>VZRQ01004165.1:792111-847658 GCA_013397975.1 Machaerirhynchus nigripectus | reverse complement strand
GGTCGGGATTTTGGCATCGCACAAGGTCAGCAGCAAGAAACGTTTGCTGGTGATGGGGAAGTAGCTTCCACCCTCGGCTCCTTGAGTCTTCACATTCTTCCCAGGGTGATACCGTGCAGGGAGGTTGCCATTGCTTCCCGAAATTCAGTGTGTAGAGCCAAGGAAGCAGGTGGCAGGCAGTCCTGGTGTGGCGCTGCTAGTTCCCAGTGGTGTTGCAGGGGGACAGGAGAGTCGTGGACAATTCAGGATATGATTTTGCTGTTGTCGGCAGGAGCCTTTATGGGTGGCGGCAGTGGTGGTAAGGAGAGCAAAAGTATAAACCAGTATATTAAGTGGAATTCAGAACACTTCTTGACTACACAACTTAGACTTTTCAAGGCAATCATTGGGAAAGAATTAGTATTTGCGGTTACAGCTAGAACTGAATTAATGCTTTTGTGGTTTAGGATTTAGTGACTAAAAGGCAAATGGTGGGTTGGTTGTGGTTGTTTCCGATCCGTGAAGTTGTGCATCTGCTCATCTTGGAGGTCTCTAAAACACACCTAGTGGGTAGTGAACTTAAGATTTTTCTGTCACTGCTATAAAAGGTCCTTTGATGACAGGTGTGAAGAGAACCTCTCCAGATCAAAGAACTGAAAAATAAAGGGCCTGAGTGCGTTTTGCAGAAGATAACATATTCTTGCCCTCTGCTGTGAAACTCAAAATCTTTTACTCACCATGGGACCAAAATAAAATGTTTTTAGGTAATGTCATCTGTATTTATGGAAAAGCTTTGTCAGCTGTTTTGCATCCTTAAATGCCATTATTTTTCTGTGGACTTCAGTATGTTTCTTTGCGATTTGTTTACTATTCTTCAAAATAATTAAAATGTGATTGAAAGAGAATGTAATTGTTTAGGGATGGAGAGACAATCAACATCTAAACTCTAGCCTGCAGGGATCATGAAAAAATACAAAACTAAACAAAGAACAAATAATTTGGAAAGCCATAGCTTGCTATCCCCAGAATTGGGCTGCCCAGAAACAATGAAAGTAACAAGAAAAAAAAAGCGATAAAAGCAGAAATGAGGTGTAAATGGTCAGCCATCTTAAAACTGAAACCACAGACAAGAGGGGTTTTTACTGACAGTGTTAAAAGATTTTTCTTTCCCTTAGTTTACTTTTATTCCACGTGTACATTATTTGATGCATCTCAGTTAATTTGGATGTGTTCTCACTTCGTGTTCTCTCAGCTTCTGGATGGATAAACATTGTTTCTAATGCTGACATCTAGAAACTAGGAGGCCCAAATCTTTTGTTTCTAATGCTGACATCTAGAAACTAGGAGGCCCAAATCTTTTGTTCTCTCACACACAGTAATACAGACCCTAAAAAATTATCCTTTATAATACCAGCTACTTTTAAAGCCTGTTTTTAAAGGAGTCATAAGGCTTTTTAAGTAACTTCTTGGTGAACTGGACGGACTGTTGATCCCTAATTTGTCTACAGTGCAGGTACCAGAGACAATATACTAAAAATTTGAACAGGGCTCAGCAAGTTTGAGAGCTGTGACATTTTGAGAAAGGCACGAGGGATCAGTCCCCTAGTTGGCGAGGCAGAATTTCCTCAGCCTCTCAGCTTTGTTTAGTTTCTGTATTTGTAAATCAGGTTTTGTGAGTAGGTTTTCTGCTGCTGATCCCATAGCATGCTTGAGATCTGCTCACAGCTTGCTTTCAGCAGTGGGAAAGCCACCTGGAGAGGTGACTGCCCTCAGCTTGCTTCATCTGGTAATTACTAGAGTGGGAAAACCTGTTGGACAAGGTGTTTGAGTTAACCCACGCATTGTGGAAGGAAAGTAGAGAGATGGGTAAGTGGGTGAGGTAGATGGAGGGCTCTGTAACCTTCAGGTGAGGGGTGATGACAAGCAACTGGCATCAGAGAAATCCTGCGTGTGAGTCCTCCCTACTACACCTTTCTTGTGTCTGAAGGCAAGGTCTAGTGAATCCTCTTCACTGTGAGACCAAGCTGGCCTTCTTTTGTTTTTGAATCTCTTCTCTTTGTCCAACACTAGAATTTATTTTTTTCCCCCATAATCACCACCAGCCCACTGTCCCCAGTTACAGTCAGTTGTTGTTATTTTCACTTATTTTCAACCCCCTTTTTTTTTTTTTTTGGTACAAATGGACTATTTTCATGCTTTGTTTCTCCATCACTGTGCTTTTTCATCTGCTTTAATGCTATAGGGTCACTAGTGGGCCACCACTTGCTTTCCATTCATTGGCCGCTGCAGGAACATCTGCCGGTCACAGTCACTGCCCCCTAGTACAGATGAATGCCTTCTAAAGTGACTGGTAAGACACCAAGACACCCACACAGGGTTGACTTGTGAATCATCTCATCATCATCCTCAGTTCACATCTTCTAACCCTGCTTCCCTGTCTTTGCACTTCTGTGCTTGTCGCTGAAATTGCCACTGCCAAAGGTCTGCATCAAGTCAGGTTCTCTTGTTCTTCTTGACCAAGTGCCCTTGATGCCTTTGGCAGTGTCACAAAAGTGCCTTTCCAATAGTTTTTTAATGCCATTTAAATATTTTCTCCTCCCTTAGATTTCTTTTGTGGATTTTGTCTGTTGAATCCCTTTATTTCTGTTATGCTTAATCTCAGTATACCTTCATCCAAACCCAGCAATTCAGCTGATGGGGTTTTTTCCCAGTATCTATATCTGCACATCACACCTGTCTCATCCTGCCCCAGATGAAAGGGCATGCTTATTTCCCTGATGTATTGAAAACACATCTCTGCATCTTTTTTCCCCATTTTCTTTTTTCCTGACTCGTGTCAATAATTCAGGCACCATTTTTGAACTGGAATTTTCTCTGCTCATGTATTTTGACTTGCTGATTTAACTCGCTGTGTAGTGCAGTGCTTCTCGTTTGAGCATACAGCTCGCAAGATTCAGTTCTGTGGTTTGTCTCAGTTCTTCTACCCATCTAGGAAGTTGCTATCTACAGCCCTTACCCCTTGCTTTGGCTAGATATCTTTATGTTGAGTGACAGTTGCAACTAGCAGCATTGCTGGAGGTTGCAGTTTGATGCATCATGTGTTATGAGAAAAATTTGGGTTGCAACAGAGTGGTGGTAAATGGCAAGGGCAAATACCCTTGTTCAAGCCTTAGTACGTTCCCAAAGAGTCTGATCAGTTGGGGAGTATTGACGTTGATGTTATCCCTATTATTAATATGTTTTATTAACATTGTGAGGTCTGAATTTTAACTAGGCAGTTGCCAGAGGCTATCAGAAGGCCTCTAATACATGTGCCTGCACAAAAATACATAGATTGTGAGTGTCTGCATGTAGATACATGTACTGCTCTTGCATAACGTGTGTCATTCCTTTGTACTGAAGAGCTGGCATTTGATGTGCTCATATTAACCCACAGTCTGCTACCCCACAGGCAAGGGTGTTACAAAATCACTTGAGTGCCAAATGGGATTTAAACTGTTGTTTTATAAAAGAGGTACAATAACTGTGGAATGAACAGCTATTGATGTCCATACTGTTGGCTTCTCTCTTAGTTGTCACCAGTGATATGTAAAGCTATAGCACTTAAAACAATTGAAAGGTAATAATTGACCACTGTTATTCCTATACTGTCAGGTTGTTTTTTTCTTCATTGTAGGAACTGTGCATAAACTATCTTTGCTACGGATGTTAATGGGTATAGCATGTTGCCTTTTTAAAATTAGACTAAGACTCCATTTCTGTAAGTATATATAAATAGATGTGATTATGTTAAACTGAAAATCTGAAAATTTTAGTGTTTATAAAAACCTCTTGGCTGGTCCTACAACATCTCAAGTGTTACTGCAACATCTCTCTCTCACAGCTTTCATGCAAAAGGCAAAAATAATCAATCTCAGTCATGCAATGGCTTGTGGGTGCTCCATACTGATTGAAATTTTGGATGTTGTTTGTCAGATATCAGCAGAAATCCCTTTAGACTGAGAGAGCTCTAGCTTAAATATCATGCTCTTCCTGAGTGGTTAGCTCAGTCAGACTGAGCTGTTAAAATAATCTTATTTTTATTAAAAAAAAAGTACTGGGTGCTGACTGGTACTGTAGGAGATGGTTGTAAAGAAAATAATTCAAAAATTATACCTTGCATGAGTCATTAATCATGAGTCACGATCAGCAGGCAGTGGTGTCCAATTTGTTTTCTAATCCCGCACTTGCTGCTGTTCTTTATTACCATAGTGATAATATTAAAGAGCTGTTAATGCATATAACCACGCAGTTGAAAATGACAGACTCCTTTTTCATTGGAATAAAATTTCCATATCTTAAGTCTGTTTTGCTCAGTATATTTCTTGTCATGAGAAATTCAGTAGTGTATAAAAGTAATGAAAAAAGTTTAAGTCAGCAAGGGGTTAAGTTAGCAGAACAGCCTTTTTTCTCCCCCTCCTCTTTGCTTTCAAGCCAGTCATTGGGGCTTCCTATAGAATTCCAGGTCGTCTGTTTCCTTACGAGACTTGGGGACACTTTGTATTCATTAAAAATTGGGAGCTGATTGTTCAAGGTACACTTTGCAAGGAAAGCCTGCACTGTCCATGTATTTAATATTTGTTCTCTCCTGAGCAAAAACTAGTAGTTGGATGAAAAGTTTTATTGCATTAATATATGCTGAGGAATGACTACTGAGGTTTTAGAGAAAAGGGAAGGCTGTCTCTCTTTTGAGAGCCTGAATATAAAAAGATTCAATTAGTGGAGAAATGAGCTTTAGAAACCTATTTTCACTCTTTAAATAAAATTTTAAAAGCTCTGAAAGGTGGTGGCTGAAGTGTTGCAGACTATTAGAATGTGCATAGATGGAGAGTGTTTGGGTGCAGCAGCAGTCAGGGAGTGTTTTTTATGAAGTAATGAATCTTGTATTCAATTAGACTGTAAACTTGATTAAATTTTGTAATTAGTTTTATTAGTTTACACTTTGGAGAAGTTAATCGTGACAGATTAAAGCCTTGTTTGTCAACAGATATTAAAAAATCATCCCTTTACGTATTCTTGTGTAGGATGATTTTATAATGCACAGATTTGTGTAGGCCTTACTAGTTTCTTTGTATTGAGCTTGTGAGATCCTGTTGTATTGGTGGGTGCAATTTGGCAGGACAGGAAGGAATCTACTGGCATAGATGGCTCTTCACAGTTGCCTGGTATTGCTGCATATTCCTTCACATCCCATAGTGTGGTTGCTCTGCAAACTCCTCCTCCCTTTAAATGAGGACTATACCTGCACCAACAGAAGCATTTTCAAGTTTGGTGTAGCCAGTGGTAGTACAGCCAGTGACAAGATAAGTGTTCACCTGACAGGGCTGCTCACTTTTTTCATTAGGAGCTAATTGTGTGTGGTTTTTAATATGCATTTACTTGATCCTGTGTATATAATAAATGTTTTCAAAAATGTTGAGTCTGTAAACTGTAAGATACCCTGAACAGAGTATACAATATAGGTGTCACCAAATTCTGTCTCAGTGAATGTGTTCGTGTTCTGAGTTCACCTTAGAAAAACTTTCCAACAGCTGCTTGCCAGTTTTGAAGGTATCTTGTTTCTGCCAAATATGATTCAGAAACAAGGAAGGTCTTTTCCCAGTTATCAAAAAAATTAGCATCTACCATGACTTCTGAATGGCCAAGGTCATTAAAAGGGAGACTGGGGCTAAGGTAGGACTACTCTATCAAACTGCAAAATAACAAGCTTTTTTCCATGTCCTGTGGGGGGGTTCTTTTGGTTCCCACTCTGATTGGTTTCCAAGATGATGTAATTTCCAGATCAGCAGCTTCCACTCCAGGCTTTACCCAGTTTCTTTCAAGTCACATGTAAACCACTTTCTCCAGTAGACCCTTTTCCAAAGTAAATAAATTAAGGCAGAGATGCAGATGAAGAGTAATATATGATAATTACTTTCTTGTTATTTCCTGATCTACAGTCATACACTGTAGAGTGGAAATAGCAGAGGAATAAGCCATGGGTATTCTGGTACACAGAAATCGTTTACAAGTACCTGTATAAAAGGCAAGTATGGTGCTCAATGCATAATACTGTTGCACACTTCTCATCCTTTGGGGTACCACACAGATTCTGTGCCCAAATGAGATCAACTCAAAGTGCTACTGGGATGACTGGGAAAAGCACATAGCAATCAGGGGCTAGGCAGACTAATTAGTTTTAAGATGGAGTGTGACAACTGTGTTAATGGAATTAGGTGATGGGAAACAGACTTTGATATAAGAATGATATTCAGTTCCTTATTTTTATGTTAAGTATTTCTCTCGAGAAGGTCTTGCTCTAATAGTTGCTTACAGAAAAGCAGGACATCCAGATATTGAAAGCTGTGGGATTTGATAAGATTTCTCCACCATTATAGGTGTGGTGTTTGGGGGAGTCTTGGTATTTTTTTAGCGGGAAGGGTGAGGGAGGGTTTGGAAGATTAATACCGAGTAAATTAGTCTAGTGGAATACATAAGAGTCTTATCATAGTTCTTGAGCCTCTTTTATGTTCTGCTCACAAATACTTTTCTGGTAAATTCTACAAGGAAATATTTTAAAAGGTGCTAATATCTGGCTTAACTACTAAAATAACTCCATAAAACTCCTTCTGTTAACTTTGTGGAGGTAGATTCAAACTGAGGTTTTTGCAAATATAGTTTGCAGCAATTTCTGTCAATGGTTATGATTGTATCACCTTTATATTAGTTTCTGCTGTCATACTTCCCTCTTTCTCAGAGGACTCAAGTTGATTACAAAAGAAATTTCCTGATTTTTTCCCTCTCACCCCATGTATTTCCAGAAATGGCCCTTCCTCTGTGGAAGAACTTACTTCAGACTACAAAGAAAAGGATACTACAACAGAGAAGGTTGTCACTTTATAATGGCGCTCATGGCTATGTGGAAGAATTGATAAAGAAGAAACTTCAGCAGTTTTCTGGTGGATCCATCAACCTTTCCAAAGAAGACAATGGCATTGGAATACTTACTTTGAATCACCCAAAGCTAATGAATGCCTTTACAGGTATTAATTAGTTGATGGGATTGGTGGTTGGTTTTGTTTTTTCTCTCATTCAGTTACCCATTTTGACATTTTGCCTAAAGAAAGTGAAACACTCTGCCTTACCATGCCTTAGTTAAAAGAATAAATGTGTAAGTTTTATTCAGATATGCAGAAAATATCCACTTTTCTGTGTAGTAACTTTGCTATAAATGTCATAAGAATTCAAGAAATTCTCAGTGACATGGGGACTGTCTTGCAGAATGTGCTTCTCCCCATGTTAAGTGTTAGCCCAATTCTGCCACTGTGCTCTTTCTTGAATCTCCTCTGATTTTGTCATCACTGCTCTGGAAATATGGAAGGCATTTCTGTGGGGATGAGAAGATGCCACCTCTCTTTTGTAGGTGATGTAGAAAGAAAGACTGAGTTTACTTCTTGGTTCTTTACCTAAAGCCTTCCCTGTACCTTAAACTTCCGTAGTTTGGTCTTTTCCACTCACCCAAACTGTGGCTTCCATTTCTTCTTCATTTGCCTTATGTCTTAAATATCTCTGACTGGTTAAAGATCAGATGAGCTGGGTATTCTCAGCTGTTGCAGGTCAGTGATCTATTTAATGTGCTTTTACACTGGAGAATACTTAGCTATCAAAACAAAGTGCCCTATTTTATTAATCTTGTCTTATGAGAGGTTTTTGTTCTCCAAGTTGAGTACATTTGCTTCTCCTTAATTGTCTAGATTATTCCAATTTATGTCACTCTCTTCAGATGTGAGTGGCGCAGGTTCAGGGCATGAATCTACCTGAGCTGGAGCTGTGCATAAACCTTTACTGTAAGAATGTCTTTATCTGTTAATATTTTGAAGTGGATACTTTTGTGTCATCTTGCTAATTTCTTTGTTGCTGTTCTGTCTTCCTACGCAGTTCTCACTGTTCCTTTGCTGTGAGCAAACATTTTGCAACACACTAGGAAAGTGTGCCCTTTACATGAAGAATGTCAATCTACTCTTTCCACTAGTGATTGTTAGCTGAAAGGAACCTAAGAGAGCAGCAGAATTGGTGGTAATGCACCTAGATGTGTCTGCATTTTCTTTTGTTTCCTTTAAAAAACTCATGTATAAAATCATTACCTAACTTAAGAAGTTGTAGCTAAAAGATGTTACCATAGGGATTGTCCTTCCGCATGCCTCCCTGTCAGCTGTGTCATGCTCCCTGTGCTGTTATACAATCATAATTACATGCTTGTTTCTCTTTGTTCTACAGATCCATTTCTGTTTTTGACTCAAAACAGAAGTGTGCAATGTACACCTTGTAGACTGTGTACTCTTAGCTTATTTGTTGTGGAAGTTGAAAGGGGCATGAGAAATGAGATGTAACAGCAAAAGGAGAGAGCAGACGGGGTTTTTCTCCTCTATGGAGATCAGGAGTAATAAAAGTCAAATTAAACCAAACTTTCATAGAAACTTGCAAGTATGTTTTCTGTTTTGTATGTGCTTGGCAGGAGGGACTCAGAAGTGATTGGTGGCAGTGCTGAGCAGGTGCAGCCGCCATTTAGGCAACTGATAGCTGTTCTTTGCCTGTACAATGTTCTATATAATGTTAATGTGCTGAAATCATATCACACATCTCAAGCTGAGCACCCAAAATTAGCAGACATTTTCTGTCTGGCTCAGTTAGTTGTCTGTGAAATAGTCTCTTCTTACAGGACTGCCGTGAAAATAACTTATTAGTGTGTGTGAATTAGATGCTCTAGTAGCAAAGAGGGGCTACAAAAACCACAGAGGAAATTAATAACTCTCTCTTTGTTGCAGATCCTTATTAGCATGTAACAAATGAGCCATGGGATGAAGCAGTTCTGTTTTACGGCAGTGTGTAGAACCCTGTAGAGAGCTGTACTCCATTTTTGCTAGGCAATAGCCACAAAGAAATTGCTCTGGAAGATCTTGCTCTGTCAGTTCAAGAGATACTGCTTCTTTGTGCTGTACACCTCTGCTAGAGACTTTTGTTTTTATGGGAGGGAGAGTAGAAGCAAAATCAGGCTGGCCCCTTTGCTGCGGCTGTGAATGGTATGGCGTCTTATTTTATACTGATCTTAATTTCATTTTTAACATTACTGTCTGCAAAATGCAGTTGCTGAGAAGCTACCACGGACTTAATCCTGTGCCTTCAGTTGTGTATCAAATAATGCTCTTCAAGGGGTAGGACGGGATGCACTACCCCTGAATTGCCTCAGCAGAACCTGGTTGACTTCATCAGCCAGAGCCTGTGGGTACAGCCACTTCTCCATCAAATTCTGTTGATTCTGTGTCTCAGAGCTTCTGAATAGTGGCAGATGTGAATTTATATATCCATGCATGCTCCCTCTAGAAAGCTGCAAAACATCATTAAACTGGTGAGGGGAATTCTTATTTTCCAGCCATTTACTTTACACAGCAGTTTTTTATCTCAAAGGAATTATGTTTATTCTAAGCTTGAGCAACTGATGAAATCAAAAACAGAACAAAATTGTTGGCAAATTGCTCATGGGCAATATGGAGATTGTTATGCCTTTTCTTCTACTCTTAATTGGAATCTGATAGCCACCTGTTTGAAATGGTCTCTTTCAAAACAAATGCTAATAATGTCAGTTTAAGCCTGGTAGAACGAACTTCAGCAGCCCAGCCTCTCACTGAGCTAAACTTGAATGTAATTTACAAGAGAAGAAAGCCAGCCTGTAGGAATTAGAAAATAATGATGATACTTTTATTTTCTACACTTTACTTGAAAGCATTTATTCTCAGATTATAGTTAAGATGCAAACAAATTATTATTCCAAGTAGAATTAATTCTGTAAAAAGCATGAACTTAGTGGTATCAAATACTGAAAGACCAAGACTGGCAGAATGAGGATTTGCTTTAGTGTTGTGCCCTCATCATTATACCAAACATCAGGAACTGTATCTGTTGGTAAAATAATAGTTCAGTATTGTCAGGAATGGAAAAAATCCTCCTGTAGGAAGATAGGACAGGCTCTGGCCAGTGTCTCTTGTCCCCTGCTATTGCATGTAACAGGCTCATATGGATCCTGCATTTTTTCAGTTAACTGGATTTTTGGCTTGGAATAGTCTGTGGAAAGACTCTTCAATACCTCACTGCTTTGCCTATTAAAAGAACCACAAGCAGTGGTTGTGCTGTATTTGACTCTATCAAAGCTTGGATGGCAGCCCAAATGCCTTTCTGTTAAGGAGACTTAGGAAGGCAAGGATGCAGTAAGTGGAATCCACAGGGTTAATGCACACCTGTTTGAAGAGCAGCACTTGCAGAAAAGTTGCTGAGTGTGCCATCAGGCTGGGAAAGCATTTCAAGCGAAGACCCACAAAAATCTCATCCAGGCCTAGTTCTGCTCAGTATTTTCATTCCTGGCTTGGATGATGAAACGTAAGGTGAACAGCTGAAATTGTCAGATGACCCCATATTAGGAGAGCTTGCAAGATTACTTTTTTGGAGTACAGGAGACCTATTCAAAGTGATCTGGATTAGCTGCTACAGAGAATTCAAGATCAACAGGGTGATGAATTCAGTGAAAGCAAATGTAATGTGCCACATACAAAAAGCATGACCAAATTATAAATACAGAAGGGAAAGCAACTGGCAAAACTGCTGGGAATTTTTAGAGGATCATAGTATGGACTTGACAATGGGTAAAAAAAAACCCCAACCCAATGTTATTGTGGTATATATTGTGTAATGTCCACTTAATTACTGGCCTTCTCAGAAACACTGTCAAACTGTGCTATTTCAGTGGCTGAGACCAAGCCTACGGGGGAAGTGCTTGACTGAGTGTTCACTCTTGATACGGCACTGGGAAGCTTACTTCGTGATGAACTCTAAGAAAAAAAAAACAGGCAGAAAACATAAATCTCCCACGGATTGGATGGTAATGGGAAATTTCAGAAGAGGATGAGTCCTGTGCATGCAGGTGTAGAGTTAAAAAAGCAATGCTGTTGGCAGAGGAGAGCCCTTGAGAGTATTAATCTAAAGCACATTTCTATCTGAAGAATGTAGGCCTGTTCGTCTAAATTCTTGTCAAAGAAGAGTAAAGCTGAGAGTGTCATCAGCCTGTATGTACTCTGCTTTCTGAAATTAGTTTCTGTAAATGTTTTCTCTTAAATATATAACTGGACAGAGTTACAGGCATTCAGAGAGGAAGAGCTTTAAATTAATGATGCTGCTGTCTAGGATGAGCTCTAGAAACAGGAGTTTGTAGAGTTCCATAGGAAGGGCACTGAAGCAAGTATGATGTTTATGATGTTTTATGATGAAATGGATGTTTAAACAGAGAATAAAAAGCTAGTACTGTATGATGATATACTTTGTGAAGAGACTCTTCTTAGAAGAGAACCTTTGTTGACGTTGACTGGTTGTGCCTTGAGCCCACCTTGGACATGATTCTTTTCTATTCTCTGCCAATTGTTTGGGCAGGGAGAAATGTCAGTAACTTCAAAATGACTAGTTGGACAGATCTGCATAGATACATATAAATTCACCTGTCCTAAATGTATGCAATTACAAGCAGAAATAAATCAGGTAGATAGGTTTTGTTTGTTTATTTGTTTGGTTTGTTTTGTTTTGGGGCTTTTTTGAGTGTAACACAAATATCCTTCATACAGAATATCCTTCAGAATTTTGGAATTGCATCCTTGAAGAACAAATGTATGTCAGTGATTGTGTGCAGGATTTAAGATGATACTTTCTCTCGGGATTTTAAGCCCATCACTTATTAACCCAAACCTGTTTTTGCTGGTGGAAAATGTAACAAAAAACATTATGGTGATAATAATTTCCTGTTAAAAAATTTGTTTCTTCCCTCTTGTGGCAGGTACTATGATGGTAGAACTCCAGGAGAGGGTAACTGAACTGGAAAACTGGAAGGATGGCAAAGGCCTTATCATCCATGGTGCAGGAAACACCTTTTGCTCAGGATCTGATTTGAATGCTGTCAAAGAAATATCCAACTCCCAGGCAAGTGTTAATACATGTGAATATTTTGGAAAAAAATTAGTTTTCTGAGATTGTTTTTAGATAGAGATGTTGCACTACACTTCTGCTGCAATTTTACATGCAAGTCACAGAATGGAGCTTTAATGGTCGAAAAAAAAGCTGTCAGCCTTTAAGCCGTGATTTAAGTGTTATTGTAAGTGATTCATAACTCTGAATTCCTACACTACATGTTCTTTTTAGCCTTTTCTTTTAAAAATGTAATTTCAGTTTCTCACAGCAGTATATGGCGAATTTGCACGTCAAATAAGCCATGCTTCTGTAGTTTGACCTTTAGAAGCAGATAAAAGTAATAATTTCTCATGTTCTAAGGTTAGAAAAAACGAAATTTAAGTAGCATGGCTGCTATTACAGAAAGGTTTCTGTTTTATCAAAACTGTGCTTGGACCTGCACAAAATGGAAGAACAGATGCAATTCTTGTGCTGTACTTGAGTCAGGTGAGTCTGTTGTGTAACTATGAAGTTGAAGAGGTTAGGGTTTGATGGCGATGTTTTGCTCATGCTACCCATTTGGACAAGTTTCACATGAGCTACAGTTCTTTCTGTGGATTAATATGTGGACTTGGCAATGTGTGAAAAAGGACTTTGTCAGCTGCCAGGGAAGAGGGTCTTCCTGTGCTGCTCTTACACCTGGTTTGCAGTTGCGGTAAGTGACATCCCAGTGCTTTTTTGTGGCCACTGCAAGTTTCGGGGCTTAACCACGCAAATGAAACATTTAATTGGCCCTTCTAGTATGAACATCAACACAAAAACTGGTTAATCTTATATTTGTGTTTAGTGATGATTTTTTTTTTCTGTTGATGATATTAAATATAGTAAACCCCACAATGTCTTAGATTTTATTTCTGGCCTGCTAAAATAAATAGGACAGTCCAGTTTTCAAGGGGTGTAGGACACTTTGTTTCCATTCTGGATCACCACGGGAGAGATGCTTTTCTTAATACAGAAATGTCATGCTTTATAGATATAAATGGATTTGGGGGAAGTTTTCATTTGGATATTTTATAAGCACTGGTAATTTTAAAAATACAGATGTATGTGTGATTTTTTTCTAAATTGATTTTTAAAAAATTTTAATCTGCAATTCTCAAAATCTTTGAGCATTATACCAACAGAAAAGGAGCTGAAGCCAAGCAAGGCCAGTTCTTTTCTTATCTGCAGTCTAGGCTTTCCTTCAGAGTTCTGCATTCAGTAAATCTCAGTGATTCTGCTTCCATGCATTTAGTATTCTCTCTCTGCTTATACAAATTACTTGGAGCCACTGCAGAGGCAGAGAGGGCTCTTTGCAAGGATTAGGTTCGATAACAGATATATTGGGCAGAATAGAATGTAAATGTGTTATAACTTTGTTGAGAATTCTCTGCACAGAATCTAGATCTCATGCTAGTATTGAAATGAAAGCCTAAGAATCCCCAGAAATGCTCCAAAAATTGTTAAACATAGTTGCTTTTCTATTTCCTTTGGAGAGTTCAAGCTATTTATCTTTTACTGAGAGTTTCTTTGTAATAGCTCCTAAACCATCTGTTTGGTGGGACTTAATAGTCTTTATTAAATAAAGCTTCAGTAGAATATGGAATATTTGCTGTTCTTTGGTCTTACAGAACTCTCTAACTTGATGCAGATGAGAGAGTTTTGTCTGGTTTCAGGTTAAGTTTTCTATCCACAGGCATCTCTAAGGCAAAAAAAAAAAAAAGGTGAATAGCTTCATGCCTGAACTGGTATGTCTTCCACAGTAACACAGAATATTCTGAGTTGGAAGGGACCCACAGAGATGATCGCGTCCAGCCTTTAAGTGAATGGATTGAACCCATAACCTTGTCATTATTAGCACCATGCTCAAACAACGGAGCTTTCCTTTATTTTATTTTTCAAGGGTGCTTCAGCCCATAGCCTTTAGTAATTGGAGAAAACACTTTTATCTTACCCAACCAGTTGGTTGAGGGAAGACTGTATTTTTCATAATTTTCAGTCCAGTTTGCTTTTCCCTGTGGTGCAGAATAGGCAGAATAATGGCCAAGAATGCTGCAGGATTTTCGTGCCCCCTAGTGGCTCTTTGTCCTCCTCTTCCACTTCATTCTTTTCCTCTTTCTTTGTCCTCCTTCTCCCATGTTCAGTTGTTCCTAGCTCTGAAACAAACCTAGGTCCCCTGCCTGTTTTTCTTTTCTGAGTGCTAACATTACATAATCAAATCACAGAAGGCAAATGAATGGTGGAATTTAAGTAAAAAAAAAAAAAGAACTTTCTGTCTTTGTAGGCCTGGTTCCCAGAGCGAGAACCTCATTCTGGAGTGAGACTTGAAAAGCTGGCTAGCTGAAGAGCAAGAATGGCTCTTGAAACAACAGCTCAGAGAAAGAAGCACAAAGGAGAATTTTGCTTTCCTTGGCCCTGTCTAGAAGCCCTAGGACAGAGGTTCCTGTGCATAAACTGTGAAGGGAGGACTTTGGAGCAGTGGGAGATGATCTGGAAATATTGTTCTATCTGTAGCGAAAATGGATTCGAAGCTCTTATTGCAGCAATAAGAGCCAGCATTACAGTTTTCTACTTTATGAAGGTGACTTTCTTCTTTCCTGCCTCTACTAGGCCCACTGCAAGCTATTAATCCTTTTCCTCCGTATGTAGTGCATTTAACTGCATTTTACCTCCCTTTCTGCTTTTGATATGTCTTCTTCAAGGACAGTATTAGAGCTGAAAATATAATTATTCCACTAGACTGCAGTGAACACCTCTTAGTCAGAGTATTTTATCTGAATAGTAGCCTTATTTTTCTTATCAGGAAGTTTTGAAGGGTTTATTTGCCAGGACCCAAGCAATTGTGATTTTTCTTTCTTTTTTTTTGGACTGTTTTCTGTGCAGGCATTTTTTGCCTGGGATACAGAGTAATCTCTCTACCCCCTGAGAGAAGGAAGACTT
Organism: Machaerirhynchus nigripectus; assembly: GCA_013397975.1. Lineage (NCBI taxonomy): Eukaryota > Metazoa > Chordata > Aves > Passeriformes > Dicruridae > Machaerirhynchus > Machaerirhynchus nigripectus. The sequence continues at coordinate 832,700 of VZRQ01004165.1, read as the reverse complement.
TTCTTTTTGTCTGCTCAGACATAAATGCATTTTTCAAGTTGGTCAGTTCTAGAATGAATCTTTAATTACCATTTTGGATTTTGTCATGAATTGAGAAGGCCAGTTTGAATGCAAGGATTCTGCTATGATGAAGTTAAAAATTATGTTCTCTGAAGAGCTTTTGTGCAGCTTCATCCTGACAGTTGTAATATGGGAATTGTGCAAATCTGTGTATGAGAACTGGTACCTTGTATGTTTGTGTGGGTTTTGAACTTTCATGATAGCTGTTCTTTAATTTTGGAATGGAAATATTGCTACTGTTCTTAGGGGGTGTAGGAGGTGGCTGCAGTGATAACTAAAAGTCACTTTATAAATCGATTATGTGCTAAAATTTTCAAGCAGGCCTTTAGTGTATTAAAATTGAATACACTGGTTCTAGTATAGCAATTGTCCTGGCCTTTACATCTGCCAGAGATCTGTGCCTAAACATCATAATGCTGGTTGGCTTTGGGCAGAGTAGCTCTTAGGAATACATGACTAAATGGACAATAAATCACCTGAAATTAGCCTACTGTTATTTCAAGGTCCCATTCCAAAGATGTACTGGAGACTTAATGCATATCTTTTCTTTCCCTGAGGTATGAGTCAGAAGCTTTTAATTCAGACAAATTCTCTAACTTGCCAACCTCTGTAAAACTGTGTTTTACAAATTAGTAAATTCCAGTAAAGAGATGCTGAGTTTGGTTTGTTTGGATTCTGTTTCTTAATTTATTGTTTGAAAGACGTGCTGAAATTGTTACCTACTGTTTTTTTATTTCTACAGTGTCCAAACTTTTTTTTTTTTTTTAAATCTGGGATATATGTGTGGTTCAATTCAGTATGTATATCAACATGGTGATTCTGGATCATTTAGCCCAGTTATTGTCAAGTTCCTGGTTAATACTAGGTGTCTGAGGAAGAGTATAATCACAGGGAAGACAGATAGATAATAATTTTGCCTCAAAATATTTTCTTAGCCCCCAGCAACTTGTGACTAAGACTTCTAGAGCTAGAGGTGTTGCCTTCTATGTAATAACCTTTTGTTGCTGTTCCTGTTGTGAGTTTATGTAGTTGTTCTTGAATTCATGTAGAGGGTGTAATGCCCTGCTGCCAGGTGTTCCACATTTTTAATACATGTTGTTGGAAGTAATACTTGTTTTGAACATATTTTATTTGGAACCCTTTAGTTCTTGTACTTGATTAGAAGGAAACAATTGTATCTTTTTCTGGTTCGATGGGGTTTTTTGGTTGTTTTTTTGGTTTTGTTTGTTTGTTTTGTTTTTGGTTTTTTTAGCTGAAAGGCTTTTGGCCCAAACAATAAAAGATTAAATTGGTAAATTGTATCTTGTCTAAAACTTTATGAATTTGGGACAGTACGAAGTATGCAGCACACTGTGGCTTTGTACAGACTTTAAAAATTCAGATTTATGGGTGTTCAGCCTAGAGTGAGAAGAGGAAATTAAGAGGAAAGACTGAAATTTCACAACATAGAAATTCAGTATTGCAATCACCTTAATGGTGGCTTAATTATAACTGAAATTTATATCAGTCAATTGAGTTCTGATTTTATTTTTTTTAACCTGATTTATACTAGGTTTTCTATTAGTGCATAGTGGGGTTGGGTTGGAATTGGGCAACATGAACCAAAGAGAAAAAACCCAGCTGAAGTAAATACAAAAATACTTATTCCTGTCTACTCCATCTATGTGTTTTAATTGCTTCACATTAAGATCACTTAATGTTTTTTAATTTCCTATTCTTTGTAGGATGGGATGAATATGTGCATGTTTATGCAAAACACCTTAACCAGACTTATGAGGTAATATATTTTATTTACTCTTTTTTATGAAGCAGTTATAAGTATCAGAATGTATTTTGGCCAACTCTTTAATGAGATGTTTAAAGTTAAATACACAGTTTTAAGTATGTAATTTTGAATCCCAGACCTTGTATTCACACATGTTTATCAGGTAGGTATTTATGGATTTAAATGAGGCCTGAACCTTTTGCAACTATTAGACTTTCCAGAGATCGGAACAGGAAAAAACCCCTAGGCTTATATGTGTATAGAGCTAGGAGATACCCAGAGTAAAGGAAATCTAGGCCTTCAAATTTTCTGAAACTTGACGTCTCAAACTCAGTGGAAATTGGTAGCTCTTAAATAACAAGCAGCAACAGGTTATGCAGCCTACATAGGTAACATTTATTTGATATCTTTATTTAATCTTCCCACTTCACAAGAGGAGTGTAGTCAGTTCTACCATATGGTACTTCTGAAAAAACACCCTTTCCTTTAGACTTTGCTTCCCTTAAGAAATCACGTTTCTCTTAAATCCATTTGTGGTAGAGTCTGTGTTTTTCTACTCAGAGCTCTTTGAAGATGAATACTCTTTGTTTTCAAATATTCTTTGTTTTCAAATAATCTAGAAGAGAAAGTGTTACGAATTAACATTTTTTTCTGTAAAATTACCCAGGAGATTGGAGACTTATATTAGTAGTACTGTAAGGAATCCTCAGGATTGGAAGCCATTTGCATAAGCTGGTCCCCATATAATCAAAATTGATGGGGCAAAGCTAAGAGGAGGAAGATGTGTGAAGATTAAGCCCCCACCTCAGGTGTGTTAACTTAGCATATGTTTAAGCTGTGGTTCAGGAGGAGCACTGAACTGCTGTCTGGGGACATCTGTTGTAGATGGGATTAGTCTCCCTCAGAGCTGAGGCTGACTGTGATCCTGAAAGAGGTGCCTTAAATGGATTAGAGCGTGGATGTAGCCATCTTGGACCCATATCTTCTGGTTTCTCATAAACCACAGCAAAAATGAGATTGCCCTCTTCCAGTGGGTTCACTTGTGCCAAGTACTGTATGAACTGTGCTGCAGCTTGTAAGTGAACCTGGGCCATAAGAAAGTGTGGGTGCTTCTGTTAAAGTAGAACTAAAACCAGACATGTGGTAATGATCAGGAAGCTGACTTCTGAATGTGGTTTGTAAACTGCTCAAAAAGCTAAATGTCTCTTCATAGTAAAAGACGAAACAGCTGTGTTAGTGTGCAAATTCTGTGACTAACCAGCTGTCTTCATTTCTTAGGGAACTTGCCTTATCCTAAGTCACTGTTCATTAGTATTCATTTCACATCAGCATACACACTCTTCCTTCCCTCTGTCCTTTGAATTACCTTGAACATGATTAAATACCTTGAACATGATTAAATACAACACCAACAAAGGTAACAGATTGCTGCTTTCCTCAAAAGGTTTTGTCTGCAAAAGAGTTTTGTTGATGGCTGAGATAGTAGCACTCTGTTTGAAGAAGCTGCTGAAGCTGTCATGGTAAATCTCATTAATTTTAGATAACGCAGCCCTTCAGTTCTTTGTGTCTCTCTCTGCTGCTTTCTGGGGTGTACTGGCTTAGAGTAGAACCTTGTGTTGCTATCCTGTCACTCCTTGCAGGTAGTCTTTTTAAGCATAGTCTATAGCAGGTATTTTTCATAATATGTGTTTTTCAGTACATGATATTTATTTTGATTCCATTTGATATATCTGTCTTGCTGTTTCATTTTGGGATTCTGTATCAATTATGCAATAGTAATTTTGACATAAGTGGAATTGGTATTGTGCTGCTTGCCCACAAAGATATAGTTACTTGAATAAATTGGAACAGTATTTTTCTCAACTTTTACTGTAGAGTTGGTTTGGTTGAATTGCTTTGTAATTTCTGAAAGGCTAAAAGCATGAATTTTGCTTACTAAAGTCTCTTGTGTAGGTTGCCTTTGATCAGTGTTGCACTAGTTCAAGGAAAAGCTTTTGGAGGAGGAGCAGAACTTACCACAGCATGTGATTTCAGGTAAGGCTAACAAGTTGTGTAGCTGTTACGTTGGGTCAGCAATTTAATGATTGTCAAAGTGAAATGTGAGAAGCTTGAGGTACCACTTCTACCAGGAGTCACGTTCCGGGGTTCCAAGGCGTTTGCAACTAAATTTTGTCATTAGACTTCACAGGAAAAGAAAAAGTTGTGGTTTCTGCCAGGTTATGTGGTTTGGATCACCATGTAAAACAAGAGCAGTAAGGAACTTTATCAGCTGACTGTGTTAGACACCCAGCACGTTCAACTCACCCCTGAGTGAGAACTAGGAGGGCTGCAAAATTGTGTATCTCCCTGTGTCTCTTTATGTGAATGTCATAAGTAAAAATAAATAAATAAATGTCTTCATTACTCTTGTGTTTCTTGTTCTGGGTTTATTATTTGTAACGTCATTTTGTGCTGCACAGTTGTTGAAATGAGAGTTTGAGGTGAAGAGGAAAACAAATGAGGTTTTGTCCCTGTTTTTTTTTTCCATGCAGGTGCAGGGATTTGCTAGCATGAAACAACTGGCAAAAAAAAGGGGCTTTAGTTAAACAGGCAGAACAAGAATGGGAAGAAATGAAAGTCATAAAATGTCACTTTATATAAACCATTGCTAATGTGCAAACAGCCTACAGATGTAACAGGATGAGCATGATGGGCAGCATCTCTGAAAATGAGGAGCTTTTAGTGAAGTTTTTATCTAAGAAAAGGAAATGTGCTCTTGAAGAGGGCCTTAGTGCCTGAAGAGGGAAAGGAATCGCCCTTAACAAGCTGAAAGAAGGTACACTCCCAAGTAAAGAAAACTAGAATATTACAGTGCCATTCCAGGTATCAGTAACAGACTTTGGCTAGAGGAGATGGTATCTGCATTGTCTGAGCCACTTGGAAGCAATCTTCCTTTGCTTTGAAAGTAGATGTGGCTGGATCTTTCTTCGTATCTGCTCAGCACACGGTGAGCTGAAACCCCAGCTGTGATGTGAGTTCAGGCTGTGTTACAAATGCCTGGGAAACAGCAGAGAGGCTCCGTGTTTGACAGCTGCAGTGCTGGCAGGAGAATGCACCTGGGAGACTCAGCAGACCTTTCTCTATCTGTGAGCCTGTCGACAGAAAGTGTTTCGTGTTATCTCTAAATAGGAGTTTAGGGAATGGGAATATGGAATGGAATATAATGAAATGGAAATCTTTTGGCTTTCTAAAATATGTAGTCTCTACTTACACTCCAGCTATGCTGTTTTGACATGCTGTGTAATTATAGGCATTGTCAAGTAGCTCTTATTTGCATGAATTGAGCAGCTGCAATTCCTCTCATGCACTGCCATAATTTTCATAATAACTACAGCTGTTGATCCATCTTCCATTACTTTCTACACACCCACCCAGTGCAACTAAATAACAGCAATTCAGGAGCAGAAAATGGGACTTAATTAATAACAGCAACAAGACAGAGAAACATATTCAGTGCTGTTATTGCTCTTGAATTTGAGAATTTTAGTACTGTTGGACAAAATCCTGGGGTTTTTTGGAGGACTACAAGTAGATATTAGTGGAACAGGTATTTTGTCCTCAGTCACTAGATGAAAAAAGATGAACTTGAGACACAAATCAGAGATTTGTTTTCTTCCTCGAATAAACTGTTTGGACATTTTATTTTTTTAAAAACAAAATGAGTTTGTTGTGGCTGCTTTTAATTCTAGATTTTCAAGTACAATTCTGTTTTTCACAGTCTCTGTCTAAACTACAAAACTGCTTGGTTTTGGCCTGAAATATTTTATTTTTACTTCTGCCACTTTATACGACATTAACTGTATTGATATTGTTGAAGCAACTTACTTGAACCGAAATGACCTAGGTACCTCCTCTGAAATGTGCTCTGGCAGCATGATGCACATCTCTGCTAAAATAGAGGTGTGGAAAAATCCAATTTTAAAATAGCTGAGGTGGCTTAGGATATTACTGATACATTCTTCCTGTAGCAGTTCTTGTGGCTAATTGCCTCACTCTGTTTTAAGCTGGCTCATTTTAAATTGGGTTAGGAAGGGCTTGTGTGAACTTTGGCACATTTATTGCTGACATAAGGACAGTGATGAAAAGTGAAAGCATTTTAGGTCAGTCCACCTTTAATCTGGAGGAAAAGGTCCTCTCAAACCGTGTTCTTCAATCTTAGCTGCTTTATATGTTGTTGCAGTATGACTCTCCAGAAGAGCAGCATCCTTATAAAGATCATAAACAGATTACTAGGGGAAAGAAAAAAATCAGACCAGTCCAGACAAGAGCAAGGTAATTAATTTACTCTCAGACTTTTTCTGATATGAAAATTGGAAAGATAAAACTCCTGACACTATAATTATTTATTTCAACTATTACTGCAAAACTGAGTAATGTAGAAATGTGCAAGTATGAAAATTGTTCAGACAGCTGAGCATTTTAGTACCATTTTCAAGAAATACTTTTTCAGTGTTCCACAGTTGAACCTGTAAAGGTGGCTTGTGGTTTCTGCTGCCAAATGTTAATGTATTTTACAGCTCTGCATGACACTGCAGCCATTTCAGTGAGGTGCAGAAGTGAATGTGATGTTGAATTTAGTGATGCAGTTTTACAAATAATTGAAGTACCTGCATTGGGTTCCTAGATGCAGAAACTTGAAACGTGTCTTGTGCTTACACAATGTGTGAAGGTAAGGGGAACGGATTTGGTAGGATTGGTTGAGGAATTTGGACAGGAAAACAGGAATGGTAGAGGATTGTTGGGCAATAAACTGACAGATATGGGGAAGAGACAGTTGGTAATGAATCCATTTGTGCAATTAGCAGGTCACAAAAATCTGTGAGTGCAGTCACTGCAGTGCACTACCAACAAATAGCCAGAATAACTAATTTTGAGTTCTGAGCTGTCTTGTCTTCTATTTCATGTTGGTGCCTTTGAGAAATCTCACTGGGGCAATGTCTGTGTAGGTCTTTTACACACATCTACAGCTTTGAAAATTTGGTCCTACATCACTTGGCAAATGGATTTCCATTGTATCTGAGTGCTTCTGAGACACAGAATCTCTTTCCTGCTACCCCATTTTTCCTTTCTAATGCTGCTGCAGTCCAAATAGAGGCGTGTCTCTGCTGCGTCAATCAAATTTAAAAAGTAGTGTTTTGAGGCAGAGGACAAGAGTGCTGTGATAGAAAACTGGCCATTTCTTATACCACTGATCTCAGAATGAGCTGGTAGATAGAGACAGCAGTAATTTCCTTTTCTTCTTTAGGAAATAAATTAATGAACTATAATTTCTATAGCTGTAGTTGATGTTGCACAGTTAAATTGCAAAGGGCCAGTTTCATTACTGTTATAAGTGCTAAGCTAACTATTAGCTTATGCTAATTATACTGCATTTATCAAATTGGCCTTCCTTCATTTTAGCGGTGTGTTTTCTGTATTTTTGTGAAATATGTAGGCATGCTTAGTATTACATTTTAAGGTGTTAAACATGTTCCATGAAACACTTAATAAGAGATACAAGGAAATGAAATGTTATTAGATAACTTTTGGTGTTGTGTTCCTGTGATAATTTACGTTTCTTTGCTTTTACAAGATGTATTTAGTGCATTAAATGCAAATTATAGGAACTCAAAAGAGCAGAAGGTGATCTAACCAGTGCATAGATGTAGGTCCACTATGACCAACTTTTCAGTTGTTTCCCCTTTCAAAAAGGAGAAACGGAGGAAGTTGTAAAGACTTTAGTATTCTACAGTAAACTTTTTTGAAAATAGATTTCAGAACATCAGAGCACCACACGAGCTTCTTTGGAAATATTTCTCTCTATACAAGGATTTGGGCTTTTAATCTTATCAGGAGGACCATTTAGGTGCACAAGATGCAGCTGTTTGAAATAAGGGTGCCTCAGTACATAGTAGCATTTTTCACTGGGCAGAGCCTGATATGAATGTAGCAGGATGGGGTTCACATACTCCTGGGTTCTTGCAGAGTCCAGGCTCACAAAGCTCTTTTCATTCAAGTGACTGTAGCATTGCTACTCATCAGAGACGAATCAGTAGCCAAATCTGAGAGTGGGCTCTCTCTAAAAGCCTAAAAGACAAGGGACTAAAATGTGTATGTTTCAAACACTGATAGCTGGACAGCCATGGAGCCAGCCAAGGATTGCTGGTAATAGCACACTGTGAGACAGAACGGGGTGTGGGTGGAGAATGGGGCCATATGGAGGTAGAGCAGCACTTTTCTGGGACAAATGTCCTTGTTCTGCTGCCTGGAGATAAGCACTACACAGTACAGGGCAAGTGCAGGAATGAGGCTGAGAAGTGGGCATGCACTGTAATGGGGGATTAAGACCATCAAAGACCCCTGAAGCCTCCAGCCCATTTCCAGAAACGTCTAGAAGAAAGGATTGTGCATGAAAAGTAAATTTCATAGAAAGTGAGAAGCTTACCTCCAGGACAGGATAAAAATATCTATAAAAAGGTATCCCCACAAAGACTGAGCATGTGTGCACCCCAGGACCCTGGATACTTCAGCTGGACCAACACTGCAGCCAGGACTGGTGTCTGTTTTATTCTCTTTCTTCCTTTCTTTCTCTCTCTTTAATTCATCTCTCTTTCCCTCTTTCCTTTTACCCTACCCCTTATCCAAAACCCACTGCTGTGTCCCTATACTGGGAGGTCAGGGACTAGAATAACAATGTCCATGCCATTGTTAAATTAATGTGTGTAAATTAATAATAAAACTCTATAAGCTTTTGTGGACCCTCCGACTTTTGCCATTCCTTTTGACCATGAGCGTCTACGAATCTTGGGTTCTCCCTTCTCCTTAAGGGTGGGACACCACACTCTCACAGCTTCAAGTGCCTGCTCTGTGGCATAGATCACTTTTTTAAACTATATAGAATTTTGGTCTCATATATATATATATATATATGTCCATATGTGTGTGTTAATTTAAAATCAGTTGCCAGTTTTAGAATTCCAATGCAATCCCACACCACTTCACATTTTTAGAGCCCTGGGGGGTTTTGTTACTACAAGTTTTTGGTTATGATTTTAAAATCTCGCTGGCCTTTAAAAAGGCTGTTCTTATTTTTGACGTGGTATATTTGACATCTGGTTAAGTAAGCACTGCTAGAAATGGGCTCAGGAACTTGTGTTATTTGCCTTGTATGTACGGACTGGTATTGGGAGGTTTTTACCGGTTTTCATTTGGGACTGAATCTTGTGTATTTACATTCTTTCAGGCAGAGGATTTTTAGATATAGTCTACAATTCAAATTTACCTCTGTTTGATTTTAGTAGAAATTTAAATACCATCAACAAAGCATGAATTTAAGTAGATGTTTTCTTTCTGAAGTTGTCTTTTTGCAGGGATTTACTTCATTCTAGGTTGTTTATTTTGTTTGGGTTTTTTTTTCCTTTGGGAGGCCAAACCATCTTATCCTGGGTAAATGAAATTTTTCTTATCAGCATGTGTCTACATTTTAGACTACTTGTACCATGCAATCATACATCCTTTCTGTTGAACAATCCTGTCTGCAGCTGATAAAATGTGCTGCGTGATAATAATAAACAGAGATAGTCCAGATAATGGAAAACTTAGATAAGGCAGATTTTAGAGGATGCAGGTCTGGACCCATTCTGATACTTGCTGATACACTGAGCTGTTGCTCCAGTGTAGAGAAGTATTTAAGATTCAAAGAGAGTTTGAGAAAAAGAGTACAAATGCACTGGAATTGTCCATTATGCTTGCATCTGTGAAGTGACTAAATCCAATTTAAGATAAACAGGTATTTGAGGTATTTGAGTTTGATGCATCATTGCTCTTCACTAATCAAGATCATTGATCTTCACTAATAACTTTTTTTTAATATATGTATATATTTATTATCAGAAAGCTCCACAAATTGGTTAATGTGAAGTGTGGGATCTGCTGGTTTTGAGGTCAGAACATACTGAGCTGTGGCTTCATGAGGACAGACTGCCTGAACAGCTTCCTTGGATATGGGAGGAGGTCCCTGTTGCATATTCCCAGCTCACTTCTTACCTCCAATTTGCCAAGCACCAGTGAAGATGCCTGTATGAGTCAATTATCTCACTAAAAAGCAACAGAAAACCTGGGTTTTTCCTATTTTTACAGTTAACTACAGTGGCTTGTAAGGGAATATAGTATTGTCTAGAGCCAGTGTAAAGGAGGAGCTGTCTCTAGGAGATGGCAAAGAACTGTAAGGGGTGAGAATACAATCTATTCCTTTTGGCTCTAGGGAGATGTTAGATACCCTCAGTTTCCCCTGAAGCTACAGCTTTCAACTGCCTAACTTTGCACTGGATCAGCTACCAGAGAATGTCTTGCTGAGTCCCTGTTAGCTGTTTCATTTTTTAGCCCTGTCATGTGCTATTGAAGGACTATGAAAAGAGCTCTTCCTCTCTTTATCACTCCAAGTAGCAATATAGTTAACATTGTAGATCTCTGAGGGGTAATCATCCACATCGGGGTTACTGTTCATTGAAATGACCAGATGTTCCTGAAATGGCTCAGTTTCCCTGGGTGTAAGCAGGCGTTGTGTGGATCTCAACCTACTTTCACCATAAACATTGCCTTCAAAATTGCAACTTCAAGTCTTCCTCTTCAGCCCTGGTTTTATTTTTGTCTTTGATCCAAAGCAACCCAAGGTCTTAGCGAAGATTTGGAGCCCTGCAGGCTGGACCTCTGTGTTCCTGTTCCAGATTTTATGCAACGTTGTGTGAAACAAGACTGCAAACTGTTTGAACTTGGTAACCTTGGTGGCTTCAGCTTCCTACTTCCTGGGTTCTGTAGTCAGTAAGAAATTAATTTCTATGCTGTGACTCAGCAGTCTCAGTAAGAATAAATCAAATTGTAAATTCTTATGTTAAATAGATTCCTATTGTGCTTGAACTGTTGTGTATAAGAACTTCTTCTGTATCCATGGCCTGTTACGAGGTGTTATCTTCCAGTCCTGTTTTGTGTGCTGATGATTCATATTTGTAAACAAAAAGCAAATATATAGACTGAGAAAAATCCAATAATTTAAATTAGCATGGATTTGTGTGTGAGTGAAAGAGACAAAGATTGTAAATAAAAAGATAGCGGGGGAAATTGTACTTTTGGTGATAATTGGTCACACTCTTAGGCATATTTATGGAGGATCTATTACAGTCTGCTGAAAATGTGCCTGCTTCTTGTCCAGGTAGTCTGAACATGACATCAGTGATCTGAAGTTGGTTTGAGATTCCCATCAGTATAACTAATATTCTATATTAAAAAGTAAAGAGGAGAAGCAAAAGGTTACTGCTTCAGTGTAGCATTTTAATGTTAAATTATCTATCCCATTTATGCCTTTTTTAGTTATCTTTGTGCTCTACCCCTCCCCCCCAAAAAAATCTCTGAAGTCATGTATCATATCTGGAAAACTTAGGTCATGGCCACCTTGATAATTTAAAACCAAACCACAACTGTCAGTATTTTTTTGTTTGAAATTAACATGGTATCCTGACAAAGTGGCAACATTCCATTATAAGTGAATCACCAGTGATTGCAACTAAGTATATGATCTCTCTTTGCTTTAGTCAGAAATTGTGTAGGATGTGCAAATGCAGCATTGGTAGGGCCGCGTGCAGAGACAGCTGAATTTAAAAGCGTGTCTTGTTACCCTGTGTCTTGTGAAGGGTTGTTAGTGTGATGTTACGTTGTATTTTAAGTTCTTTACTGCTGTGAGTTGCAGAAACCTGATACATCAAATCCATCATAAAGTATTAGAACAGCTCGAACCTTGCATCTCTCAGGGCTGATGTCAAGAAATGCTGTTCCTTTCCAGTCGGCTGAGTTCAGGCGAGTGAGGTGATCTTTGCATTTTTGACATTTTAGATGCCAAGCTCTGAGCCAGTGTTGGGAAGCCCTTTGTGTATCATCAGTAGAAATGAGCAGAAAATGTGATTGAAATGTTCCTGCCCTAAGAGACTCTTGAATTTGGTCTGGGAGAATTTTGTTCTGTTTTCTATGGTTTTGATAAACATACATGATGAAAATAAAGATGTGGGAAGCCAAAGTTATAAACATGGTTTCCATATGCTGCATGAAAGTGCGCACATAATTAAAAACCAACAATATTTCCTCTTTGAAAACAAGCTCCACTGTACTTTTTTTTTTTATTTCTAGATGAATACAGTCATTTAAATTTGACTAAAAACTTTAATTATCAAACACCTTTACCCCCAGGTGGTCTTTTTCATCAAAGAATCTGGTAAAATATCACTGGATCTTTCCTGACAGAAATTTTTGCTTTAGTTTAAGAGGCATATCTGTTGTTGAAAATGTTTGCTTGAACAGAATCCAAATAGCTCTAGTTTCTTTTTTTGGGAAGGAAAGACTCATGTAACCTTTCAGATTTCCAGCATGAGTAATTTTTTTGTGAGCATTATTTTGGTGTTCACTCACTTGTGTGTTGAGGCTTTGGCAGCCTGTAAAGAATAGCTAAAACCTGCTTCATGGGTAAGACCCAAGTGCTATGGCAAGATGAGAACTGCTCTGAAAATAATTGTATGGTAACCAAGGTGCCTGGGACCCACTGACACCAGAATAATACAAATACAGTGGTAAGGGGAATTAAAAGAAGAGAGTGTTAGTAAGATATTGGTCATTAGCTGGGGAGGAGAAATAGGGTGGTAGCCCATGGAGTGCTGTTGTACACCTGCAGGTAGTAAGGAGGATCCAGGTACTGCATTTGAACGATGGGGCATCAGTTCAACTTCACGGCTCTGGGTGATTCATGCCATTTTCAGAGTTTATACTGCACACTTCAGGGGAATTAGAGCTCCCCACTGTAACTATCTGCTTTATTCTCTTGGTTCTGTCTGTTCTTAAATTGTGATCTGAGCCCTGTGTGTGTTCAACAACCCTTTATAAAACCGTGCTGCTCCTCACCAGTATGTGCATAGGGGGTGTTAAACAGGTCCAAGGCAGCACGCATTGACAGGGCAGTCTTTATTGCTATCTGTATAATTGTAAAAAGTTTCTCTCTCCTACCTAGGAAAAACCTTTGAATTTACCTTCTCTGCTGTTTTCTGAAACTGCTCAGCTCACTTGGATGCTTAGGCACAAGATGGAATGAGGGAGCAGTGTGTGGCTCACACAGCTTTTATGTCCCATTGCAGTGAAGGGGCCACCCAATGAGTGTGTGCAGCACACACGGCCTGGTGTGGTGGTGGTGGTGAAGGGCTGCATGAGCCCCCCAGCCAGCCCTGTCCCTGTCTCCACCAAGCCCTCCTACATGGTGCTGCCCACCCCCAGCTCCATGGTGGGGATGGAGCCTTGGGCCTTAGGAACCCCCAGTGGGCATTGCATGTGAGCCTAAAGAAGTATCATCCTGGAAAATGGGGCAGATTCACTTTGTGATTTGGCCAAATTATTTTTTTCCTGTCAGTTTATTGAAAAATGACTGGGAAGGGGAAAACAAATTTAAAAGGCTCATCTTACTTCTTTTAATACTGCTCGTGGAATTTTAATCAGTCATGCTTTTTTTGGGGCCCTTATTTCTTGCCTTGTGATCTGCCATCTAATTCAATTTTTCATTCCTGCTGCACAAAATGTCGTTCTGCAGTTTCCAATACCCAGCTTCATTTATCCCTTTTAGAAGAAATGTAGGTTTTTGTAGCATGTTTTTTTCTCTCCGGCTTCTGTGAAGCCATGGGTGAGAAAGTGTCAAGCCTGAGGTAAAAAATTTGATTTAAACCCCCTAATTGAGGTTTGCTCTTTGAACCTCCATCTGTACCTGACTCCTGGGAGAGTCTGGTCCAGAATGAGATTGAAAGTCTGTGCGGATGGCAGCCGGTGTGACAGCAGACATCACCTGCAGGATACTTTGCGGGGGCCTTACCTACCTTGTCTTGATGGAGACTGCACTACTCCCCTTGCAGGGTATTAGCACCAGCTTCTTTCCCCATGTTTCTTTCCTTTCATAATCCCTCTCTCAAATTTACAATCTTTCTGGCCCTCTTTTAACCCCTTTTCTTTGATCATGGAAGTGTTTAAGAAATAAACCCTTTTTCACTTCTTTGGTTGTTCTTACCCAGTTATGTCTAGACCAGTTTTAATCTGGGTCTTGCCAGGAGACTCTCCCAGAGGGTCTTCTCTGCTGCCTTACTGAGCTCCTTTATGCTGCAGATAGGCCTTTTCATGATTTTTCTCAGTGCAGAGTTTGCTACTGATGAGACGCTCTTTTTTGGGGGACATGCAGTTCTCTGTGTCTGCCTGTCAATAATTTAATTCCTGTTATCCAAGGGATCTTTTTCTAGTAACAATATTATTTTTGTGCTTCTTTCCTGGAATGGCATCCTTTAGAAATGGTAATCTTGCAGCCTCTTTTGAGTTGACTTTGTTGATTTTGGAGGCTCCTCTTCCATTGAATATCCCAATATTTGGGCAATAGGTGTTGGTTATCCACACTTTAATTTCCTTCTTGTTCTTGGAGACCACATTCCTCCTAAAATGGCTCATGTCTGTTTAGCAGTTTCTGCACTGGTGTCCCAGTGTTCCAACTCTTCCTCTAACCCTTGTCATTGCAACGTATTCCATTTTTTAGATTCAGGGCTCCACTTTTCAGAATTTTAGCATCCACCAAATGTTTTGTGCTTCTAGATGGAAGTACGACTTTGTCATTCTTTCTTCTGCATTTCATTTGCCTCTGGGTGATGTGAGAAAGTGTGATAGAGCCACATTATGAATTGCTGTTTTAAGGCCTCCTTTGACGAATGCAATTCTTACTGTTAAGGTCCCTTTGCTCCCCTCTGGAAAGTGCCCTCAGGTTTCCCAGCCAACTCAGAAGAATGTTAACTCTTATTTAAGAAAATGCTTCTGTAATTAGGAGTCTATTTACCTGATCTGATTTTTACCCTGATGCTTAGAGTTCCATAAAATGCATTGGAGAATCTGACTGGAGGACAGCAAAGGTAGGGGTTAAAGGCAATATGTGCTAGGGAGACATGAGAGATTTTTCTGGGCTACTTTGTGTAAAGTTTGATTGTTAGCTTTTGTGGTAAGTGGGGAGAAAATGGATGCACTAAGAGTGTTACAAAATAATTTAGTAACTATAAATAAAAGTCCACATAGTCTCAGTAATGTGATTTGAGAAGAGCTGTGAGAAAAGCAAGCTTTTGTGCTGGTGAAATTTCTTAGGATGGCATCAAGCCTACTCCTTTGACACTGTGATTTAGAGTGTGCCTAGAACACTCTGTGCTTGGGAGGCTTGGTAGGATTTTTTTTATTTTGCTTCTTGGGTGTCATTTTAATTTATTTAAACCTCAAATAAAGAAGGTTTATTGTTTTGAGATTTTAATTGGTGGAATGTTTTTAAATCACTGAAAGGATTTGAGAGGGGTGACTTTCTGATGGGCTTGTTAAAATAGCTGGACCTACTTCTTTCCATTGCTTTCTTGTAGAAAAGGTTACGGATTAAAGCTGATAAACAGGAAAGATTATTAATGTGCACAGTCTGCTTTTAGCCTATTGAAATTTGGGATTGCAGGGCATCTTTAGCAACTGTATCTAAGATAAGCACAAGGCATGAAGTTCCCCCAGACTATCTTTAAACTATTTTGTCTTCATTTTTATGTTCTTTAGTAGTTACCATTTATTCATCTGTCAAGTGAATATCTGTGACTAAAGGATTTTCAGAAAGAGCAAACTTGGGGGTTTGCTTTTATGATGCCATAGTGGTCTGCATAGACCATCACCACAACCATGTAGCACAAATCCTTAATTTTATCGGTTTTACAGTAATTTCACTTTGGGAGTCTCACTAAGTGCTGTCATGGGCCTGAAGCAGCAATTGCTGCAATATCTAATTGCATAATTATTTCTCTGCATAGGGCAGAAACATGAGAAGCTCTTAGTGAGAAGGAAGATACGAGAGAGATGCAGAGGGAATTAATACTAGCAAGTTGTGTTGGGAAAGCATATAACAGTTATGGCTTGCCAATATTCACTGCATTGCTCCAGTTCAAAAATCTGCTAAATAGAATTAGCAAGGAGTTATTGATTAAATGTTTAATCTGGGTCTTTTTGGTCCTATAAAACCTATCCAGTTAATCAAGTGAGATTGAAAAATAAGTGAAATTGCTATTAACTCTTCTCAGGATAATTCCACTTGGTAACGTTCTCAGAGAACTAGGGTGGGGTTTTTTGGTGATAGAGGGTGTAGTAAGCTGACTTTCAAAAAAATCTTTAGCCATTTTGTCTAGATAATCCCCTTAGAGAGTATCTAGGTAATTATTTGATGATGTAGTGATAAATAGACTGCCGAGACACTGCACTGGATAGGCAGAGAGGGATTAATTAGTCCCAGCTTGCTTTTTGGAGGAGATTGTCTTATTCTGAAGGGTCTAATTCTAAAAACATCTGTCATGAAAACTGAAGTAAGGACTGGAAGCTGCTAATCAGCAACTTTGCTGACTGGCTAAATTATTTTAGTGTAGTACTGCATATTTCTTCTGTCGAATATTCTTCCCACAGTACCTTGCTGCTTCAAAATTCATTTTTATTGCAAAAATGACTGGTTAATACATTTGTTGTTTTAATATGAGTTTCTGTAGTAAATGTGGAAGGCTTGTATGTTGGAATATTGAACGATGCTTACACAAGACAAGTTGTCACTACCAGAACACAAAGTTGTCGTGTAATTAACTTGTTGGTGTTTTGGTTTCCAGGTCAGGTCTCTGCAGGCACAAACTGCAGCCTTACCTTTAGTCATTTCAGGCTTTCTGTGGCTTTGTGAAAATATCAAGGCAGTAGTTCATATTCAGGTTGTGTTTTCAAGGTTGTACTCAGGAATTACTTTTGTTGTTAAACATTCTGGAGAAGGTAGGGATTAGTTTTGTAGCAATTGCCAAGGAGCATTCATGTATAATGCCTGAAGAATTTGTATCTTATTGCTAAGGAAGTTTCCTTATTGTCCTTATTGCTAAGGTAGTTTCTTAGAGATGCTCTAATATCTGTCTTTCCATGGTGGGGAGAATAGTTATAGGACATATTAAATGGGAAGGTGCATGATATCTGGTGTATCTTTCTGACTCTGAGATTTGGAATGCAGATACCAGAGGTGGATTGAGTGATAGGTACAAGTTAAACCTTGCAGATCCACATGCCATGCTAAAGAAAATGGGGAGAAGGCAGTGATCTTGGAGGATTCCAAACCCTTTGGTATGTGCTACATGAACTGTTCAAAGTAGGGTGATGTTCCACAAGGCTTGACTGCTTAAGTGATGATCCTTGCCCAAACATCAGGCTAACAGCAGTTACAGTTCCGATTAATTGCTCCTTATGGTCCAGCTTTCAGAGCTGCCACTTGCCTGTGGCATGATCCCTTAGTATCCCTGCCTGAGCCAAGGAACCGAAGCTACAGGATTATCTGGGTGCTTTTGCAGCAAAGGTAACATTTTCTCTTATGGAACTGCTTTCACATGCAGCTATCCTCTTCTGCCTTATCTGAACAGTTACTGCATTTCAGCCATTCACTTTAAAGCTGCTTTTTTTTTTTCCCTATTTAAGAAGATTAGAATGCAGCCTAGAAAAGATTACTTGATTTATGTGGTGCACTGAACCAACCTGAAATAAAGGACTTCTGTTTAATCCGAAATCAAGGCTTTTGCTGTACAGATAAAGGAACGGGTAGTTTATTTCTTGCTATGATGCTACAAATTCAACAATCACAGCTCTCTCTTGCTTTGTTTTAATGTATTGTAACAGTTTAGTTGACTGAAAACATCCTATCAACTCATGTGTTCAGCAGCACTTTGTGTGTAAGAGCAGCACTTTATTTTTGTTGGGTTTAGTGTGCCTCAGCAAAAGAAGTGAGATTAGATTACACATGGTACCTGTGTAACTCTGCTGCCTGAGTCACATTCACTTGCTTCAGGAACCCACCATCAATACTGGGATCTGCTGTGTCCCCTGGGATGCTGAGGACAATGGAGTGAGATTATGAGGTGCAATTTGCTTGTGAAGTGATGGGACAGGGATTGTATGTTTGGTGTTGAGAGGCTGCAGCTGGAAAACAGGGAAGAAGTGGACAATGGACTGGCTTTCTTCCTCACTTAAGGTCTGGCATGTATGTGAGAGCTGCTGCTGTTGCAAATTGTCCTGGTCGCACTCACCAAACAAAGTCACAAAATCCTAAACTAGTTACACATGGGCTTTTGTCCACTTGCCAGCAAGATCATTAAATTTTCATGTCCACCTGGCAAAGGAAGTTCAGTTTGGATGATAAACACCATCTGCAGATAATGTCATACCTGACCTCTTAACAAATTCTTGAACTTGCACTCCCCAGCAGTGTGTATCTTGGAAAGCTCTTTTGGCCATGTGTCAGAATAACACTGCTGTTACTTAATTTTAAAAGAGTTAATTAATCTGATGCCATATTGATGAGTGTATTAGAAAGGCATACATGTTGGGCAAAGTTTATGGCAGCATTGTACGTTAACTTTGTTCTTCTGTTCTTTGAACAAGTGTTTGGCTCTTGATAACCTTCCTTCTGTTACTATTGTCCTGGTGGTTTCCTTTCTTCCTTAATATCTCTCTTTTCCTGTACCTGCAATAGTTGCATGTGTGGTTTGGGTAGTGTTTTGGGTTTGTATGACCAAGTTTTGGTAGCAGAGGGGCTACAGGGGTAGCAGTAGGTACAGCTTCTGTGAGAAGCTGCCAGAAGCTTCCCCTGTGTTGGGGAGCCAATGCCAGCTGGCTCCAAGATGGATGCACTGCTGGCCAAGGTTGAGCCAATCAGGAATGATAGTAATGCCTCTGTGATAACATATTTTAAAAGGAGAGAAAAGTTACTGTGCAGTTGTAATTGTGGCCAGAGAAGAGCAGGGTGAGAATATGTGAGAGGAACAGCTCTGCAGATACCAAGGTCAGTGGAGAAGGAGGGGGAGGAGGGAAGGAGATGCCTGAGGTGCTAGAGCTGAGATTCCCCTGTAGACCGTGGTGAGGCAGCTGTGCCCTTGCAGCCCGGGAAGGACCACAGGGATGCAAAGATCTACCTGCAGCCCCTGGAGAAGACCCACACCAGAGTGGGTGAATGCCCAAGAGTGGGCTGTGAACCCATGAGAGGCCTGTGCTGGAGCAGGGTCCTGCAGGGACCTGTGGACTTGTGGAGAGAGGAGCCCATGTTGGAGCAGGTTTCCTGGTAGGACGTGTGAACCCATGCTGGGGCAGGCTGTTCTTGAAGGATGGCACCCTGTGGAAGAGTGAATCACACTGGAGAAGTTTGCAGAGAACTGTCTCTGTGTGAGGGGCCCCACACAGGAGCAGAGGAAGGACTCCTCTCCCTGAGCAGTGCCAGAAGCATGATGAACTGACCATAACCCCCACTCTCCATCTCCCTGCACCAACGTGGGTGTGTGGCTGACCACAGACATTGCTTTTCATCTGTCTGGGTGTCCTGCATCTATGTTTTGCAAAATATGTAGTTCTACTTGGAGATTTATTATTATTTCTGTAGCTCTTGCTCTATAGCATGCTAAAAACATGGATGTCTTTTAATTGTACCCCAAGGCCTTTGAATCTTGTATTTGGAGAATTTTCCACTTTATGTTGGTTCAATCACCTTGCAGATAAAGTATTACTGAAACTTACCGAAGAAGGTAGCAGATTTGGTGAGGGAACTTACTGTGACCCAAAGATATAAGCTCTGTTTATTATTTATATTAATATTGGTGGTCGGAGAGCAGGATGCCAAAGTATTTGTGGGGGAGATAAAAGTCATCTCCTGCAGTTCTGGCTGCCTTCTCTTGGTACAGCCATAGCTGGGAACCAGGTGCTGCAGCACTGCATGATGCTGGCTGCCTCCCTCCATGGTGTGCTGGTCTCACGCCAACTAAAAGGGGGAGATAGAAGTCAGGAGCTGTGTCCTTACATGACACTGGGAGTCAAACAGGGAACGGGAACAAAATCCAGGTTGCTGACAACACAGATATTGTTTTAGGTGTCTTTTTTTCCTGTAATGAGTTTCAAAAGCATAGATGTAGGAGCTTTTAAAATGCATAAAATAGAGGGTGGTATCTGTCCCTCCCTAGTAAACTTGTTTAGTACCTTTGCCTTGTCAGAATGCTGAATATAACTCAACCTTGAAGTCCAGGAAATGATGAGGGAAGGGCCAGCACAGATCTTAATATAATTTTAGTTCTGCCAAGGAACTGATTACATCCATTGGAACAGCTCAGTAACATTAGTATTTATAATAAGCAGGTATGAAAAATTGAGGAAGTGTTATTTTTGTTTGCATTTTCAGCTTTTACTGTATATGCTCTGGCTTCAAGTACCTGGGAAATACTTTAGTGAAGGAAAGTATAGCTGTTAGCTCACAGCAAGTGCTGCCTTTGGGGAGCAAGTGTACCTTTACAGGCTGGGATTTGCTAGGCTGCAATGTTAATAACAAGGTTTCTTCTCACGTGTGTTGCCAGTGATGAGATGGAATGTGACAGTCAGTTGTTTGTGGGTACAATGAGATGTCACAGAATGAAGGAATCCTCAGATCAAAGGGGGAGGATTTGTAACATTTAGTGCAGCTGAGAACATTTTAAAATGTACAGCAGGAACATTTGCTGTAGCTCGTTTGCTTTAGATGACTAACACGAAATTGGATGTGGCCCATGGTGTCTGTGCTTTCTTCCTAGGGGGGTTGTAGTGTTCGTAACATGGAAATAAAATGTTCTCGAAGGTTTCAGCTGCACTTTGGGGCTTGTATTACCTTAACCTCTTATTTCCAATTTAAATTGTGAAGATATTGCTACCCTTCACATTTCTAAAGGATGTTCCCCTGCTTACTATAAGGTCTTCTGTCACTTTGTACATTAATTACATTGAATAAATATTTTTTCAGTACTGTCATGCAACGGATTTTCTTTATTAGGGCAAGGAAGGCATATGTGTAGGAGTCTAGCAATACGACCTTCCCCTGGGATACAGGGGACCCAGAGTTTAGTTCCTTTGATGTGAAAGACCGGAAGAGGCATACTGTTCAAATCAGGGTTAATTTTGTGTTCATCTACTACTCTGTCTCAGGCAGGGCCAGTACCAGGTGAATAAGGTATAAACAGCTCAGGAATAATACTTTGGTCTTTCCAGCTTTTTGATGTCTGCCTCTTTATGTTAAGTAATGCTTGATGTGCTTTTCTTAAATAAATTCTTTTAATGGGAGATCAGATCTGTCATGTCTTAGAAGGTAAACTCAATTCCTTTCATACAATAAAAGGGAAATATATATGCGAGGCTGCAGCTGGTAGCATTTGGAGGCTGATCCCAGGCTGGCCTGGCAGCTGCTTCCACCTCTTCAGACATGAGCTCAGGTCTCCATTGCTTCCCGTGCATATGGACTGCAAGTGAGTGATAAATCTAGCAGAGAATATGATGGGTGGTTTCTGTAAGAAATGGTGTGACTTCATAATTGAAAAGTCTGAAAAACCATAGATACCTTTCTTAAGCCTGAAGGTAGTCCAATACTGCAGTTACACCTTCCACTGACTGCCACTTAGCTCAGTATTTTCTGTGGAGCTTGTTCAAAGGAGCATTGTGGGAAGAGGTGGATCCCAGTGAGGTTCTGGAAGCTGCAGCCTCACAGTCTCTCTGTGGGTTAAGCTGTCAGTGGTTTATTTTCCTTTCATTGTATTTGGTTCCATTTTCTCTGAGGGAGGTAAAGACTCTGCAGGGAAACAGAGCCCTTCCCACATACTAAACATTGTCTGAAACAACCTCAAATTCAATATACAAGTGCAACATGGCCTCCCTGACCCATGGTGGCTGTCCTGTGAGACTGCCTGCAGGCTGTCTAGCATCAGATGCCCAGCTGCCTATGACCCTTTCTTTTCTAGCGCCTCACGTCACTTGGCACAACTAGAATTAAACCCTTAATAGTGTTTTCATTATTGCTTTTCCAGTGGGACACTGGGTGTGAGCAAATTGCAGAGTAAGCTGAGCCAGTAAAGGAGTTTTGGAATACTTGCAGAGTCATTCTTTTGAGAGAAGAGACCTGAACTCCCTGGGATTTGCTGGGTCTGGGAAGCACTTGATAATGTTAGCTGAAAGCCTTTCCTCCTCTGCAATACTCTGCTTTCTTCCTTTTGTCACACAACCTTCCTCTGCTATCTCTACAAAAAGGCTTTCATGCAATCTGGCCCGTCAGCTGTTCCTTTTGTGCATTGTGCTGGATCTGGGATAAAGCGTAAGCTCTTCAATTCTGATGCTGTACAGTGTGGCGTGAATGCTGATGGTGCTCTGGTTAAGAATAAAGCAACCAAGCAAACTTACAATTAACAATAACTAAGCAGATGTGAGAACAGTGAGTTCGTAGAAGTAGTTGCCTTTTTAAAGATTTTCCTTTTCTTTCCCCTTTCAAAGCTGTTCACCTTGGTATTTTCACTATGAAAAACTGCATTGTTAGGAAACAGACTTGTGTGTAGACCTCAGTATCACAAGATTTGTCGTCAAAAAGCCAGTTAGTGCCTGAAGTAGAAGTTAATCTACTTAATTCACAAGTGTAATTTCCATCCTTTGCCTTACAATCAGCAGCAAGCGACCACACTGCAGAACGTCACCTTGAGAAAGAGCAAGTACTGGTCTGTGTCTGCACGTTTTTTCTATGTGTTTCTGTTTCTAGAGGTTTTTTCCACTAGCCTAATGTGTGTCAGTGTGACCACTGTGTGAAGACAGAACAATCTGCTGCAGCAGAGCACCTCCAGGGAGATAGCTTAATGAGCCATAGGGTGAGTTCTGAAGTAAAGGAGGTGGGAAGCTGTAGAAAAGAAGCATAGAAAAGAAAGATGTGAAATCTTTGGAAAGAGGAATGTTACTTATCTTGTAGAGGGGAGCAATTCTATTACACACTGCAAGCATAAATAGAAAACAATTCTGTTGTGCATTGTGAGCCATAAGTTGAGCATCCACCCCGATTTCCCTCGCTGTAATGAGCAGTTAGAAACCAAACTCACATGGATCTTTAAAATACAGAGCAGAAAACCCGCACCCGTGGTGTAATCACCACGGTGCTGACAGAACCTCCCCAGTTCAGATCAGTACTAAGACCACAATCCATCCTCTTGAGAAATGTTTTATACATTAGTTTGCTTGGGTTTTCCCAATACCCCTTGGTTTAGGCATGAATTAGCAAGGCAGTGTTGCACTGCAAATAAATGTAACGTCCTCTGTCTGCAGTTCTGTTTTCAACACTTTTTAGAACTGACTACAGGTATCAGTATGGACACTAAGCATCTTTACTTGTAGCAGCCTATGTATCTAATTTTGAGAAGGACCGAAAGCTGCAGTATGGCACCATGTGAGGAAAAAATTAGGATACTCCAGCTCCGGCTGTAATGAGCACTCTGTCAAGTTGTATCAGCCTTTGGAAGCAAAGGGGAGGAGAAAATAGAAAATTGAGGGCCGTTGAGCTGAAAACTAAAGTCGATGCGTGGATTGACCTCTGCGTGTTTGTTCTTCATTGACAGGTTGATGACGCCTGGAAGTGAAATTCGGTTTGTTCACAAGCACATGGGCCTGGTGCCAGGCTGGGGAGGAGCTGCCCGGCTGGTGCGGATCGTGGGCAGCGGGGCAGCGCTGCAGCTGCTGGGCGGGGCTGCCCGGGTGGACCCCGAGAGAGCTCTGCGCCTGGGCCTCTCCGAGGAGACGCTGCCGTCCTCAGACGAAACCAGAGCGTTAGGAGAAGCCCGAGCCTGGCTGAGTCAGTACACAGAGGGTCCGACCAGTGTGATTCGGGCTGTGAAACAGGTGGTGACGGCAGGAAGAGAGCTCCCACTGGAAGCTGCCCTAAGGACAGAGAAGGACATTTTCGGAACTGTCTGGGGTGGGCCTGCCAATTTGCAGGCATTGGTTAGAAGACCAAAACATAAATGATGGTTTATGCGTAAGAAATGGGCTTGACCTTTTTGCAAATAAAGCTTCCACTAAAGCAGCCATTAAACTGAATCATTTAAGGACACTTAAACTGGCATTAACATTCTTGCCATTTAGGTCAGGCAGGCGTATTTGGTGTGCAACCACAGAGAAATCCCAGGCAGACTCTCTGCTGTCTTAATCACCCACTGAATGGAGATTAGTGAAATTAGTATGTAAAGGTAAATACTGTGCTGAAAATAGAACTATAATTCATTTGGAACGAGGCCGAAGATTATTTTATTTTGTGTTTTGTTTTTTTAAACAAAAAAGTGGAAATGGTAAAAAAAATGGTATGGAAATTAATTACTTGAAAGTTATGAGGTTTATTCATTTATGGAACAGGTGCATCTAAAGCTGCAAAATACGAGCTTCCCAACCAGTGTCTTTAAGCGGCTTGGAAAAGATGGTAACTAGTGAGAGACTAGCTTTTATTTTTTCATTTATCGTTAGTTCTTCATGTAATTGCTGAGAAAGTTTCCTTAGATACTTCCATTTTAATGGTGCTTTTACAGGAGAAGCTTTAAGTTAGTGAGAAGGTTTTAGCACTCATTCACTGACACCGATTCAGGTTTTTAAATGTATTTTGGTGTCTTCTCGCTGCTCAAGGAATCAGCTCCCTACACATGCATCTGCACATTTCCATATCCTGTACCTGCTGTCCTGGTTCTTTACACAGAATCTAGTTGAAATCTTGGAAGGCCATGATGTATCATGCCCCAAAATGGCTTGTCCTCAAGTGACTGGGTGATGTGAGTACTTCAGCATTCTGGTAAGGTGTGTGTGGATATGTCTGTCTTTCTTCAATGCATTTTTGCTGGTAAGGTGTATTTGGGCTGACCAGAAGATTTGGAACTCAGTCTCCACTTCATGCCAGTGACTATGCAAGTAATTGGAAAACTCAGTGGGGAAAGGTTTTCCTTTAGAAATTAGAAACTGACACAGAGTGCCTGCTTTAAAAATAAACATTTGTGAGAGCAAAACCATACAGACATATCTGTGACTGACAGTTTCCTGTACTGTTGGTTAGGATGCACTTGTCTCTAAATCCAGAAGGGACTGAGATCTGAGCCAAGGACCTAAGTACTCCGTGGGGGCATGTGAAGAAGGAAGCTCTGGGCTGTGTGCCACGGACGTGCATTCTTGCTCTGACCAGGCATAACTGGCTCTAGATCATATCATAACTGGATCTAGATCTTCTCTCNCAGGCATAACTGGCTCTAGATCATGGAACAAGCTCCCTTAAGAAAAGAAGGCAGTATCTTGGATGGAAATCCATGTTATGATTTCTACAGCATGGCAGAATTCCTGAGTTTTAGACAGCGAGGTAACTACATATGTTTGAGGATTTGGGGACAAATCAGTGTTGGGAATTAGGCTTGGATTGCCTGTTATGATTCTGCAGGTTTCAAGCCGATGCTGTGATATGCTGGGGATGTTTTACTGTATGGTTTTCACAGCAATGAATATAGCCTGAAGCAACCAAGAGAAATGCTGAAGAAAGGGATGTTTTGAGCTGGCATCACAGAGAAGATAAGGAACTTACCTCCACTCTGTTGATCCTGCACCTTTGCCTTTATATCTGAAGCACTAATGGAGGAAGATTTCAAATCTCCCTTCCCCAAAAATAATGTTCAATTTTTACTTTCAGGTTAGAGAAGAGACAGGAATGAGAACATGGGGAAGAGAGTAGTGTTTTGGTTTGTGCCTTTCCCCCCTGCCCTGCTCCTTTTTATCCAGTAGCCCAGTTGTTCCTCCCATGTAGCTGGATTATTTCCCATGCCCTAAAGAACTTCAAACCCGTTACTTCACAAGTGTGAATGTTTTAGTATAGTCAGCCAGCACTTGATTGTTTAGTAGTGAAGCTGTTCTGCTTTTCATGAAGTTTCTCAAGACTCATGAGAGATTCCAGACTGCAGCATCACTGAACCTTCAAGGGACACTCCAGTCCATACTCATCCAGCTTTTTGAAGCAATAGCACATCATGTTGTTATGAGCGGAAAAAAAATGTGTTTTAAAGGGCAATTGGTTATGTCTTTACATTTAGCAAGAATTAATGTGCCATTACTAATACTGTTTTTAAAATTGGTGTGACAATTACTTAGAACCTGAGCAAGATGCTTGAATCTTTTTTTCTTTAGTGTATTAGGCTCATAAGTGTATTCTGTGTACTGGGTAACAGAAATTTGAAAGGGAGGAAATTGTAGGACAAAAGGAGAATCTGGTTTCTTCCACATTTTGAACCAGACCTGTGCTGGCACTAAGTGAATGGTAAGTACACCAGTGGGGGATATCTTTCCATTTTGATGTATAGACAATGAGCTTAGTTCTCATTTCAGCAAATGTATTTCCCCAGCCACCCTCTCTGATTTGTATCAAAGGCCAATGTTTGCTTCTAAGAAAACAGAACAAATAATTAACTAGTACAGAGCAATACACATTCAGGACAGTTTCAGAAAGGGTAATGGAAACCCATTTTGTTGGTATCATAAATACACCAAACATAGGTACAGGACATTTTGAAGACCATTACAAGTTTTGATCAAGAATTTTGTGAGTAGTTTAATACCATATTCTCTGGTTTATTTTCTTCTAAAGGGAAGTAGAGTCCTTCATACAAAAACCAGCCCAACTAAATTTCTGTGAGTGCTAGGATGAGAGTTCCAGACTGAGATGAAATGGAATCCCATTTTACCCATTCCAAAGCTAAATGCTTTCTTTTATTTTAGTCTTTGTAAGAAAGATTACTTTCTTATCATCTTCAAGTGACAAATACCTTTAACCAGCAGTTGATAAGTGTTTGTATTTTCTTTACAATTATTAAAGATGTCAAGCTTCATCTCATGGGGTTTTTTTCCCCTTCTGAAATGGTTTAAAAACAAACAAGCACTAAATGCGCAAAATAAATTAGAAACATCAAAATTTATAGTCCCAGTCTCCTAATTAAATAGCATGCCAGCTTTTGTACTTCCTAGGGGCTAGTTTGTCAGCTTCCTCCTCAGCAAACTAAGTTTCCTATTACATTGTAAAATGTCCTGGCTGGTTTTTCCTCTGTGTACTGGGACAACCCAAGGGTTTAATAGGGGTGTGGATTCTGTACCAAGCTTGTAAAGGTTGGATACTGGAGATCACTTTTAGCAATACAGATACTTCTAACTTATTTGCTGCTTATAGAAATATATTTACCAAATCATCAGTCTGGATAAGCAAGGTGTTCTTGCAAAATGCTTGGTTCACTATCTATTTTTTTTTTTAGCCATGACATAGGGTTCCTGTATCTGTGGTTATCTGTTCTGGAAATGATGAGATGCTGTAGATTTTATAATATTTAAATTTCCTTTTTCATTTCCCCTTCTGCCTCACTGTGCATTTGTCTGGCTATGCTGTACAAGTTGAAAATCACGTAGTAGATGAATTACAGTCAACCACATAATGCAGTGTGGCTGTGGCTTTGCTAAAATACACAGAGAACACATTTCCTACTGAAAGTAATAGTTTAAGATGGGAATTATCAGTTACTATTTTCCCCTAGCTTGATCTGGGAAGTGCATTTGCTACTCTGATGACTGGCTATTAAGCTCTCACCACCAGCCTTACTTTAACTAATTTTAGTGTTTCACAGCTGCAGTCAGCCAGCAGGAGCCAAAAGCAGCATCACAGGTGTGGGGCTGAACTCTACTTGGGTCAAAAACTCCCAAGGACAATCACTGATAAAATTGTTTGTAGAGTCTTTGGGCTGAAAATCCTAAAATTAAGTACACAGTCAGTCATGTTCCTATATTTTGTTTCTTGCTTTTTTCAGCCTATACTCTCACATGAAGTAAAGTGGGTGCACACAGCTGAAGTGTTTTAGTGAAGGCTTTTGCAGCACAAAGTCAGACTGGTTAGAGCCACTGTATACGAACTCAAATCAGAGAAATAAGACAGCTAGCAACTAACGGAGAAAAAAGCATTCCATCCAGTTTCCTTCCGAGTCCATGTAATTGGCTTATTTCCTTATGGGACTGGAAGATGACCATGAAAATCTGTGATCAAGAGCATCTCTTCCATGCTGAGAATGAAGGAAATCTTCCTTATTCCATCCAAGGCTCATCTGCACTTTCCTGACCCACTGATCTCACCTGTAGGCAGAGGAGGGAGGGCACAGCTTTGTCCAAGATCACACATGTCATTCATCATTACAGTAAGAACATTATAGAAGGTTAAATCTACCATTTTTAAAAATCAGCCCTTTTAATTCCCTTCTAAATGTTGTTTGCCTAAAGCAACTTTTGTCTTAAGATCAGTAGTACCTATATATCAGCTACAGTCCCTTTCAATTCTGGCATACAGATACTAAGAACTGGAGTTTAATTAGCTTTATTTTAAAGACTGAGTCCAGAATCAACTAACGCCATTTCTCAATCTGAAAAAATGTAAAACAACTGCCAGGGACAGAAAAGACAAGCTGTTTTTCTCAAGATGTGGCTTCTAATATTCACAAGTCTGCAGAAATGTACCTCCTACATCGCTAGTACAAGCACAAAACTACCATTTCTGTTTTGCTATGAACAGATAAACAGCACTATAGTCCTTAATGTCCATGTCCTTTGTTACAGGGTCAACTTTGATAACTTACACTCTTTTATTTCAACATTTCTGCTGTTAAAATAAGGCTGTGTGATACTCCTGCCTGCCATCAACAGTGAAGTAAGTTAATCAGCTCTTCAGATGTCTGTGTATTAAAGCTTGCAACTCGCGATTTTTCAGTAAAAGATGATACTCCTACAGCATTGTGTTTGAGAGACAGCCAGTCAGGGATGCAAGAACTTCAGCATGCCACTCAGAACTAGTCCTCCCTTTTGGTAAACACAGTAAGCTGTTTTATGATAATTTTCTTTGAAATTCCTTCAGTGAAGTTCAATTAAACTGGAAACGTATCTGAGATTGTTACTGATAAAATGTAGTTTTATTAAATTATAAATTTTGTAACAAAAACGAGACAGATCAAGAAAGATCTCAAAAAACAAAACTACAAGGATGAGATGGCAAAGCCAGTGAAAAAGCCATGGAGAGTGTAAAGGTAAGGATTTGCAACACAAGTTAACAGCATTTTTACATTACCATTGAAAGAAGGTAAATGATTGCTCTTGTCTAGTAAAAACACATTTTAACTCCAAACTCACATCTATTTTCTCACATTAAATTAAGCATCCTGCTCACACCCAACACCTTGCCTGATTCCACATTGCTTTAGTGTTCTTTTCATACATCAATCCATGCAGAAAGTAGTAAGACACTTAATGCAACAGTCAAGAGAATGAAGACAATTCAAGTTGTACAGTAGATATACGTTGGCCAAAAAGGGATAGAGTATCTTCAAGGGGAAAATGCTACAAAATAAACACAAGACATTTTCAAGAAAACTGGGCATTGCTAAACAGCTTTCAAACCATTAACAGGACAACCCAGTTTCCTAGAGTTAAACAGTCTTCCAGCTGAGACATGTTAGGAGACTTAAGTTAAAACAGGCCCAATCTGTTTCTCCCCTTCACCCCACCCCTCCCACCAAACACGCTGCTAGGTTTGAGTGCAATGCCAATGTGGACAGAAAATTTACAGAAAATTACAGCTGAATATTTTTTTTCGCATGGCTCTAGATTTAAACTTCAGTGACTGTGCACTGTCCATCTGGCCTTCTAGATCTTACACTTGTGTTTGCCACCCCAGCTCCTGCCCCTGGCCTATCTGCTCCTGGCTGGCTTGCACCGGCATTCAAGTGTCTCTGCTGACCAGAGGGTGGGCGTTGCTGAAGGTGGGCAGACACATCCTCACTGTCGCTGCTGGCATCCGATTCGGTCTCCTCAACAGAGGTGTCAGGGGCTGGCACCCTACCCGAAGATGATGATTCGTGGTCTTCTTCTCCCTCTACCCTGTGACTCCTTTCAGCCATACTGTCTCCATTTATTTGCAAGTGGGCAAAAGAGTTCTCTAGAGAATTGCTTGCATCGGGTGATGGCGTTGAAGGACTCACGAGCTGACCATCTAGTGCAGGTAGGGGCCTCACGGAAATGGATGCTAGAGGCTGCACAGCTGCAGCCCCTGGAGTCAGTGTGCTGTCCGCACCGTCAGCGGAGCTCTCTCGTGCCAGGTTGACAGTGTTGGTGTCACAGTCCAGCCTCAGCCCAGCCACTCCCTTCTTTGGTATATCTATTATGTCCCGTTTTATTTTTCTGCGACGTCCATGCTCATTTCTCCTATACTGAACCATATTTTCAAGGTCTGCTACGTATAAAAAACCAGCAATTAGCATTTCAGTGCTCTTTTTACCCTTGGAAAAGGCATCTTCCAGCTCTCTGCTGGTACGCTCATCATACTGCCACCAGCCATTTCTACCTTCATAGTACCAAGCATATTCTCCATTGCCTCTGCTCGCTGCTTTGAGTTCTTCGGGTGACAATAAGGTTGGCTTGTCAAGAAAATCCTCGGGAATCTCTTGCCGGCAGAGTGCACATCGTTTCCCAAGCCAAGAAGCTCCCTTCACACACAGATAGCAGAAAACATGTTTACAGGGCAGACTTACTGGATGTACACATGTTTGCAGACAGATAGCGCATTCAGGGACTTGCAGGGAAGGTGCTGCATTGGTACATGACTCATTTGTCTTCCTATTTGTGGGAAGCATGTTGATCGAATGATCTATTTCACCACAGCCAGCCATCCTGCAGAGGATCAAAGAAATTTAAATCATTTTATTGTATCAACTTAAACTAGCACCTTGCATCACATTTCACCTCAACATCCACGGCATGAGATGTTTACCTCAAATTGAGGTAAGTTACTGTATCCTGAGCTGACAGACTGAATTGAGTACTGGGAAAATTTCTTTTGCTAACCACCAATATTTTATCTGTTTAATTTTCAGCATGTTAACATCCCAAGTTAGAAAACAAATTTTGTTATTTCCTGTGTTCATTCTCTGAAGTAGTGTTGATTAGTGAACCTTCAGACAACCAGTTACTTTGGTCCCTCCTCAGGAAACTGAAAGAAATTATGGTTCTTTCTACAAGAGGTGATGTGGCTGCGAATTGAACTTAAACAATCTCTTTTCAGAATACAGGTGATCATCCGCTTGATTAAGGGACTGCCTGAACAGTATTTCAGACTAGGTTTACACAGTAGAAAATATGCCTGACAGCAGCAGCCAGCTGAAGAATTCCCCCGCTCTGTTTCTCAGTTCCCATGCACCATGGTACACTACCCTTCAAAGAGAGCTCAGAATAATGACAGGGCTGCAGAAATAACCAGATGTGAAAACTGAGGTGGCCTTTTCAAAAGATACCTTGGATTCCTTAACCATCAAGTGAACTCCCTGATATATGCAAGTGCCTCTCAAAAGGAATCACTGCAGACCAGCAGAAGCAGCAGTGTCTTGCAGAAGACACACAACTCTGACTTGACTGGCTTGTGAAGTCATTGCCTTTACTTTCTCTGGCCATATCTTATTTCTGTTATTAAAGATGATTTTGTAACTGTAAGGGAATGCAAAATTGTGTCACTTTGGCATTGTGTAAGATTTAAGTAGTTGAAAAATTCTAGCTTAAATAAGCAAATACCTTCTCAGCTACATTTTTGCCATGGCAATCTTTCACGGTCTGTTTCATGGTAATCTTCCTTTTATTTATTAACAATCAAAACCAAACACCAGATACCACATGAGGGAGAAGAATGGGCTTTGCGGAATGGGGCCTGAAAAGGTGCCTTTTTCCATTTAAAATCCCCAAGGAACTTCAAGACTGATATTCAACAGAACAACCTTTCAGTGAAAGTAGTCTTTGTTGTACAGGCAGTTAGGAATAGTTCATGCAAAACTACCACAAGCATGTGAGTCAAAAGGGACCTTTAAGGGTCACCTAGTCCAGTCTCCTGCTCTACATGGCACCAACACCAATACTAGATTAGATCAGCTGTGGCTTTGTCTAGCTGAGTTTTTCTGAAACCTGCAAGGATGGAGATACTACAGGCTCCCTGGACAGTCTGGTCTAATGTTATACACATTTCTAACAAAATGTGTTACCTCAAGAGAAAACGCCTAGTATTACTGTAAAAGCCTCCACTGCTTTAAAAATCTTACAAATATATGCTGGGAATAAAAAAAAATTATGCTTCAGTATCTGTATTTATCTTTACAAAAATATATAATGTGCTGTTTACTTAAAATATTTTTCTCTATGCTGTCTGTTCCCTTCTATCACTATAATTTCCTCTTGAAAGACCAATGCCTCTTTAATCCTTTTTATCAAGGAATTCTTTCAAAAACTGTACAGCTCAAATGCTTTTTCCTGAAGTAGCACATAATTGTTTCCACCTATGTTTCAGTTTCATATCTGAATTTCTTTTTCTGAGATTAATGACAAATCTGCATAACAGTTCTTAAATCAGCATGCCAGATACAGACACAGCATTACCTACCAGCTGGTAACTCTGTTTTTACTGCACAGCACACATCTGTGAGATCCATTCTAACAATGTTGTGAACAAGTTGTTTTTTGGAAGCCTCACACTTCTGAGGCTGTATTTTGCAACAGATTTTTACAGCAAATGCCAGGGTTTGTACCAAGAAACTTATGAGAAAAAGGAGAGAAGAAAGTCTTTTGAGATTTCAGAATACCCACAAACACAACCCAGCCACCATTTCACAACAGAAGAGCTGAAAGAGAAATCCATTTATTGATAAATTTGTGTTAACCATTGCTGAGGTAAAGGATCTCAATTTTAAAGTGCCCCCACAATGAGATACTACAGTGTAAAAAGGCACAGCCGCAGAGATTTTTACTTCTGTGCTACAGTTTTAAAAAAGCATGCTTCTCCCTGAATATCCTTTATAAAGTTATCCTTTTCAGAGTCAAAGAAAAGATTAGAACAACCTGTAGGTAAGTAATTTCTATACAAGTCACGTATCATAATTATGATTTTGGAGGTGATTAAAATGCAATGCAAGGATTAAAAAGGCAATGCACTTTGACAAACCAAATTCTGATACTGTGAGCTAAACTAAAGAGAGCTCATCCTGAGGTAAACTAAAAGAAGAATTAAAAGTTCTCACCTGTTTACTGGAAGCAAAAAATGCTAACATTTGAACTGTGCTCAATAGGTTGCCCATTAATTTGAGGGATTTTTAATTTCTTACTAGATCAAGATAATAATACAGGATATGAAAAGGTGTAAATGCTTTTTCTTGAAATTCTTATTTGATTTTTAATGACTCTAAGGAAAATACTAAATATAAAATGAATAGAGCTGGAAGAGCAAACCCTTATCTCTCAAAGTGCTACCCAGGAACATAAAACTCTTATAAAATAAGCACAACTGCAGTGGCATGTGCTCAGAATGCAGGACAATTATGCACTTGAAGATTTCTATCAACTACACTGATGCTGTCTCACTTCTTGTTTTTAAAGCATGATGCTAATTAACTTTTTTTTAATTTACCTTTTAAATACCAAATCTAGGTCAGAGTTTGTTTATAAGCTGGTAGGAGGATGTACACGTACATAGGTTTTTACTGAAGAGGTAATCCTTCAGAACCAAGGACAAACATCTCGGACTGCTATTCTGCTACGTTATGGCTGTGGAAGCACTTCCACTGCAACTTCATGGTATTAAGAATTAAACAAAACTGACCACACAGTATTTTACCTGAAATTAAGAGTAATATTTTACAAAAAGGTTCCATCAAAACAGGCTTTATATCAGAACTGTTATCAAACAGGAAAGCTCTATTTTTTGGAGGATTAGGTTCCCTTTAAGACACTCGTGGCATCATGGAAAATCATATTCTTGACTACTGACTACTTGACTACTGTGGCGGGTTCAGTTCGAAAGCAGGCAGAAACACCAATTAAGTGTAGTGGTTTTGTTCACATCTTTTACCTTCTGTGAGATTAAGAATTAGGAGAAATGCATAGCAGGCTCTAAACTTTAAAGAATTTTTAAACTTTAAAGAAGTTTATTAACAGAACTAAAAGTCAAAAGGAATAATAAGGGTCAGAATAAACCTTCAGAACACTTCTCCCCCTACCCTTCTTCCTCCCACTGACAACATAAAAAGACAATTTGGGATTTTTCAGTCAGTTTACCACCTCTCTCATAGTCTTTCTCCAGTTCACTTAGGGGGCCGCGCAGGCACCCCAGTTACCTGGTCANCACATCTTTTACCTTCTGTGAGATTAAGAATTAGGAGAAATGCATAGCAGGCTCTAAACTTTAAAGAATTTTTAAACTTTAAAGAAGTTTATTAACAGAACTAAAAGTAAAAAGGAATAATAAGGGTCAGAATAAACCTTCAGAACACTTCTCCCCCTACCCTTCTTCCTCCCACTGACAACATAAAAAGACAATTTGGGATTTTTCAGTCAGTTTACCACCTCTCTAATAGTCTTTCTCCAGTTCACTTAGGGGGCCGCGCAGGCACCCCAGTTACCTGGTCAAAAGGCCAGAAGCAAGAGAGAGCTTCCCGGCCTTGTTCGTACTTAAGTGGGTTTTTACAGAGGTGTGTTCAGCTTCTTAAGTGGCTCAACAGCGTTGTCAATATTCAAATTAACCAGTTGATTGGTTTATCGGGTCTGCAGGAAGTTAGAACAGCCCTTTGCAAAAACGTCACTTCTGTAACTGGAGGATTTTTTTTCCCCTTAATTAAAACCCAACTTGTGCTAACTCACGACACTACAAATTAATTAAACTCAAGGAAAAATTCTAAAAATAATTTTATTTGAAGTATTTAGATCCTTAATTCAGGCATAAATAAGGGAGCAGTAAGAACCTGAACTCTGCATTTTAACATAAGTACAGCCTAAAACTGAGATGGAATCAGACCAAAATCTTGCCAGATCCCACCTCCTGTGGTTTTTATTTTTAATATTAAATAATACATTTGATTTCTAAGCTATGGGGCTTTCATCAATACATAAGGTATGGAAGAGGTGAAGTGTAACAACTACATGAAAGACCCCATGCCTTCTTGCACTTTAATGGAAGAACAAGTAAATCCACACAAAACCACTTCAAATTCCAGGTCAAATTCTAACTGCAACTAAGCAGTCCATCAAGGAGCTGACATGTTTAAGTTCATTAACAAAACAACAGCTTACTTTTTCTGAATAATTTCTACTGAAGCATGCCACAAGACTGAAATGTCCTCTCTTCAGATGTCTCCAGCTAGGATGGCAGGTCCTCCTTCTCAAGGCTGGCTCATTCCTGACTTGTCCTGCTCAGTGGTACACTACAGCATTTCAGCTTCTCTGCAAACTAACAGAAAGCAAATAATACCACCATTACAATGCTGTCCACAGGTACAAGCAAGCAAAGTACAATGCCACGGTTCTGCTACAGAAAGGAAAATACTATGCTTTTATTTACTTGATGCAGGCTATTTTCAATAAAACTACCACTGTATTTCTGCTTCATTTTTTGCAACCATCAATTTTGATCCACAGTTTTTATTTTGATGTCTGGCTTAAAAAAATCATCTTTTTCTAAGCATTATAAAAGGCAATTATTTTTGACTAGAGTAAGTTAATTGCTCATTTCCATACAGTGACCTCACAAAAGAAGTAACACAAAAGGAGAAACAAGACCAAAGTTGCGAGCATGCTAAGTTTATGCAAATTAAACTTCTAATAAATGATCACTTACATAAAAAAAGTTTTAAAGTCACAATGGCTTCCTAAAGCTGTTTATAAAACTATCTGTACCACACCATTCCAAAGGACTGTCTAGCCATGTGTCTTGTCCTGACATGGACTAGTATCAGACACTTAAAAAAACAGTGTATGTGAATAGCCGATCTCCCCAAGTCTTCTCCGTATTTCAAGCAGAAATCTGCCTCTTTATATTTCGAGGCTCAGAGCCTTGAATCCTCGTCCTCTTTCACAGAGATCATTGCATACATTTAATGAACGAAACTCAGAACCATTCAGCACTTTCTTCTTTATAAATCTACACATATATGTCCTCATACCACCTTATAAACAAACTCTATGACCTACATTTGATACTTAACAAGGTAAACAAACAACAACAAAAATTAATTAGGACCTTCCTCTATTTCTTTAAAATGTCCTGATGGGCTCCAAGATTCAACAATGGAAAGAGTGAATATGATCTCTAAAAAAGAGGACAAGGATGCAACTCAGCCTCCACACCTCAGAGGTAATACACCCCTCTTCAAGCCAGCAGATAATGTCAGTCACAATACATTTGGTGAATGCCACCAACCAGTATTTCACAAATACTTAATAATCACTAAGTGCTTAACAGATACATAAAAAGTTCCTACAGTTGGGAAGTAGGAATCTGCAAACTCAGAAAGGGAAGGGAGACCGTCAGTCTTGCATTTCTCACACCCTAAACAGGAAGGTCTTGACCTAAGAGAACCACCTTCAGTGAATCCTCTGTAAAAAGACTGATGAGCCACAGAGTCACATCTTCCTTCTGGTCTGTAGCTTTCTGGATGATTCTTAAACATTTTGAACTACAGCTTCCAGTCGCTGCAAAACATTATACATAGGAATGATTTGAAGCAGATGTGAGAACATCACCTCTTTGATTTCAATTTGTTCAAGGAAAGAATCATTTCAGCTAAAACACAGTGCAGAGCAGACATGTAAGAGCTGAGTGAAGTCAAGGAGTGGTAAGTCCCTGAAAGAATAAGGAGCATTATAGTGTTGTGTGCTATAGTCCTTCATCAAAATGATCGAACATTTATCATTAATAATATCAGAGTGTTCAGCTGACTTCAGTGCATGAAGCATTGCTCAAGTATGTTACTTTCTTTATAGCTGAGCTCCATGTAACATTCCGTGCAGCTGTTTTTAGAATGAACTCCAAAGGAAAAATGCAAAAACTAACAAGCCTATCCACACCTTTTCTCCCCTCATAGTTCTAGCAGCTTCCCTTTCTTCACACATCAATCTGAAACCAAGAGCTGCAATCGCGTTAGAATTGTGGCTCTACTAATCCACTGAGACAAGATACTATGTTTTCTATGATCAAAGAGACAGCTGCAGCAAGCTTGATGCTCTGGGTGTGGTGTTCAGTCCTTCATCTTGGTAGCTGTTTTCTGTTACTTCAATACGTATCACCTGAAGCCTTTTATCTACTACTTCTCACAATCCACTACTAGAGGTAGCACATCATAAAACCAAATGCTTTGTGGAGATAGCAGAAAAAGGCTGGGTCAGTTCTGGGAGATTTCTTAGGAAATATAAATGCATGCACATATTCAAGGTATGTAATTATACCTAGAAGAATCCAAGGAAGGCATAATTACAGGATTGTGGTAAGGCAACTTTCCAATTTCTGCAAAGCTCTTGAAAAGAACTAGTTCACACACTGACATCAGGTAACCTCTACGTTTCATGACATTATTTATTTAATAAGCTAGTCTTGAAAATTCTACTGAACGGACTGACAAACACTTGTGGTTACACACGTGCCCCTTTTTGGATGATGACTCCTCCTTTGAAGTCACCTGGCTAAGAGCTGTGTTCTATACTTAGCAATTAATTTTCTCTTTTTCCTGTAGTATGAGGAGTTACGCTATCTGCAGCAACCTGCAGGTATCCATCCCTTCCTAAACCCCTGCATCCTATCACACACTGATTTTGAAACTTCAAAGGTGCAACAGAGAGAAGGACAATGTCGCTGATCAGGAACAAGAATTTAAATTGGGCAACATCCCCATCCAAACGGAGACTCAACCAGCATGGAACTGCTCTCTTTGTCCCCTTGAAAGTCTCTCAGGATGCTTACTGGGAGAAGTCATGTCCACTTCTTCCGTGATTTAGGATTTTGAAGTCATGGACTTCCTACCAGACCAATCTCCCAAAACGACTTCAGGCTCTCCTTAAGAACAATGTTAAGCTTTTACTAGCCCAAGATGGAATGAAACCATTTCTTGTCAGCTCAGTCAACTGTGCTCATTAAACTACAAGACACGGTAAATTATCACATCCAGGACAATTTTTCCACCCTTATTTGTTTGGGAAAAAACCAGCAACAATTACAAAACCCCCAAAAAAACAAACAAAAAAAACCCCACCCAAACCAAAACCAGAAGCATATGTATTTAGGAAGCCAGCCTCCTATATACTGATGAAGAGTAACCTACAGTTTTAGGCTTCCTCCATAGGTAAAATCTCAGCTTTTTAAAAACAAAGAAGTGCAAAACATTGGTGAATTCAACTAACAGTAGCCAAAGACTATTATTTGACTCCTACTTCAAATGATAGAAATCTCATTAATTCTACAACTCCATACAGATTATTCTAAAATAGCTATCACAAATTCATCATTTTCCCCCTTGAAAACTCAGCAGAGTTACAGTATTAATTCACAAGCATAAATGTTCTTCTGTAATTAAAACTTGGGTTTTTTTTCCATCAAGCTCCCTAATTTGTAACTCAACTAGGGGGCAGGAGGGGAAAAAGATCCCCTGAATTCTGCCCTTCCCCACAAGTCACCATGAGCCAGACACTGGGGGAAGAAAGAAGGTGGCTGTTTATTTAATGGGAAAAATCACTCTCCTGTCTGACGGTCTGCTACTGTCAATACACTACCAGCTCAGGTTAGTGAGTCTTACCAGGTATGTTTAAAACTGCCCCTGGAACTGGATAGCACAACAGATAAATAACCTCACTGTTTCCTGTGCTTGCCTTACTTTTTTGTATCTGTTTCTTAAACTTAGAATATTCTCAGGAACTGCTGATTGTGACGAGGCTTCAAGTTGCCTGTCATTCCTTATCGTTTGCTATTGCATATTAATAACCGCCCAACATTTATATGTACATTTGGAACTGAATCATGTAAGAATAGTCAAGTGCAGAACAGTCAGCCATTTCAGCATTAAAATGCTACATCTATTGAAAATGAGGTTGTTCCCTATGCTACAATTGGAGCACTGATCTTGAATTTTGAGCATATATCCTATTTCAGTCTATTTAACGAAGAAAAATGTTAATTTCTCACTCAAAATCAAAAGTGTGCAAAAAATGAAACAGAAACTGGTTCATCTTAAGTTACCAGTGCTTCAGGAACTGCAATAAGTACGGGGACATCTCTTCATGTGTATATATATATATATACATATATATATATATATAGACTAGATTAACATGCACAGAACATCAATTTCAATATGAAGGCTTTTCCAAGGGTCCACTATTCAATAGGCTATAAAAATACTGCAGTTCAAGCTCTTCAAATAAATGACAATTCAATTACATCTAAACTGATGCAATATATTTTGAAGGAAACAAGAACAAACTTTTTCTTTCACTCACTACAGATTTTGCATTATAGCAACTTAAAAACTGGCACTTCAATACACTTGGACAGAAACTACAGTATTAACCACACAAGACTATAAAGCAAGTTCTTGCAAAAACATTTAATATTTAAGATTTATTCAAAATTACCAAAGATTCAGATTTCACCATGTCTTCAATGCTATTACACACTGTAATTTTTGGTACCGCATATTTAGAGATGCTTCAGAATCTATTTTTAAGTAGCCCACCGTCCAGAGGCAGCAGCTAACAAAGAGAGAAGGATTGGATTTTTAGTATTACAAACCTGACAGAAGCAAAACGTTTTAAAGCTCTGCTCCCTAATCCTCCTTGTATCTGTTAATACATAGCTTCATATTACACACCAGTAACAAAACCTACAGCTTTTCTCAGGCATATCACTGAAAAGCTGTACTAAAATTAAAACCCGCACAATTTTAGTTTAACTATTTTACCATTCCGGTCGTCTTGTTCGTACAAAAACCTCGCATTTAGTTAGTATTTTATAACCATTTTTCAGTGGCGGTAACATGTACCGCGCCAACAGCGGGACCCGTTTTCACATTTCACGTCCCCTTTTAACATTCCGAAGGGATGCAATGCAAACACTCGAGCCGAGGCCGTCAAGCACAAAGAAACAAAAGCACTTCCACTAGGAACACTTAGTTACTTCTGTCCGGGTGCTCCGCGCTGCGCTCCCGTGACCGCCCGTGCGGCTCCGCTCAGGCCGCCGGCGGCAGTGACCGAGGCCGGCCGGGCACAGCGCTGACATCCGCAGGGGCGAAGCCACACATTAAAGCGCTGCACATCGCCCTGGGAATTAGAGCGCTGCGCCGGCTCGGCCAGGGGATTCCGCCACGCGTGACGCCGCCACGGCTAATGCTCCTGACCTATTTTTCTGCCCAGCACAACGAAACCCCCGACTCACAGAATCAATCAGGTTGGGAAAGACCTCCGGGATCATGGGGTCCACCCTAAGTCCGGGCCCGGTCCGGCACTCTGCGCGCACCTCGCTCCGCACCGGCGCCGGGCGCCGCCTCCTGCAGGGACACGGCTCCGCGGAACGCGGCCTGGACCGGCAGCGGGGCCCGGCAGGAGGGACCGGGAAGCTTTGCCGGCGGTCCCGGCTCTCCCTCCCAGCCTCTCCGTGCGGGGCCTGGGGAAGGGCTCCCGGGCACGGCTCCGCCGCCGCGGCCCCGAAACCCGGCACGTGACCCCCGGGCGGGGCGGCGGCGGGCGACACCCTCCACCCTCCCCTCCGCCAAAACAATACCGGGCAGGGCTCTGCCCGACGGGCGGCCGCCCCTCGCTCGGCTCAGCCCAGCTCAGCCCAGCTTGGCCGGCCTTATGTTCAGGACACTCACCCGCGCGGGGAGGCCATGACGCCCGCTCCAGCTCCGTCCGCAGCCCGCCGGCGGCGGAGGGGCGAGGGGAGGCAACGCCGCCCCGGCCCCGGGCGGCCGCG
>VZRQ01004165.1:709650-791823 GCA_013397975.1 Machaerirhynchus nigripectus | reverse complement strand
GAAGGGATAGTGCCCGGCGGGTGCCCTGTGGGGGAGCCTGCCAGGCGCTCGGGAGGGGCCCGCCTCACGGCTGGGTGTCCCCTGCCCGCCCTCCCCGGACTCCCTGCCGAGGTCGTGCTTCTTTGTGGCTGGCTGACCCTGGCTGGGCGCCAGGGGCCNGGCTGGACGCCAGGTGCCCTCTAAAGCCGGCCTGGCGCTGCCCTCCGCAGGTTGGCAGGGGAGGGGGAATGTAACGAAAGGCTCGTGGGTCGACAACAGGACAGGACGAGATCACTCAACAACTGTCGTCATGGGCAAAAGAATCTTGACGTGGGGAAATCAATTTAGTACCAGTCAAATCAGAGTAGGATCATGACAAATAACCCAAAACTTAAGCCACCATCCTTGTCTTACTTTTTCTCCAGGCTGATTTTTAGCTTCCCACTCCTGATTTTTTNCCTCTAAAGCCGGCCTGGCGCTGCCCTCCGCAGGTTGGCAGGGGAGGGGGAATGTAACGAAAGGCTCGTGGGTCGACAACAGGACAGGACGAGATCACTCAACAACTGTCGTCATGAGCAAAAGAATCTTGACGTGGGGAAATCAATTTAGTACCAGTCAAACCAGAGTAGGATCATGACAAATAACCCAAAACTTAAGCCACCATCNGGGGTCACAAGTCCTGCCAGCAAACCCGCTCTGGTGTGGGCTCCTCTCTCCGTGGGTCCACAGACCCTTAGAGCAGCCTGCTCCAGCGCAGGCTTCCCACAGGGGCACAGCCTCCTTTGGGCACCCACCTGCTCTGCCGTGGGGTCCTCCATGGGCTGCTGGTGGATCTCTGCTCCCCCATGGACCTCTGCAGGGGCACAGCTGCTTCACCAGGGGCGGCACCAGGGGCTGCAGGGGAACCTCTGCTCTGATGCCTGGAGCACCTCCTCCTCCTTGTTCGCTGACCTCGATTTCTGCAGAGTTGTTGCTCTCACTCTCATTCCACTCTTCAGCTGAAGCTGTTGTGCAGACTTTTTCCCCTTCTTAAATCTTTATCCCGGAGGCACTACCACTGTCACTGACAGGCTGAGCCTTGAGCGCAGTGGGTCCATCTTGGAGCTGTCCGGCATTGGCACTGTCAGACACAGGGAAGCCTTCTGGCAGCTTCTCACTGTAGCCCCCTTCCCAAGCCCTCGCCATTACCAAAACCTTTAAACACAAACCAAATACACCAGAGATGAAAGATCTGGAAGTGGTGGGAGCCTCAGTGTGTGTATTTCCTGGAGCTCTCTGACCAGAAAAAGTAGAGAGGCACACTTCCTTGTGATTCATTGTTCAAGTGCCTGGTGGCACTGCTGGGGGAGATGAACTAACACAGCTCTGTCCTGCTTGATAAATGTGAAGGCAGGTTGCAGTTACCCCTGTTCCCCCCAGTGAGGCCAGACAGTGGATTCAGCAGGAGGCACAAACAGTTGTTGGCCTTTCCAGGAGCACATTCTGCAGCTCAGGGAAACTGCAGCTCATTTTTTGCCTAGAAATTTAGGTGGCTTGGCAGTCAGGCCTGTGCCACATGCTGCTGTGCATTGCTTGGCCGTGTTTGGGTGGCTGAAGAGGTCTGGCTGCTTTGGTGGTCATCCACAGGCAGAGATGGACCTGGGCAAGACCCAGATGTAACTGCAGGGTGTAGACTGTCCCAAAGCCGAACTGCTCCTGTAC
This sequence comes from Machaerirhynchus nigripectus, assembly GCA_013397975.1. Taxonomy (NCBI): domain Eukaryota; kingdom Metazoa; phylum Chordata; class Aves; order Passeriformes; family Dicruridae; genus Machaerirhynchus; species Machaerirhynchus nigripectus. The sequence goes on along the minus strand of VZRQ01004165.1, from coordinate 790,143 downwards.
ATGAGGTGCAGGGAGGAGACCTGTGCCACCTGCTGTTGTCAGTTGAGAAGCCTGCTGTATTAATTTTTAAATAAACCAGGATGGGGAACCATAATCCACACATCATTTAGGCTGGAATGATATTCATTTTAGATAGGGGGAGAGGGGCTGTGTGTCCAGGTACTCATTACATTACACCTGAATGGAAAACTGAATGTTTCAACATGACTAAGGTGCAAACTGTCTAGCCAAGGGCTTGTTACACTACTGTTTGGCTGCTCTGTTTGATTTTTAAAGCCCCGGAAGTCACAAGCATCAGAAAACATAGGAGATGAAAGTTCTAAAAATTCTGAATTCTAAGTATAATCAGGAATACTAAAAGAAATGCATTTGGTTAAATCACTTACTATTTTCTAAAAGTCTAGAAAAGCCTCCCTAAAATTAGCACTGATTTTAAGAAATGTGACATGTTTGCATCCAAGGACAAGCATTTACATGGTAACCTGTGTTCTATTTAGATAGTTCTGTGTGAGGCTGAGTCAAAAAATAGAGGTTAGGGAAGAGGAAAGGTCTCTTACTGGTAGTGTGTGCTCAGCAACAATAGCCTTAATCCTTTACTGAACCAGACCTTGATCCTGTGAAAGCTATTGAGGCCAAATTCCTGTCAGTTTCTGTTAGAATCTGACCTAAAAAAAGAAAGCAGGCTTGTGCTCTTAAGGGATCTAAAGAGTTCAAGCAAAGCTACTCTGACTTCATGCAGCTTTGTAAGAAAGGCAACACCTTGGAAGACTGTACTTAGTAAAAAAGAAGTCTGTGGCTGTGCATGCTTGTAAGTTTCACTGCAGCTGCAGATGGACTGAGAAAATGTGCTTGTGAATGAAAGATTTTATTTTACACTCCATGAGTTAAGGAGCAAGCATGGCAATCATCAGACAGTGCCAAAGATAGTTACCAAAGAATTAAACACATGGCACCTTACTAGGCTAAGGGAATAAGGATCATGTAGGTATCTAGTTGAATAGATTGCAATAAGGGGACCTGTTCTAGTAATATACCTTCTAAAATGTTCCCTGCATGGTTATCAATCCTTATTACTAGCTCTTATTTCAGTCAGAATGGGTATTGTTTAAATATCTTTTTTTTGTGTTTCTGTTTTTGACATGGACACAACCTATCCATTCCACTGACTGCTTTCTTTAGGCCTATTACTTTGTACCTGTTTGTTATAATTGAAGCCACCTCAATTGTATCTTTTCTACATCTACTTACTTCACATTTCTGTTGTCTGCTGTGTTTCTCCTTGTGTATTTTTATTGTTGTCTACAATGTCATCACTGTGAAATTTGTCTTTTGATCACCACTAAATTATTAATTAATACAGTGGTTTGAAAAGTAAAGATGCACCAGACTAATTCTGAAAAGACACCACTTCCTCTGCTAAGTGTCTACAGTCCCACCATTAATACTTTGCTGATGCTGTGATGGTGGAGAGCTATTAATCCATATATCAGTGTTTCTATTTATAAAGCATTTTTTTCTGCTTCTTCAAATCCGTGTGATACTATATAAACCTCTGCAGATGTGCCAATGTCTTATTTTCATCAAGAGCTCAATCCTTGGTGCACTTGGTGCAACTGAGGTGAGAGGGGAGAAAAGCAGTTTCCTTCTGCTGTGGTTTTGAGTCAGTTTATATCAAAGCAATTTGGGAGGTTGGTGTGGAGAACCTCCGAACTGCTGCAAGGTAAAAACTATCAGCAAAGGAGTGGATGATGTGTGGTATCGTGCCCATTCCACACGTAAAGACCAAAGACGGTGTAAAGTTGGCAGTGCACTGCACTTGTCTCTTCCATGCAGGGAGCCAGAGAGGGGCTGAGAATTGAGTTACAGTGTGTAAATGTACTAAAGACAAATCTTGATTTTGCTTGAGTGGCACATTCCTTTCATGAACCCCCTGTGGCTTATCAAGCCCTGCATTCCTTTTCCTCTAAGCTTTCTTGAAGCAGAAGATCCCCATGTTGTGGTGCCATTTTCATTGAAGTAATAAATGTCTTACTGTCATTGAAGACAAAGATACACAGATTTTCCAGGATTATTTCTTTTTACAAATGGTATTTATAGTTTTTTACAGTCCAAGACACAACCTTATCCCTTGTGCTACGAGTGTTTTAAGTTGGTGTCAGTGAGACAAAATGACATTCACTTGAACTCTCTTGAAGTGCAATTGCAGTTGTGCCAATGATATATGAAATGTAAGTTGATTGATGGAAGACCGTCTAGAAACTGCCGAGGTTTATGCCTGTTTCATCAATCTGCATTTACAGTCCTGCTGCACTGTAGCTAAACTGATTGCCAGTCGCTATTTGTAGATTCAGAATAAAGTGTCAGTTAAAGGCCGAATTGCTGTATGGAAATGCAACTACTGTACCTCATGGAATATCTGTATTTTGCTCACATAATCTAGATATGTAGAAACCTCTGCCGAAAATGCTGTTATTTAACAGCTTTGGAAGGATTTTGCTGGTTAGTCATGAGAACAATCCCATTTTGCTTTAAAAACAGGAAGCTGAATGACGCTGAGGAGGAGGAGTGGGAGAAGAGGGGCTCAGGGCGAGTTCTTTTTCTCAGTTCTCTCAGTCTGTTACTCTTGCTGTATCTGTACCCGTTCTGTCTGTGAACTCCCAAGGAGAGATCCTGATTCTTTTGTTTTCATTTAGTGGCATTAAAAAATTCCACACAACATACAGAACAAATTTATTTTATTGCCCCAGTTGGCAGGCAAGGTAACATTTTCTTCTGCCAATAAGTAAACATTGACTTTTTCCATTATCCCAGCTGTCAAAATCATATCACAGTATATGTTGCTGTGGAATTGAAGTCATCCATATGGTGATGCAGACAAGCAGAAAAATCCCACCACAAAACAGTTATTGCATTACGATACAGTGTGTTTAAATCTTTTTGTTTTCCAGGCAGAGAGTTTGCAGGATTAAAGCCTTCTTTTCCCAAAAGCCAATCTTGTGCCTTAGTCTCATCATTACTAGAATCTCTTTCTCTTTGACATCTTCCCCATCAACCAGGGACGGAACTAACCTCATTAAAAAAAATATTTTGGGATCTTCAAAGTCATGATGATTACAAATATTATAATGCTCGATTTTGAGTTTCTTTTAAATTTGGCCCCAAGTTTTACATCTGTAGGACTTAACAGATGTATAGTTAGAGACTGACATTTTATGTCAGTCTCTAACTATAAGGCAGGCTTTATTTTAACTTTATAGAAGCTGAAATTCTTGTGCAATCATACATCTTCAGAAATGAAATCTTGAAAACTAGCTGGAGTCACAAGATTCTTGATATATGGAAAAACTGTTAATCACAAGGAGGAGGTAGTGCACTCATACTATATTTTATTTTAGTGAAAGGAAAGCAAACTATAAAGAAATATGTTATTGTCATCTTCACCTTTCATTTTAAAAAACAGAGAATGAGAAATTGCAGTTTCCTTTTGTATCACTAGATGGTATATGGTAACTGTGGGGAAGCTGAGTTCTTTCAAAAAATATTTGATAGATTATAGGTACTACTGTCTCTCCTGATCCAGCTGTTGCACTGACCAGACTCCTGGCTTACGGTAGGAATGCCTGCAAAGCTGTTCCTGACACCTAAAACTGGTAGTTGTTGTACCAAACCCCTGGTCCTATTGCAGGCAGTGGCAAAACTTACTGAGTGGTTCTGTGCTCACGTTTTCTGGGAAACTGCACTTACATTTTTGAAAAGGGGAACTCTGTATTAAAATTCTTGAAAACACCCAGACTTTATTGGAAAGTTAGCAAAGTCTTCAAACGACGTGGATCAGACCCTCTGAGCTACCTGCTGGTGAGCGCTCAGTAGGTGTAAAAGTTCTTATGGAGACAGAACCAATGGAAGTTTAGGTTTGTAATTTTAGTTATAACGATATGAACTACCATGTAGTTTCCATGCAAGGACCTACTTTAACACTAGAGGGCGTCTTTTTATTTTGTCTGGTAATAGTTTTGACTGCTACATTGTCACAATCAAAACAGCATCTCCTATAGCAGTTATATATATATTTTAATATATGCTAGTATAAAATGTTTGCTATTATTTTATAAAAGAACCAAGAACATTTTATGCTGTTCCATTTGGATTAACAGTCCAGCAACTTAAATTGAGCTATTTCCGTGGAGTTGCTGTAGTAGTCCATGACACCGTAGTTTGAAAACTGTAAGTTCAAAATTAAAAATTCCCTGGATGACTCTGTCCTCTAGGCTTTACTTGTGTGAAAAGGGTGTCATAAGCAAAATTTATAGACACAATTTGCCAGTTAAATCTTATTTCTGCTGTTCCATAGGCCCCAAAAATTTCTTAGTACTTTTTAGAAAAAAAAAGTGTCCAGTTTTCAGAGGCTACTTTGCTGTTTGGTGGCTTGTGCTTTTTGCATTCCCTCGGTCTCTTGTATGGTTAGACTCTGTGGCTTTCTGGGTGAGAGACTCATTACGATGGGCCGTATCATCTGAGGCTTTCATAACTGTTTCTCACAGTGTCACCAGTTTCCACAGCAGCAGGAAGTGTTGTAGAAAAGGACTCAGAGTGAAGGGCTCTGTTCTGCACAGCCTGACCCTGCTGGGCCTTTGCTGCCTTTGGTCTGTACCCCAATCTGTGGCAGATTCCTCAGGAGGGAAGGGAGTGAGGAACAGAGCCATACTGTGGGGTGTGTAATCCCCCAGCTCTACACCAAGGCAGCAAACAAGAAGAGAGTCTCTGTCTATGCCTTCACCAGACTTTTCTCCATAAAGAAGAAAGAGAAGATGGAGTTGTCATGGTAAAATCTGGGAAGGAAATGAATTTCAATCAATGCTTAAGTAATTATTCTAATTGCAATTTTGATGACTGTCACCTCTAAGAGCCATACAGAGTGAGACAGTTAATGCAAAGGTGATGTTGCAGATGGAAGAAGCACCATCACTTGCTTTTGCATCTGTCTGATAAAGTGCTCTGAGAGAGTATGACAGCATAGCACAGAAATTTCTTAGTGGTATGAAACTCTGAGCTGACAGGAGTTCTTTGAGTATTTGATGCATGCATTAGTCAGTAATGCTGTACTGCCTATTATATCTTAGAGTTTAATTAACAAATTCAGCATCCATAAGCTGATAAAGGGACATTCAGCATAGCTTGAAAAATAAATAATACAGTCAAAATTTAATAATTCTGATTACCCACATAGCCCCCAGGCCAGTACTTACACACAACCTTATATTTTGCAAGTAGTTTCGTTAGATCCATCAGGATAGACTGCCCAAGTGAGTATCTGTGTGTGTTTAACTGCTTGCTAACTGCAACCTGCTTGGGTTGACCCAGGGAGCCTGCAGAAAGTTTTATGCCTTCTCCTGTAGAAGGGAATGGTTTGAAAACATGGCAGTGCAATTAACCCCTCTGTAGATCTCTGAGGGGCTGAGAGTGACAAATTTACATCCTGGTTTAATTTGCTGCCAGACTGGTTTAGAAATGGCATGAGCAGGCTGTCCTGATAGCACCATTTATCAGGAAGAGGTGCTCCAAGAAAGATAAATGACTTGTAATCTTGAAAGAGAAGGGGTGCATTTTCTGCAGCCTAGAGTGCAATGCCTTTTCCTTCTGTATGCTTAATCCCTTAACTTCAGCCATTTCCTGCTCATTCGGTTAGCTCTAATAGTCCTAGTTGTTCTGATTGAGTTCATATCAGCTCTGTGGATTTCACAGGATGACAAAAATTAGCTGCAGCAATACTATATTCCCTCTCTGGACCCAAATGAAGAGAGCAAGCGAAGGAAAATGGAAGGCAGGAAAGGAAAGTTCATAAAAGGATCACAGTACCTTTGGGATCCCAAATTTGCCAGATCAGTGGTCATTTTAACTAGCTGTGAAATGAACTATAATACTGACCTGTTTCACAGGGATCTTATCAGGATTCATTACATACAGTCCTTTGAAGATGGAAACTACAAAGTGGTAGTATTCTGCTGACCCCATAATCCTCTCCAGGTTCTTAAGTGTTTTTCTCTGGGGAAAGCAGTTGTTTTCAAACTGCAGTTACTTACCATTTATTGTGCATACAATAAATTATTGTATCTATTATGTATGCATGAGTTTATATCTGCTTGGATTTTCATTACTGCATTTTTTCTTCTCTTTAGTTTGGTTATAGGATCTCAAGATGAAATTAATTTCCTCAGTTCGTAGTGAGGCTGCCCTGGGGATGACTCACCTGAGCCTTTGTGTGCACCAGTGCATAATTACTGGCCTCACTGGAATTTAAAAGGGCTTTTCCAGGGCTTCTTGTTGTGTGAATTAGGTCTCTTGGTACATCTGTAATGTTAGCTTAGAGTTTGTGTGTGGTTTAGGTCTGTTTTATAATCTTGAAAAGCTTCTGATGTATTAATGCATCATTAATTTTCAAAAGTGTGTATTCTGTTTAAGGGCTAAGGTAAATAGATCAGGCATTTCGTTATTTCATTTGAAGTCTTCACATGAGCTGCATTTCTAGAAGTGTTCTAATTATGTGGAGCATTGAAAGCTGGGGGAAAAAGCAATGGATTAAGATGTTCTTGCTTCTTGGCTTCCAGCAGTGCTGATAAAAGCCCATAAGGGGTTCATATTGGGAACAGATGAGGAGTCTCAGTTCTCCATTCTTCCTCATTTTGAGTAGGATGTCACTTTGGGCTTAATTCTGGCCGTTTTTCTTGCTGGGTAGCACTTATCTCTAGAATTAGTTTCACTGATTTAAGTTAAGTCATTTGGTTCTATGTGATGATCACTTCTTTCACCGTTGTTCTCTCGCCAGGGAATTTGTGTTAGGCTTTTAAACATTCAGGTAAAGGAAATGGCTACACTACTTCCAGTAACTTTGAAACAAGCTCTGAAAAATCTCACTTTTGTATGTCTCCATTTTGTGGCACCACTGAGCACCACTGCCTTTAACTGTGTATTGCCTAATGCCACAGGGACACACTCACAGCCAGCAGAGCTCAATGCCGTTCCATGGAGTTTAGCAGACTTTCAGCTGCTCACATCAGCAATGAGTAATGTGTGGCCTTTAAAGTACACAAGTATGTGATCAGCAAGATGAGTAGGTTGTATCTGCCAATCGAATAAATTCCTAGATTTATATGAGGGCTGAATTTATGGTATCTATTTACCTGGGGCCTCAAGGCTGCCCTCATTACTCATTTTGAGCAGGATGCTGGAACTATGTTATTCCTCTGATCCTGGATTAAATTCACGGCTGTTGTAAGAGCATATAACTAACTCCTTGAGTTTCAGGGAAGTGACACTGGGTTACACCATCCACAGTCTCATTTGTATGATTTCATCCAAGATTCCAGCACAACTGGATAGTGAAACAAAGTTGAAGCAGAATGTAATGGCTTAAAGAGTGAGCAGTAAGGCTAGAAAAGGTGGCTAGATATGTATGTATGAATGAATGAACGAATGAATGAATGAATTTAATTCTGATTCATATTAAAGACTCTGCAAGCCTATAGATTTCAAAGATGAGGTAGCACATTTTACTTTACAGGAGGCATAGTGCACTTGGTTTGAGAGGAGATGATAAATGAATCTGTACTTCCATCTGCATTTCCATGGTGTGAAAGGTATCAATGGGTTTTTAATGAATGTGTGCAGTTGTATACATCCTCCCATACACAGTTGAGGATACATCGTGCTTCGTGTTGTGTGGCAAATTTCTGTGATGCTCAGGCCCAGCAAAGTAGATATTCTGTGTAGGTTCAGGTAAATTAGTGCTGGTCGTTTTGGTTCAGCTTGATGTGTTATCGACTAATTTTGTTGATGGAGCAATTATTTGCACCATCTAGCTTTCTACACCTCATTACTCCCACCTCAGTTTCTAGTTTGCTGTAAAATGGCAGCAGGAGGGATAAATTACAGAACCCTGCAGGAGAAGCAGAAAGCTGTGCAAGATTTGCAGAGGAATATTTGGGACTCAGGGTATCTGGACAAGTGTGGTGGACAGTTAGGGATTGCTGGGTAAGTGCAGAAGCTGGATATTTCTGCTGAGAAGGTTAGCAGTGGTATGATACTCATTCTATAGTTCTAGTCTCTGATATTATCAGGCTTCATTCTTCAGTGAGGTGCATAGTATCTATCATCATTCCTCTTCGATTAGCTGAAGAGCTGCTGAATCTTCTTTTGGAGTCCAGATTCTATGGCATTGTTTCTTCATTATCTCCAACAATGGGATAGAAAGCTCTTGTAGCTAAAATAAGACTGGGAGAAAACCTGCAACTTTACACAGAACAAGAACTTATAAAGGAACATTCTTTGACTGATCACCCAGCTAAAATGTAGTAGCAGTCAAGATCACTCAGGAAAAAATGAAAACCCATATTGGAGACGCGCCTGGGATGATAGCAGACTGAAAAGGGCAAAGAAGGGAGGACTTGTATTTTAAACTCATTTAAGATTGTTAACTTTGTTTAGAGTAGACAAACGGTCCAGTTATGACAGCTTAAGAGCTGATGCTCTTAGTTGAGTGCCCGTAACTGTCTTTGTATAAACTTTTAAACCAGAAGGAACGGGTCAAAGCTAGGTCACACTGGGAGATCCGATATGAGTATTAAATACACTTCAGCCTCTCTAAGTGTCTATAGATATGCCACCCATTTAAATTTGTGAAAATGTAGGTAGGCTTCAGGTGTCTGTGTACATGTGTCTTGGGCCTCTTGAGATGCTGTAAGGTTTCTGAGACACCCACTTGGAGCTGGTACATCTAACACAGAGCCTTTGGGATACCAGTGTCTGCAGTGGTAACTGAACTCCAGGCAGGCTGTCCCAGGGCAACTCAGATGGCAATCCATGAGATGTTCAGGAAGCTGCACTGAGCTCCTGGTCAGTACAGTCAGAAGAGCCGCTGGATCAACTCCCTTTGTCCCAAAGTGATTCAGAAGGCAGGTGGCAACCGTGCATCATTTTGGATATGACACAAGCCTTGCAGGACACGTGTGCCCTTTTTGATGTTCTGTTTAGAAGTCAGCGCAGGCTTGATAGGGAATGTAAAATGGCCCTGGGCACCTACCTTTGGACAACTGCATTACCCTCCAGCCTCCACTGCTGTATTCACCAATTTTACTCTTGACAAAAACAGGATTTTAGACACCTAGTCCGTGCAGACACCTCCATGGAAACAGTGAAAATTGGGCATGGTTATCTCAGTTTAAACCTGGTCCTTTGCCTCAGCCCTGAAGCAGAGAGGTCATGCAGAGAGGCTGATTTGGCCAATGAGTTGTGCTCCAGCAGGTCACTGACTCCTGCACCGGAAGCTGCTCTTTCTTGCTGGGGATTGCTCTTGCCTGTGCCCAAGCATCCATGTGTTGGTAGAAGCCAAATGTTTTAAGGGCAGCTGTGAGCAAAAGAGAGGCTGTTGCAGGGGTCAAGGCTGCAAAGGCTTTTGTGTCCTAATGGCAGATGCTGAAGAATTGGATCCCATGAGCTTGCACTTGTGTTCTTTTTAAAATATGAGATGTACATAGACATCCCCACTGTGTGATGGCAGCAAAGAGACAACTTATTCAAGGGGCACCAAAGTTTTCATCTTTCCATCGTCTGTCTGTGAGTAGTAAGGTGGAGTGATGCCGTAATAGAATAATTACCATAATATTCTTTAACAATGGGAGTCTCACTGATAGCTGAGCATATTTAAATTAGAGTATGTCATTTCTCATGATGCAGTGAAAGACAGTACTGTTGTCTGCCAGTATCCATAACTTTACAGGTAATTGCAGCTATGTTAGGAGCCATGCTCTTGTTTGATTAAATTTGTTTACCCAGTAATTGAAGGCTTATTGTAGTATAATTGTAGTTGTAGTATACTGTGTTATTTCTGAACAATGGAAAAGTAAAGGCTAAAGGGTATCCAGTGGAACAAACTACCTCTTGCATGCAAATAAATTGTCCAGTTGCTGTTATAAACAAGAAGCATTGTGTTCTGCCAGACTTGCAACAAAGAAGTCATTATGTCTGGCCTGTGTGTTGAAGAACAATGATCTCTATTTCCAAAATTAAAACCATAATTAACCTATTATTATGAGTCCACAACACAAGAATGAAGAAAATGATAGTGTTAGGCCCCTCTGAGTCTCAGATCCCCAATTAGCAACCCCTGAATCAGTGGTTCAGATGTTTCCCACATGAAGATTGCTTCATGCCTGACTCTCTGTCGGTTATGGAGGCATCACCCCATGGTCTGAGTCACTGAAATGCTTCTTTCGTTACCTACCTGCTATGCAGGACATTGCCAAGAGAGGCAAAGTGTCATAGGGATGTACCTCAAACACCTAGGGGAGCAACTTAGGCTCTGTTAGTTACTGGAAACCAGAAAATTATACAGGAGCCCTCTCACCGGTAAACCGTGGTGACAAAATTTCTTTTTTTTTCTTTTAGCTAATAAAAATAGGCTGAAATCACTTCTGAGCCCTTCTTCAGGCCTGCATTTCACTTTCCTTTGGATATTGCTGGGAGTCTTGGTCTTGATCGTTCTGTCTTAATAGAACTGTGGAAAATACAGTAAAAAAAGACAAAGCATTTCAAGATTTCTACTACAAAGCAAACTCTCTAAATTACAACTGAAAACATACTGATATGTATGTATGTAAGTATTTGTTCACATCCCTATTACTGTCGGATGTTAAGGCCAAGATCTTCAAAAGTCTTATGTTTCATATGTGTTGTTAATGAATCATTGAATTTAAAATGAGGACATTGTTCAGGTGATCTGGACACAGTGATAAATAGTAAAAGTCAGTAAAAAGTCTCCGGGTAGATCTTGAGTATCACCTAAGCTTCTCTAGAGAATGAGTGAGAACACTGCAGCTAAAGAATTTGCTATGTTATTTAAACTGGCTGACAGTGCAAAAGCAACTTCAAATTTTGAAATACAAAACTGCAGTGAGTCAGAAAATAAAGAGAACAATTTTAATGTGACTCACCCACACACATCCTATCTCCAGGTTTAAGGCTGCAAGCGACTGTGCAGTCTGGAATACCCTGCATGGGTACGGTCAAAACAAAAGCCACATGACTAGGTTTTTTTCTTTTTGTAGTGAAAACCTTGAGGAAAAAACATGATCCAGAGCAAGAAAAAAAGAAGTTCCAGGTAAAATATGTTTTACTGACATAATATTCTGACCAAATTTCCTATCCCATCAGTTGTGCACATAGCTTCATTCTTCCTCTACACTTCTATTTTTCTGCCTCCTGTAGTGCCTTTGAAGGCACTCCTTTAACCACTGCCTTCCTCAAACGGATCATTCCTTGAGCTCAGATCAGTTCAGCAGCCACATCACTTTCTGCCCTGCACACCTGTGTTTTGCTGGTGAGCAGATGTAATGCTGCTCAGCCATTGAGGCCAGTGAGGCCAGATGAGGCCACTGCTGAGCCAATGAGGCCAGTGTCAAAGAGATCTCAGAACAGGCTTTCTTTTAGTAGATGTTCCTTTGCTTTCTGGCCATGTGATCCTAGTTGCCTTAGCATGCATGGTCTAAATTGGAACAGTCACACAGTAGGAATGCTGCTCTGCTCTGATGTCTGCTCCAAATTGGGACACTCAGCTGTGAGCCCAACTGTCTACTAGTCCAGTGAAATGTCACTGTCCTGGATCCTGGTATTTGGAGTACAGGACTCTCCCTGTCCCTTTGCATGTGTTTGTTTTACTTCCAGGTCACAGCATATGCATGAAATAAATCACTTGCTTGGGTAGACATAGGCACTGATGCACACACATGGAAATTCAGTCCAAGAATTCACTTTTTAATTCTGACTACATTAGATAGCTCTTTGCTCTGCTTTCTGAGGATCCCAGTGTGGGATCCTAGTTTTCAGGATACACTTGGGAGTGGGAGGACTATTTCAATATCAGGAAGTCTGCACATGCTGACTGGCAGCTCAGGATCTGTCTGTTGAATGCCTGCTTCATACACACCTAATTTTCTTCCTCCCTAAATTAGGGTGAAGCTGGCCATCAAGGTGGAAATTTGCTAGGACAGCTCACTACCAGTTTTCCAGCATGATAGCACAAGTTTTGTTCCTTTTAGAAAGATGATAACATTTATGTTTTGCATTTTTCTTCCAAATTAGGAGGCTCCAGTGTTTCTTTGGATCACTGGGAAAAAAAGAGAGTGAATTTTATTTGGAAAAGAGTAGGAAAGGTGTCATTCTTGCCTAAATGGATGAATGAGGGAGCTAGGAATGCAAACATGCACATCCTGAGAAAGGGTAAAATTAGAAACTGGCTACAGATGGGATGGAAGGGATATGTTAGTTTTAGTGCTGGGACTTTTGTGTTTTGTTTGTTCTTTTGCTAAATGCCCTTAGTGAGTTATATTGTTTAGTATATCCAGAAAAGGAGGAATGTGTACAGATAAAGAATTATTTACTTGTGTTTCCTTCAGCTGATTCCCATTTGTAGCCATATTCCTTTCATCCTTGGCAGTGTTGCTGTATGGCTATTATCTGCTTCATAGGTAGGTAGGTGTGGGAACATTTTTCTGAAACTTACTTTTTTTGAAGATTTGTTCATTCTCAGTGCTTTTGCCTGAGCAATTTCTAGTTATACCACTTCTTTCTTGAACTGTGGCACCTTAAGGGGACGTTGTACTTCAGCTGCTACTTCTGGCAGTACTGAATAGAACAGAAGAATTGTTTCATATATATTAGAGACTGCATTTCTGTATGTGTGTCCCAGAATGATGTTTGCTTTCTTTGTGATATGACACTGTTTACATTGAGCTGTGAATTACCACTGCTGCCTAAGGGGCCTCTTCTTCTTACTCTCTGAATTTGTATGCTTCTGCCTTCGTGTCGTGCTCTGCATCATCTTGCTGCTGTACAGAAGCCCAGAGGAACCTTCTCAGCCTTTGGCCACAGCCTTCTGAGAGGTTTGTTCTTGTGCTTAGCTGAAGAAAGAGACGGTGGGAGCTTCAGACCAGCTTCAGCAGAGCTTGTGCAAGGGAACACGTGTTTGTACTGACAGCTTTATACAGAGTTGTAAGTCACTGCTACTGCTTGCACAAAAAATCTTGTGCAAAGACACCTTGACTACAGGTCTATGTCACTGCATTAAAAAAATCAAGGTAAAAGCTGTTTAAGACAATACACAGTGCTGTCAATTCATCCTTTAAGTAATCCTCTGAGCGCCTTGCATCGCCTGTTGCCTTATAGCAAGCACAGAATGTCCACTTTTCCAATTAATACAGAAATTCCCTAGGATACTGTCAACTGTTCTTCAAAACATGGCAGTTACTGCTCTCCCTCAGGGGGGCATGGCTGAAGGATGAGGAGGATGCTTCTGCAGCTCCCCCTTGTAGCAATAAATAATACAATGCATGGCGCTGCTACTGTGATCTTTTATGAAGTAACATTTCAGTAAAACTGGCTACAAAACACTCTAAGTATGATTTATGGGCCTGAAATTATGAATATCCAGCATTCCTGAGTGATGGATTATTTATTCTTGTAGTCAGAAGACAAAGCTTTCTATATTGAAAAATAGCTGATACCTCTTTAATTACAGCCTAGGTACAACGTGCACATTGTGCTTTTTAACCACCCACTGACAGACACTAAAGTGCAGTGGACCTGCATTTCCTAATGTATGAAATTGCTCCTAGGATCCTGCAGGACCCATGAGAAAATTGCAAAGAATTCTTACTTATCCCTGAGCGAGTCTCTCTCGGCTGAATAAAAGTTCTCAGTCTTTCTAAAAGCTTCATTCTTAAGATCTTATATTGAAATGGCCCCCTAATGGTGCACCAGAATCTCAGCTTAAGGTGCCCAGCTGGCTTTCAAATACTTACTTTTAACTATCATTCTTTTCTTTCCCCTGGGATTAATTTTGAAGATATAAGTCTCTGGGTGCATGTGCTTAAGAAATTGTCTTGTGTTGACATTTCTCTCTTGTATAAAAAAGGAAAACAAACCAAAACAAGAATTTTATATCTAAAGCAAGATTTCTACTGCCATGAGTATACTTGGTTTTCTTTTTCTTTCCCTCTAAGCAGCAAGCACAATATGTCTAGACTTCAGTAATGCATTTGGCACAGTAAATGTAAGGTTGTAGGGAACAGGCTGTGAAAAGAAACCACAGATGAGGGATGCTAATTGCACTGTTTGATGCACTACTGGAGCTCAGATAATGCCAGCAAGGCAAAAGGATTCATAAGGAGTAGAATATGTGCTCTTGCTCAAGATTATCTGGGAAGCTATCACCAAAAGGTACTCCAAAGAGGATTTCTCAGGATGGAGAGTAGCAGGTGGCTCAGCCCTCACTATTCATTAGCTGTAATGCAAACAAGTTAATTAACATTCAAGAAGACTGTTCATTTACTACAAATCCCGTTAGGAAAGGAGCAGAGCATCCATAGTGAGGAGAATATGGAAATAGCACAATATGTTCCAAAGGTGTAGAAATGGGCCAAATCTGTAGCCCATGAGGTCAGGCTCTACCCTTGGGATTCATTTCAAAGATGACTACAAGAGACTAAATCGTGTGAATGATCTCCCACAGGCTTTCAAGGTGTTTTAACCTATAATTTTGGCTCATCTAGTATCCTCCCTCTTTTAGAGGCGCTTGATCCAAAATGCAGTCTCCACCAGTCCTCCCATCCCTGACTCCTGTCACACACATGAGACATCCAAATCGTGCAATCTTGTTCTCAGCAGAACGGGGTTAGTTATCCTACGTGAGGCACATCTTTGGAACAGAAGGCAGGGGCTGGTGGGTAGAAAAGTGTTTTAGAAAGATGTAACTAGAATCTGGAAAAAAATAGCTCATCACACTCTAGAATGGTCAAAGTCACTCTTCAGTGGAAGTGACACACTAGAAGAGCAGTAATAGCTCAGATGCTATTATTGAATAGAGTGACAGCAGGACATAAGCATCTGACATGGGAGACATCATCACCAAACATGACAGAATTGTGCTCTTCAGCCACTGTTCAAGAAATCTCCTGGTCTAAAAACAGACTGATACCTCCTTGCTCATTATTTGGTCTCTGGCTTGCAAAACCAGATGCTTTTTTACCAGCTACTTTAGGAGTAACAGTGGGGGGAAAGGGTTGATAAAAGGATGACCATGAGTTTATTATTTTGGATGTTACTTTTCCAATAACTGGCAGGGATATGCTGTTATCCATCAGTGTCTTGTGGACATATTTCACCCAATTTTAGTCCTCTCCTGCTGTCTGAAACTGTAAATCCTTTTTCCAGATAACAGAATTATTAGAGTATCTATAGGAGAGATTCTGTTGTAATTTACTCACTGAAGATTTCTTTTATGAACAAAATATCACTGTGAAAAATAACCCCCTTTGCCAATTTGGAATTGTGCTTTTGCTGTAAGATGTTTTTTCAGTTTCTACCATTGTTCAACTTTGACAGCAGACTAAACCAATACATCATTTCTTATAAAAGAGGAACACAGCCCAGAGAAGATTATGCTGATTGCCATGAGAAATATTATCCATATTTTCCTTTTTCATGGCAGCATCCTTTATGAACGGCTATGTATTTAAACAGTACAAGGATAGTATAGTAGGGATTGAACCATTTGCAGTTCCTTAATATCATGTTCTGAGAACACACCAGAGTTTTACTAGAGCAAGGTGTTGGTTGCTGTGCTGGCTCCCCCTGGATAATGTCTGTATGAACATCTGTAGAACTTAAATAACCTGTTTAGGCACAGGTGTACTGTAGACTATAAGTGAGTAGAGATTACTTCATGCATAGATTAAATAATAGTGAAGTGACAGCATGTTTTTCAGCCTCTTGCTTATCTGCAGCCACCCAGCACTCTGTTCCTTTCTCTGCATTGATTTGTTTCATCTCTGGTTTCCTTCTATATGCACATCAAGAACTATATTAATTGAATCCCATTGGTTTAATTCTGGGATCATTTATTCTAGTGCTTTATTCCCTTTATACAAGAAAATGTGGTTGCTGTTACTAGCTTAATTTTGTTCACATCATCCTTTTAAAGGTAGCAGACCAGCTGACAACTTTCTTCTCTGCTGTCCTTGCTATATTGCCTCCTATTTTTGTGGTACCTGCAGAATTTGTTCTGCCTCCACAGTAGTGACTACAGAAGAAGTTGTGCTGCCAATTTTATCCAAAAGACACTGCTTACCCTACTCTCTTTTCCCCAAGCTGAGGTCCCACGATTACAGGTGAGTCTGCTAGTAAGACTGTTTGGTTTCACTTTATTTTATACGGACATTTTTAGTACTCTGAAACACTGCATAGAATACTATCAACAAGAATTTCATCCGCACAGGAAAACACAGAAATTTTTGTGTCAAACCAATCAATGGGTACTCTTGCTTTTTAAATGCAATTAGCATTCCAGATCTGAAAAGGCAGGCCTAAACCCACTGGGAGTATCACAGCAAAGCTAGGAGAGGAAGATGTAAGGGGCAGATGGGTTATTAACATGGTGAACAAACATGCTGACTTAATTTCTCTTTGAATTATGCCAAATTATTGCAAAATACAAGGAAAATTCTACCCCCCCCCCCTTAACAAAAGGCAACGTGGGAAAATTATTTGAGGATATGTAACTACAGAGTGTGCTCGCTTGTAAGCATGCAAGCTCTTTAATGAGTAAGCTTTGTGCTAAATAACAGCAGTGAAGTAGCAGATCTGAGCCTGAAAATGTGACCAAGCCCTTGCTGATGGACTTAGGAAAGACTGAAGCTGCAGCTGATGCTTGCAGTATGTCACTTTGAAGAGTAGCTCCCATCATCAGCTGTTACGTCATCCTATGCAGAGGTTTTTGTTTGAATTTGTGCAACTTCATGTGAACCATGCACACTAAACCCAGTGCTGTCTCTGCAAATAACAATGCATAGCAATTAAGT
Source organism: Machaerirhynchus nigripectus (assembly GCA_013397975.1). Lineage (NCBI taxonomy): Eukaryota > Metazoa > Chordata > Aves > Passeriformes > Dicruridae > Machaerirhynchus > Machaerirhynchus nigripectus. The sequence goes on along the minus strand of VZRQ01004165.1, from coordinate 773,236 downwards.
ACAAGTGTCATGGTAAATTCATGCTGCATCAGAAAGTTAAGCCTTCAATAAGTTTCAGAGCCTAAAACCACAGAAACAAAAAATAATTATAGTGACTCATGAGGGCTATAGAGGAATTCTTCTGAATTAATAACAACATCCATGTGCTGCTTTCCCATCAGCACATCAACCACAAGTACCCAGAGGCTGCTGGTAGAGACACAAGACCTTCCTTGCGGGGGATGACTGGTGATGATGATGGTCCTATTCTTCTGATGGGTTCTTCTGCTGCCACTTTGCTACAGGGTACAGCAAAACCTGTCATTTATTTAGTGCATTGGTCAGCCTGACAACTCTGCTGTGCTGGCTCAGCATAAAGCTGCTGGGACAAATTCAGTGAAGGGTTCAGCAGTTCAGCGCTTAAACTCTTTAACACTGGATTCCCTTATTTGGATCTTCAGGTGAGAGAACAAGCTACAGCTTGGTCAGACAGATCTGGAGCCTGGGACATAACAGTTGTTTGCATTTTCCTGTCTCTTTGTTGCTGATGACAATTCCTTGAGCAGTTTAACTGTCAGAAATAGCACTCGGTTTGTGTTTATCTACTGGCCTTAACTGATATTTAGTATTTTATTTCATATATAGTCTTTAATAATGAACACACTATGAATTTGGCTGGTAATTAATGTCCATTCAATTTAGGTACCATTTTAAGAAAAACTGTTCATAATCCTCTAGGAATCACTTAAAATTGACTTTTAAGATTTTGAGGTATTTTTAAACTGGGAAACAATTGCCAGGGAAAAAGTTTCACACAGATTTAGTCACAGCTACTCCTACTACTTAATCAGATCTTCTCCAGTAAGGTCCTATGAGTTCTCACTAGCTCTCACTAGCATGCAAGATCATTGACTCCTGATTTTACACGTTTATTACTGGGTGGGCAAAAGGCGTCATTGCAATACACTTGGCCTACAAAGGTCCATATTCTCCTTCATTTCTTGGGAGTCACCATTGAGTAGTTCACCTACCAGCAGGGTAGTCTACATTCTGTGCCAAAACTTGAGAAAATTTTAGTTGTCCAAGTGAGTTGGATGTGCTTTTTAGTGCTTCATCATGTCTGTAGGCAATAGCATCAAACATTTTTCTGTGTGGGAGAAAGAAACATGACAGCAGCTTCCTTGTTCATTTCCAGAAAAGAGGTAAAATGGTTTTTCAGGTAATAATGCCATAAATTATTACTGCTATGGGCCACATTCTGTTTACATTTTAATTCCTTGCTGAAAGGTGACAGCATTCGAAGTCCTGCTCTTAGTAAGACAGACTTGTCACTGCCTCTTGCATAAGCAGAGAATTTTTAATAAAGGTTTTTGTGACAGTGTGTAACAGAGCTCGCATTTGTATCCCAAATTGTCTTCTTTTCCTTTCTTTCTCTTTCTTTTCCCTCGGTCTGTAGCTCTTGAACTACTTGATACTGCTTTTCCAATCTTCTGTTTATCTTTGCCAGATAAATGGCATTCCTTTGACTCCTCCAAGTGTTGTAGTAGAGAATAAATGAGATCAGGGACGTTCTGGGCATAGCATCTAGTTTTGCTTTTTCCTTTTTTTTTAAATTCCTCTCTGAACACTCTTGTTCATTTTTATAGATTTTGTTTATGCTTCTATCAAAAGTCATTCTTCCATACCAAACCTCCTTGCCATTTAGCTCCTATATTTAATCAAGGCAGGGAAAAGGCACAATCCTACTGGTTAGTTTTAACAGTTGCAGACAAATCTTCCCTGAGTTCAACTATTCATGTGGTCCAGCTGCTGACCTAGTTTGCTGAATCCAAGTAGGGATGCTTCATCTGGCCAAAAACCTATCCTTGGAGGAAGTAAATTGAACACTAAATTCTTCCCTAGCAGCTGAACATCCCTGTCTGCCCACCAGCACCGCAGACAGATGAGTGACTGCAGCTGCAGGAGAGGGTTTGAAGCACTGGGTTCCGCTTTCTGTTGTGATGCCAACACCTCTCAGCCCAGAACTGCTACTTGCACCTCATCTTTTGGTGCCTGCTTCTGAGTCTGATAGCATGAGAATTTCTCCTTTCCTCCCTATACATCCCTTCAGCATCACCTGCAACCTCAGTGCTGCACACAGGTTCTGCACCCTCCACTAAGTAAGACCAGCTCCTCCTCAGCTGCTGCTGCCAACAAGGTGGGGAGATGTTGGTGGATGAATTGAACTGCTGCTGCTTGGATCAATAGTGGGAGACTGAGACCAGACCACTCTGGAGGAGGGTGTAGACAAGTTTTGAGATGGAGCTGGGACTCACAAATAGTCACCCCTGCTCAGTCTCCCACTACTAGGTGCCTCTCACAGGCACTCAGCACACCCCGCTTTGCTCTCTCACCCGTTCAGACTCTATTTTGTGTGAGGAGTGTTATATGTGGATGATGCTCATCTCTGTAAAATTCAGCCTTTTGGTCTTCTCAAAAATATAATAAATGCAAAAAATCAGGGACTGGTTACAGAAAGTTTTGATTAATTCTCATGAACATTGGAAGCAAACTGTGGGAGCCTTAAACACCATGTGGTTAGACTACTGCATCTATATATATCATTAGAGACAAAGCTCTTACAAAGCAAACTGTAGGAGACCATCTTAAGTTGCTGTCTGGATGATTAGTATATTCCTTGGAAAGTCACTGAGGCCTGTCACTCGGGTGTCCTCAGCCTGAGACACAGGCTTCAGTTTGTCTTTTTTTAAGGTCAAACTCACTGTGAGAAACAGAAATAGTGAACAGGGAGGACAACTGACTCCTGCCACCTGTTCTAGTCCACGTTTCACAGTGGGTGGGCTGCTACCCCCATGACAGCTGTCATTGGGCAAAACATGGCAACAGAACATATCCTGTGAGGTGTGTTGGTTCCTCAAAATGTTTCTGTAAAGGGTACGTCCATTTCTGAGCAGCAAGTCAGTGTGTAGCATAACCTGTGTTTCACTGATGGGCCATTCTAACCTCTAACACACCCAGAATGGTACCACAAGATTTGGTTTGTCCTCTGAGCAGTGGATATTTTCCCCTCTGTTGAGTCAGAGAGAAGAACCAGAATAGGAATTTAAGTAAAATTGGACAGAAGTTTGTAATGTCTATATTTCTATAGACTTACTGTTGTGGATACTCTTTTGCTAGATTCATAGTGTGGGTGTAAGTTGTGTCCTCTTCTGTCTGTGAAGCTACGAAACGATTCCCTTCCCCTGTAGAAAGAGTGACACCACCACTGTGAAAAACACATACTTAGATGATCTATTTTTCTGGTTTTTATTAACTCAACGTTGTCTCCTACAAATACGATTTGTCATTCACCAGAAGATTTGAAATGTAGACTTAAGTTACACATAGGTATAAAAAGCATAAAACAGCACACACAGTACCACTGTTTAGACCAGAAAACACTGTGTTGTCCACAGATAAGAGTGTTATTCAAGCTCAGCTTAGTTGCCTTCTGCCTCAGGGTTTCAGTCTTCAAAGCTGCAGATGCTTCTGCTTCTTATCCCTCAGCAGCTGGAGCCCTGCTGGCTTTCTCCTAATGTTTCTTGCCCATGTCTGGAGCGTGGACCGGGAAAACACAGGGCAATCCCATCCTGCTCCACCAGAGGCTGTAAAACCTTGGGCTCCTACTGGCTCTTCAGAAATGTTTTCCTCCTCTTAATTATGTACAATATATGAAGGGATACGATTTTTGTCTTTGATTTAGACATTTCTCTTGCCTCATACTTAAACAATAACTTGAAAAATATTTTACAAAGAAAAAGAACATTGTTCATCTGAATGTCATTCATTATTATATTGCTATATTTTATACCCTATTATTAATATATACAAAATTTCTTAATTGCCTTTTACAGATGCATGGAAGCATATAATATAACAGTTTTAAAGTATCCCATCTTTAGATTTCTATTTCCTTGGCTCATGTCAATCTCTTTAATAAACTATGGTTGCTTGGAGAATATAGGAAGTATTTGGAATGTTGTTTAAAGTTTAATAATAACTGGTAGCATTGTCCATTTGTGGCCTGAATGGCTGGAACACCTGTCAGGGCGATCTGGTAGAGATAGCAGCATCATAAGACTTAAACAATCATGGAGGGCCATTAATGTGCAGTGTCAGCAGGTGCCAGGTCCTGTTCTTTGTTTGGGGCTTTCTTTTTCTTCGGCTGCGTTTTGTTGTTGTTTTCCCTCTGTTCTCGGTTTTGTCTTCGGGCTGCTCGCCCTTTGCCTTCCTGTCTTGTCTCCTTGCTTTCATCTTTGTTGGACTTTTTTCTTTTCTCCTCCCTATTCTTTTTCCCTGAAAAAAATGATGGCACATTAGAAGATTTGCTCAGGCTATTGTAATTCCTGAGTCCCTCACTTTGCCATAACCTGTGAAACCAGCCTTGGATTAGCACCTCCCATTAGGAGCTGGACACTAGTATTAGTATTTGGAGATGTCCATTTACTACAGCATCATCCCGGGGCATTCTTGGTATAGCAACAAGAATCCCATGGAAAAGTGTCTGCTCCAGCACAGGTATGTGATGGTCTTCAGACTAAAATGTGGTGCCTCAAGTCAAACTTTAGACAATTGTAACAAAATTAGGTATCCAACTACTTTACTGCTTTAAATAAGGTAAGATGTTGGGGACTTTGTTGCTGCTGCAGACCTCTCCAATAAAGCATCCTGTTCCCTTAGGAACACTAAAACTTTGTATATTGGCTGTGGAGATGATGTAATACGGGGCATTTATGCTTGCACATAAGAAAGAAATTCTTTATGCTGACTGTGGTGCAGCACTGGAACAGGTTGCCCACAGAAGCTGTGGATACCTCATCACTGGAAGTGTTCAAGGTCAGGCTGGATGGGGTCTGAGCAACCTGATTTACTGAAAGATATCGCTACTCATGGCGGAGATGATCTTCAAAGATCCCTTCCAACCAAAACATTTCTGTGATTCTGTGATTCTATTTCTTCTACTTGCTTTACGAACCAGTGCAGGAATGACATTGGCTTGAACTTGTAAGTACACACAAGCCTAAAACAGATTAGATTTTTTGTCTATGTGGAACTACTGAGCTATGCAGCTGAAATTCACCTGTGGTTAGATGAATCCCAATGATATCTTCAAAGGCAACCTCTCTGGAGACTTTCCTGATAGAATGTCATAATGACTCATATGACTTCTTACAAGGAGAAATTTCTGGACAAGTATTGAAAAACATCTGGCCAAACTCTATTTTATGATATCCCAATAATGATACTAATGAAAGTAATCTATCCTTCATTGTTACAAAAAAGAATAGTTTTTGTTTTTTAATTTTGACAGATATAATCCAGGCTTTCCTACACAGGTGAAGGGGGAGTTACACAAACATGGCAATAGCTCTTGTTGAGGGTGCTGAATGCAGGGAATTTTGCCCATTCCTGCCTCAAAACCAAAGACGGGGGTTTTTGATGCCTCACTGAGCTCTATGGGAGTATGTCACAGTGAGGGAGTAGGTGCAGGGGAAGTGGCTTTTGTCTGAGAACAGATAACCACCCAAGGAGGTGCAGGTCAGATAAAGGAAGAGAGATTCGGAGGAGGTGAAGAGAATGCAGAAAGCAAGGATCAAGACCAAGATGTGAGAGTATGCTGTATCTTCTTCTTGTTGTGTAGCTCTATGGGAGTGTTTTACAGCTTCTCCATTCTTTACCACCACTTCCTGGGATCGAAGAGCAAGGGAAGGTTTAGATACCAACATTAAGTCAAGTAGGGACCAATATCTGCCTTTATCATTTGTTGTTTCTGAAACAGTAAAACTTGAAATGTAAAATGAGACCTTAAATTTCAGGGAACCAGCTAGAGATTACCTGAATATACCCCCACATACCTGCAGAATCCCTCTCTGAGTTTGTCAATGCCATCTAAGATGTGCAGAGGTGAGAAGAGGAGACCCGCAGAACTGGCATGGGAGGCTCAGCAAGAGCTACCATCACTGGGAGAACTGGGAGACCTCCATGCAGAAGGAAGGCTGCATCTTACCCAGCTGTAATGCTGTCTCTTACTAATGGATAAATGACAGTATGGGATTTCATTCCAGTGGTTTGTAAATACTGTTGGCCCAAGATGAAATGTTATTTGAATGGAAACTGTCCAGACATTCAGTGTTTGACATTACTCACTTGGTGATTAGCCAAAATCATTCAGCTGTGACTTCCCAGCCCCAGTTCTTTACGTATGTTGGAATGACATGAAGTGGTTTCCCATTCAGTCATGGACCAGGATGTATGTATTTATATGTGTGTGGATATACTAAGAATAAGATATCTTTGTCTAGCTAGAGACTTATCTAGGCATGGCTTTACTGTTTTTGTTTTAATCCAACTGGTATCTTTACAAATGACAATGAAAACTGATCTCAGGAAAATACTTAAAACTGAGTCCTAATTCTTTTTTACTCTGAGGATAGCTAGTTTGGAGTCCTCTGTGCAGTTTTGTACGTGGTTTTATGCTACCACCTCCATTCTCTTGCCATTTGTGAAAAGATCTGCCCTCTAGACCCATGCTGTTATGGTAAAGCAGTATAACATAGAAGGGTCATCTTTCCTGGTTCTTTAGTTCCTTTCACTGCTATATTTAAAAATGGGAATTTTTACATGACAGTGTAATGTTACTCCCAGTCAGTCCTTTTTTCAGTTTAGGCCCAAGAGAAGATTCTACCAGCAGTCTCTGCTAGGATTAGGATATAGCTGGAGCCCTATTCTTGTGAATAGTGCCCTCCCTGTTCATATCCCTTCTCCCTTTTTCCCAGAGATTAGTTCCTGAATATTTTTTTCTTCTTTCTTCTACTTCCTGAAACCCACTTCATAGCAGCACATTGAACCAGGCACCAGATATTGCGGAATTCATTGGAAATTTGGGCATTTGGCTATTTGTGAAATGAAAAGTGCAAAAATTACATGGGCCATTATGTTTACAAGTTAATCTCTGAATAAGAGATGGCCTTTCAGTACTTAAGTGAGCTTATAAAAAAGATGAAGAACGATTCTTTATATGGACAGATAGTGATAGGACAAGGTGGAGAGGTTTTAAACTAAAAGAGAAGAGATTTAGATTAGATGTTAGGAGGAAACTCTTTGTTGTGACGGTGGTGAGCCACTGAAACGAGTTGTCCAGAGAAGCTGTGGGTGCCCCATCCCTGGAAGTGTTCATGGACAGTTTGGATGGGGCTTTGAGCAACCTGCTCTTGTGGAAGGTGTTCCTGCCCATGGCAAGGGTGCTGGAACTAGATGATCTCTAAGGCGTCTTTCAACCCAAACCATTCTATATTACTCTGATCTACTTTGCCTTTGAAGGAGATGACAAGGCAAGGCCATTATAAAAACTGGAACTTAGCGAAGAAGTAAACGAGGCAATAACGTGACTCGGCCAAAAATATTCTCCAGGAATTCCACTTTCATTTACGAGGTATGCTCTTGTTAGACAGTTCTCCCGGGTTAAAGCGTGTAACGTTTCCCGCACATGTAGCTGTGCGTCCATCTCCCTGTGCCGCAGTGCCGCTGCCGCCCGCGCGGGGGCGCCGCGGTTCCGCGCCAGCCGGGGCGCGGGGCGCGGAGCTGGGGCTGGGGNCCTGCCGCTGTACCGCCTGGCTTTGCTTTATTTTGCCTGGGGGTGAAACTTTCCCGGTGGGTCACGGAATTCTCACTATGATGCACTAACGTTACTAACGTTTATTTCTTCTTATAGATTCAACAAAACCGTTCAAAATTTAAAAAAAAAANAAAAAAAAAAAAAAGTATTTTTAGACGCGAGATAATGAAACATTTTCCAATAGAGTGTTTTGCTCATGAAGAGAATATGTAATATCAGAGAAGTATTAGAATCTCATGAATACTTATGTATTACAACTATTGTATTACAAGTGTATAATACTTGCAATATATATTACAAGTAAGTAATTATTTGGTCTTAAAATAGCTTTTACATCAGAACCAAAGATTTGTACAGACAACTGTACTGGAAGAATTATCTTCAGGCCCTGTGAGTTTTCTGGTACACTGGAGATACTTTGCTGCTTCTAGTAATAGCAAATTCCTATATTGAAGAAAATCTAGAGACTTGCTATAATTTTGAGAAGTGCAGCAGTTCAAATTAAATGCAGACATGAAATTAGTTTGGATAACAATATAATTACATGTTTAATCAGATTCAAGGTGCTGAGTTCATGTTAATATATCTTCTAGCCTTGGGTCAAAGAAATTCCTGTGTCTGTATTTATGCAATCCATGTCTGAATACATCTATAAGTATGCAAGCCAGGGTATTTCAGAGAGCCTTTGCATTATCTCATCAAATGTCGTATTTCCACTAGATCTATAGCTGTATTTTATGGATTACAGGGAGGAAGCATTGGCCATGACTTGGGAGGCCTTGGTACTCAAGAGCACTGTGTGACAGACAGTTAGAAAATCATGACTGACGTGGATTAACTACCACAGGTGACAGATTTCCTCTGCTTTAAGCATTGTCACTTAGTCCCACCTATTATATTCAGCTGAAATTATTACTGGGAACTTTGGTGCTGAAATCCCAAAACGCCATTGGAAGACACGAAATTTGATTGAGCAAACTGCTTCAGTTTGACTGGGGGGGAGGGGGGGGTGTTATAGGGTTGGCCTCATGGAAATCCCAGAGGGATGAGAATCTGGCACCAGACATTTGTGATGATTGTATTTCTTTCATCACTCCCATGAAGAAATTTACTGTGGGAGAGCAAAAGGAGCAAGAGGAGTCGTGGAATTGCTCCTGTTCGGATTGCAGGCACTGATGTAATAGGTCCCTCTCTGGAAGGGTCCCTCTGCTTCTACTGTGCCTGTCACCACGGACCACAAATCCTCCCCACTACACTGTAATAAGCTGAAGAGCTGTAATAAAAGACCACAAGCCACTGCTGTAACGTGCCACAGTGTTCTTTAACACCCCTCACAGCCTTGTCTGACCTCTTGGCGCTTTCCTGGCTACTGGAGCACTATTAGCACTGGTGCTGCAGTACCAGTGCCCCAGTCCCTCTGTACCCCATGAGGTACAGGGACAAAACTTGAGAGTTAAGTGCCACCATACTGTGTTGCTCTCCTTCCCACCCGTCCACACCCTTCTCAGAGGCATTTTTAGTCCTCTTAGACAAAACGTCCGTCACACTTTCCTCACGATGTGACCTGGACAACAACAGCATGATGCAAAGAAACCATGCTGAGCAAAGAAACCAGGAAGAGGAGCATGCCCCAGGCTCTGAACTCCCTTGCTATAGCTCTGTCAACAATACAGTCATGCCATATTATGCAAATGAGCAGATCATTCTCATTTTCAAGAAAAGTGACACATTTTTTTTCTGGAACTTAGCCTGTACCATGTACTCTCACTACTTGCCAACAATCCTCCAAACCCCCAGCTGCCCAGTGATGCAATGGACTTTCTCCTTTCTTTCCCAAGCCACAAGTGGCTGATTCATCTGGTATGTCTTTTTGAAGTCTAAACAGCACAACTGCATAACTTATTCCACAGCAATCTTTTTTTTTCCTTTGCTGTTGTGGCCCTGTTTTATAATCACTTGATTTCTGGGTAACTAGATGTGAGGGTCAACAACTTCAGAACAATCCAGATGCTACACGACTTAGTGCATTTCCTGGCCTGCCTTTTACTACTGAAGATGTTCCAACTGCTGAAGAGAATATGGGTAAAAATTTTAATGGAGCTAAAGTCCAAAGATATTCAAGGAGCAACTAACTTGGCCAAACCTATGTTCTCCTGCTGTTGAGATACATGACAAGAGCCTGCCTGGTTTCCCATACCAGTCCAGATGGATATAGATCTTAAGGCACATGTCATATCCATAGTTCTATGTGGTGATCTTGGATAATCCAAGATACCTGCACAAGCTCAAAAAGTGGGCCCATGGGAATCTCATGAGGTTTAACAAGACCAAGGACAACGTGCTGTACCTGGGTCGGGACAACTTGCAGTATCAGTACAGGCTGGGGGGTGAACAGATGGAGAGCAGCACTACTGAGAAGGACTGGGGGATGCTGCTGGATGAGGCTGGACCTGAACCAGCAATGTGCCCCTGCAGCCCAGAAAGCCAGTGGTGTCCTAGACTGCATCCAAAGCAGCGTGGCCAGCAGAGCGAGGGAGGGGATTCTGCCTCTCCACTCTTGTAAGACCCCACCTGGAGTGCTGCATCCAACTGGAATCCCAGGCACAGGAAGGACACTGACTTGTTGAAGCAAGTCCAGGGGAGGGAAACCAGGATGATTAGAGGGATGGAGCCCCTCTTGTATGAGGAAAGACTCGGAGATTTGGGATTGTTCAGCCTCGAAAAGAGACCACTTTGGTGTGACCTAATTGCAGCCTTCCAGTACCTGAAGGGAGCCTATAAGAAAAAATTGAAAGGGGCTTTAAACAAAGGCAGGTAGTGACAGGACAAGGGAGAATGTCTTTAAAATGAAAGACAGTAGGCTTAGGTTAGATCTCAGGAAGAAATTCTAGAGCTTGTTGCCCAGAAAAGCTGTGGCTGCCCCATCCTTGGAGGTGTTCAAGGCCATGTTGGATGGAGCTTCAAAAACTTGGTCTAGTGGAAGGCGTTCCTGCCCATAGCAGGGGGTTGGAATTAGATGATCTTAAAGGTCCATTCTAATCCAAATCATCCTGTGATTCTATGATGATGCTATACCTCAAACACTATTGATACTTACGGTTGAGCAACTGTATTATGGGACTTGGTGACTAACTTGTACTTACATGTCCTATCGTCTCTTAAAAATGGAAATACTCTTCTAGATGTAGACTTTAGATGTCTTTGCATGAGTATCATTGAGGTTCATTTGCCTCTGAAAATAGGATCTGGACTACTAGATTGCATGCACTTGAAAAATGTTCTTATTTACATTGTGTGTGCTAGTTTGTCCTTGCAAGAACAGTGCTGAAAGAGGCACATCAGCAGGAATGAGAATGTTGTTTCCAAATACAGAAATAGCTCAGGCCTGTACCACAGCCGTTTCCATAAAGCAGGCAGAGAGGAATGGGAGGAGGCTGACCAGAGCAGCTACTCCAAGACAGGAGATGTCGGGTTTTGCTGCTGTAGGGGATAAGGAGAAAATTGTATCTTGTTAGGTGTATGGGAAGCCAGAAGATATCATTTCTTCTGTGGATGGTTGGGAAATGACACTTCTACACTCATGAGCTCATAAGCAAGGCTTATGGAAAAGTCCCTGGCTTGTGATGACCTCTTGCAACAGAAGCAGGTTGGATGTGCCTTTCCTGTGCCATGGAAAAGACATTGCCAGTTCCTGAAAATAGAATGTCCTCCAGTCAAAGAAGCAGCCAGAGGAGGATTATTCCTATAATGAGTTCTGTTTGCTGTTTGTGGAGACATTTACTGCTGCCTCTTCAAACAAGCACTAGTGGGGATTTATTTCCTTCATGCTTGTCTGTTGGGACTAAGGGAATTTGTTAGCAGCCTTGTTTTAATCAGGACTAATGTGCTAACAACACCAATTTTGTAATTACATAACAGTTTTCATCTTATAAGAACCCGCAGCTTATAAAGTCTGAACACAGCTTCCAAAGACAGGAAAGTAATGGCAGTTTTGCAGAGCAGAAAATCACTCCCCATTGCTTAGGACAGGAAGTGACATAGACCATGCTGGTATTTAGGAAACTGGCTTTTTTTTCCTTTGAGACTTTTAATGATGACTTCTGAATGGGATTTGGTTTTTACAGCTCTCCTAAAAGAGGCAAAAAGGTCCATGAGTGTCCAATTCCACTTGATAAGCCTCTTTTAAAACTAAGGGAATCAGGAGCCAGTAAAAAGATTGGGAATAATAGTGATTGGTATCAAAAGCCCTTACCCTGGTGTTAGAGCGTCAGGATATAGGGAGAAATCTCTAATAGCTTGTCTTCCTTTTAGTTACCAATAATCCAAGCCCTCCTGTTAGCTTGGATTGAGGTCATAAATATAGTCCTTTTTAGAGACTTATTTCAGCTGGTGCAGGCTTTTGAACAAACCAGAAATACAAATGTGATGCTGCATTATGTCAGAGCTGCATGTTTAGTCTGCCGCTCTAGAAATAATCAAGAAAAGTTATACATGATAAGAGACAGATGCTAGTGCCTCAGCAGACATTTAAACTCTTTCTAGTACAATAGTAAAATGGAGAAAGCACACAAAGGAACTTGTTTCTTTAGTATTCAAATTTGTGGTTGGTGTGCTCAGAAGGGAGGGTAAGTGAGAAAAGCTGTTTTCCTTGGCTTTACTTGAACTGATTGCCTCAATGGAACCTGCTAATTCAGATGATACTTATATGACCCCAATATCTGGGTGCATCCCTAGGAATGCCTTTTTCCATTAGCGACCATGGCTCAGAGCTGGGCTATGCTGGTGACTGAGTACAGATCCTCGAGGCATTTGCAAGTGCCAACTCCAACACTTGGATCAGGTCAGCAGTTCCTGCCCTGGTACTACACACCAGGACCAAAAGCCTGGGCATCTTCCACCGTTTTGTTTGCTGGCATAGCTGCAGCTATACGCTCCCCCTGGAGACCCTCCTTACATTTTCTTAAGTTTTCTGATATGCCAGGAAGGTAAAGGAAGATGAGTCAACAGGATGCACCTCTGGCCCCTCTCGGCACGGTTCACTTGTCCCCTCCACTCTGAGAATCATTTGTTTGCATTTCTGCCGGGGGTGACACCTGTGATGACAGGTAGACAGGAGTCCCTGTGCATCCCAGGCCAGCCAGCCAGCTGGATTAGCCTGTCATCAGCAGGTAACATACAGGGGGACAGCAGCTCCTGATGGATCCTCTCAGCAAAACCATCAGCACAGAGGCAGGCTGTTGTTACCTTAATTCACTGGAGGCCAGATTCTGACCTCTGTGTTGTACTTGCTCAAACACACGGAGGTCACCAAGGTTGGTGTTTGGTGTAAATGAAGGGAGAATTTGCCTTCAAGGTTACTTTTCAAATCAAGGTGTTGAAAATTGACTGTCTCTTTCTGTTTTGTGTCTCCAGTGTCTGTGTAGTATTTCAGCTGGCCAAAGCATTGATCCTCCCCTCTCTAAGTAGTGCCAATAATTCCAAATATTTTCATGTTGATTAAAATGACAGGTCAGGCTTCTAAATTTCTTATGGATCAGAGACTCCAAAGGTTCCCTCTCAAAAAGGGTGACATGAGGTTTCACTTTGGCCATCTCCATATGTTTCTGAGGAATTTTTCTCAACTCTTTGAGAGAATACCTGGCAGTTTACTGGGTGGAGAGAAGCTTACGGAAAAGGACACTGGAATCACCAAGAGGCTTGGGCTACCTCTGACAAAGGCTCAGGGAATTTATATGCCAAAGGGATTCAGAATTTAGCCCGAGGAAGCTCAGGAATATTGGACAAAGTTGCCAGAGAGATCTCAGGTTTTCAGGCTGTTGAGTCTTTATCAGCCTGCCGGGTGGGTTGCCAGAGGCCAACCCAATGGACAAGCTGGAAGGATACTAGGCAGAAACCTAACACAAAGGCAAGGTTGTTTGAAAAACCTGCCTACTTTCCACTGGGACTTCATTGAAATCAGCAAGTTTCTGGGAAATGTGATGACTTTGGTAATCTGGAATTTTCAGTTTCTTTGGAAAATTAAGGCCTACGAAATATTAAAAATATATTTCTAAGTAAGGGTCATAGTGGATTTGCATGAAAAGAACTTGAATGCAAATATTTTAATGTTGCTCATAAGTCTTCAATTTAGCATGAATCACAGATAGGAATTGTCCATGTGAACTTTATCCAGGCTGTCTTGCCTTCTCTTTTTTTTTTTTCTCCCCAAGAATGTGATAAGTTTATTCTTTTTAAATCCCTCTGAGGATGAACTGTGCATTTAGAGCTTTTTGTAGTAACACAGCTTTGCACACTGAAGCGAGCAGCCAGCTTTATGAGTAGCTGGAAGTGGAATGTGAAGAATGATTATGCCATGTGACAGTGCATCACTGGAGCCCACTTCACTTAGGATACTTCACAAACTGACTGCCATGCTGTTGAGATCGGATGCGGGCGAGGCCGCATGGCCCAAAGGCTGGAGGAGACTCAGTCCCCCACTGAGATGAGGACACAGCCTCTCATGACAGAGCACCACAGCTGCTGAGGAAGGTCTGTAACCCCCGTTCTACCTCCACCAGGAGATCTGCCCTGTGTCCTGTCTCACACAGATCCTGCCAGCTGTGCACGATGGCCATTCAGCACAACTTGAGTGTTTTGTTTTTCTACTTGGCTGGTGCCTTAGGAGTGTAACAGCAGTGCTGGTAAATTGGTAACACCCCTAGGTGTTCCTGTGGTGTGTGTGCAGCCCATACAGCAGGGCTGGTTACAGGAGCTGAACTGCTGGAATGCAAGAAAGGTTCTAAGGAACCTGAAGCAAAAGTTAAGCGAGTGATGTTTTCAGCACAAGAATGTACTGCAACAAGTCAGCATCCTCTCTGGCCTCTCTGGGAAAAACTGGGATTGTGGGGATCAGCAGCCTCTCTCTCCAGCTGCCTCCAGCTTCCAGGTGAAGAAGCCCACTGTCCTCTAGTCACCAGATATGTTCATGTTTCTCTTCCAAACTGAGTAACTAATAACTTTCCTGCCTGCTCCATGAAATTTTGCTTTAGCCAAAAGAAGAAACTGCTCACTCTTTCTACAGATTTGAGCACCACTTGCTTTTGTTAGCAACTCCTTTAGCACTCTTTTATAAGATCTGGGACCAGTCCTATAGCCACTAAACCAAATACTATTTTGCAAGGGTCTGGAATGGAATACTCAGAAACAGTTTACAGACAGTGTAATACAGAAGTGTAGAAACCCCAGGGGCAAGAAAACAGCAAATAGTTGGTGCACGCATACTCTAGCAAGATACTGTAAGGAGCAGGGTGCTTTGTCCAAGGAATTCAGAACAAACAGACTCTTACTCCAACCTCAAGCAGAAACTCTAAGAAGTTACTTAAAATTGTTCTTGCACTTTTGAAAACGTTACCCAAGACGTCTCTATGTCCAGGAAGTTAATTTATGTGCTGTGAAAGAGTGAGTTGCTTTCAGATAGAAACCAGAGGTTCCATCAGCCTTAAGTATTCAGAGGTATTCACAGAGACTCTTCCATGTCCATGTTACATATTCCATTGTGTCACATTTAAACTTGAGAGATTTATGCATCATAGCTTTAGTTTAATTTAAGACCACTGTGGAAAAAAAATCCAGCAAGAAAAAATATACTGTGTCTGGAAATGCGATCCTTTTTCTCTGTGACAAAGACATTTTTCTTTATAATACCATTTTTGTATTACTTGCTTAGGTTCCCCAAGTGTAAAACAGAGATGAGAGTTCCTTATTTTTGGTGCATTAGAATCTATGGATAAAACCCACTACTGCTGCAAATCAGAGCTGCCGAAGTGCACAGAGAGTGCTCCTTGCTTCAGTTAATGTTGTGAAGGACGAAATGTTGTACTTCAAATAGAGCACTCAGGATTCTTCTTTACAGAATTATTGTTTCCATGCTCATGCTTAAAGGTAGTAGGGGCTGGATCACCCACTGGCATTCCCCACCACCACCCACATCCGTACAAGAAATAAAGTCAATTCCTCTGGATTTAAACTAAATCCTTCTGGTTTAGCAATGCACATTTCTACTTAGGCAATAAACATCTGTCATCTGCCATTCATTAATATTAATTATAAATGGTCACTAGCTCATGGGATCCAAGTCCACCAGCTGAGATTTTTCCAACTTTGACCTTGTTAGGGTTTGTATAAAAAGTGTTCAGAAGGGTTCTTCGACGCTCGAAGCCAGCAATAAGTGCAATTTGCAGAGTACAGCATTTAGATTACGCACTTAGAACAAGGGCAGTCAGAAGGGGTGATGGGGAGTGGGGGAGGGAGGGCAGGAGGGAATGCAGAGCCTGAAACGGAGCTCCTTTAAATGCTTAAGAGTTTTAGACCTTTCTGCAGGCTAATGACAGGGAGAGGCATTGTCCATAATGAAACCAGCCCATCCATTAAACATTACTGTAAATGAAAGGTTGCGTGAATTAAAGGTTGTTCATCTCATGTTTCAGGAATGTAGCTGTGTTTCATGTCTAAAGCCTGTTTTCATTTTAAACGGAGTTCTTCAGATGACAAATGAGAGAGAATTTCAGAAAGCAAATGGGCAGAAGTAAATACACGCTCAAGAACAAAGCAGAGACATAACTGGAGCTGTAAATCTTTGCACTGGGGCTACTGTTTGCTGTAGATATTGGGGAGGATTAGATTAGAATCGAGAAATTTCATTACTGGGTCATTTTGCTTGTAAAACAAAATAACAATAGAAAATCCCAACAGTTAATTGTCAAATTCTGACCTTAATGTCAGCTGTATATGTTTAACTCACAGAATGCCAGCTAATTCTTTTGCTGTCATTTTGAATTTCAAGGAACTAAAAATTAGAAAATTTAGAAAATACTTTTTCTGAATGTTGCATGGCCACCACACTTTTAAATGATGAGTGTTGGGGTTTTTCTTCTAATTAACCTTTTGTCACTGCAAAATTACTTCAACAAAAATGACTGAAAAATAATATTTGTTTACATCTGTCCTTATTTTATTTTTTTTCAGGCCTAATCATACAGCAATATGCCCCTCATGGATAATATCTTCATCTGCTCTTAAAATAGACATGTTTTCATTGGCGGAGTTTCTACCTTCTACAGGGCAAGAAAACCCAGCCCTGTACTCTTCCTGTACCAGTTATTCAAAGCTGGTGAATGCTAAGAGAAACATGAACAGATATCTCTGCAATGCAAATTACTAAACTGGACAAAATGAAAGAAAAGTTGATTTCGGTTCTTTGACTCAGGCCCAAATAAAAGTCTGAGCTTGGTAAACGACAGCGGGAGGCCTTATACTGATGTCAGTGGACAGAGATACTTGGATTTGTGCTCTGTAAATGGGCAGTATGCTGTCTCTTTGTGGGAGTTTGGCAGGAGGCAATAGGCAAGAAAAAGTTTTGTGGGAATTTTGTAGCCATTTTGTAAATGCTTATCAAAGCATTACCTAGTCCCTTACTAGTCTATGAAGCTGAACTACTATAGGATGTCTCTGATTACTGTTTGTCTAACCTCCTTAAAAATCTTCCATAGAGGTTCCCACAACCTCTCTCCCAATCTTTACGATCTCTGAGAATAACCTTGGATGTTATCATCTCATTGGGAATGTTCTAAAGCTCCCTTGGACCTTTATAACACAAGGTTATGGCAGCAAGTGCTTAACTTCCTAACTTAAATTCATATAATTTTCAAAGTTACGAAGGTGAAAGAGAGCTGGGAGGTGGCAGCCAAAGCAGACCAAAGGCTACATCAGGTGTCAGAGCTGGCAGGGAGAGTGAGCTGAGAAGAGACAATGAGACTGGAGATGCAGAGACCTGGGTGGGGAAAAACAAACAGAGCTGCCTGGGTGGGGAAGAACAGGCAAATATCCAGAGATGAGGAGAAACAGCAGCCAAAAAAGTGTTCCTTTGTTTTCGCTTTGTTACAAAGGAATGCTGAAAATCCCTGCTTTATGGTTATATCCACTGTACTCTGAAGTCAGTGGGATTTCAGTGGTCTTGGATCAGGCCCTTTAAAATAAGGGCAGCTGTAACACAATAATGAATGAGTGCCATGCTGCCCATGGCTGCAGTGTTATAACAGCATTGCTATACATGGAAGTGTTCCACAGCCCAGGATTTAGCTGATTAAACAGTGCTGGATGTGTCGCCATTAGACTTGAAACATCCACAGCCTGATTTACTCTGTAGCTCACATACCCCAAATGTTTTGCATTCTTGGACTAAATTTGATAGATGCACTATCAAACTTCTCTCTTGCATTTGTTCATCTTTCCAAGACACCCAGGTCAAAATAGTGAGGAGTTCAGTTTTCCAGGTGGTGAGAGCCAGGTAGGCCCTGCTCCCAGCAGCCACCTCCCTTCACATTTACTTTGTAGCATTATTGTCCAAAGGTGAGAAAACAGCTTGCTGTGGGATCTGCTGAAGCGTCAGAAAGAAGTTGTCAAGGTATTCCACTGTGGCACACATCCTGGAAGAGCCTCATTTCGTCTTCCAGCTGTGACAAACATGCCCCTTCCTTAGAAAGAGCTTCTTACATCACTGGGAGTTAGGGGAAGGACTTTAGAAGCATTAACTGTGAGTTGTGACAGAAGACCAGTGTGGGAAGTAAGAAGGTTATGCGAGGATGTTCTGGCAGAGGAAGGAAGGGATGAGGTGTAAGAGAGAATGACACGCTGCTCTTCTGCGCATGGTCTCGGCCCTGAGGCCGTGAGAGCGTGGAGTAGCCACAGTTTCCTGTGTGCCTCTCCCAGAAACAACAAGAAGTCGCTGAAGGTGAAGGTGCCATAAGTAAGTTGTGCCAGAGTTGTTCCCAGCTGTGCTGGGGAGGAAGATCAGGGACTAGGCAGACCCCTGCATGTCTGCACAACATAACTGGGAGTTTGTTTAAGGACTCTGTTTGACCTGCCCTCTTCCCCAGTCAAATCTGCTCTGGAGGGAATAGCCCTAGCTGGTTTGCTGGTAAGCCAGAAGGTGGACCTGGATCTTGTGGGCAAGGAGCAGACCTCTGTCTGCTTTTCTTTCACAGAATAGACACACATGCAGATTTCACCTTCTAAAGCTGGATCTTTCAATCCCAAACATTTTATTCAAGAGGGAAGAGCTTAGGCAGGTGCTGGAAATTTAGTGCTAAATGGGTACTTTAGTACCTGATGGATACTTTGCAAGGGAGAGGAAGAAGGGTTCTTGAGAGGCTTGTATTCCCTTTGGCTTTTCCTACAAAGCTCAGGCATCTAAAATATAGTCTTCTAGCCAGTTCTGTAGCACAAAGAGGCACCAAAAGGGAAAATCAGAAGAGAAAAAGAGGTTATTTCTATCCCTTATTTGGTTTAGTGATCTGAGGAGGATAGCTCTCACATTGTTCACATTTTAATAAAAGAATGCAATCAGCTTTTTTCTGATTCACTTCCCTTACAAGAACAATTGACCACATACTTCTGTCTCAGCTTTGACACTATTCCTGTTAATATGAGGTTGATGCTTGTTATCACCAGTGTGCCCAGCACATTTTTTACAGCATGCACCAGAGGACCTCAGGGCACCTGAGTCACTCCCCACTGCTCCCAGGCTCCCCAGGACAGAGAGGAGGCAGAAGGTGGCAAGAGAAGAGCTAGCAGCAGGAGAAGAGAACATCTTCCAGGGAGCATAGAGACAGTGTCAGCCCAGCACCCTGTGGGGCTTAAACTAATTTTGATATCTGAGGGCACAACCATTTTTGCCTGACTGTTCATCAAGATGCACATTATTCAGAGAGCACAACCTTGGCATGGTGCACATGTCCAGAGGGTGTGAATTCGTGTGTAGTACCATATGTGCAGAGGCACACAGCATTACTACCTGCTTGTGTGTTCGTATGTGTCTGTCAGAACTGGGAGGTTTGATGAGAATTTAGTGTTCACAGTAGCACAAACAAAATAGACCTACTTGTAGTGGAACGAAACATTGCTAGTAATTAGTTAAGATTTTAATGTCTTCGTTTGCAGGTAGTAACTTAGCAAAACTTCTAAAACTGCCTATGATTAAATATTGGAAATGCTACAAGGTTAAAAATAGCTTTTTCAGCCTTTCAGCACTTGATTTCTAGAGTCAGTACATCCTCTACTTTTAGCTATTTTGGATTCACAAATAATTTGGACTCATTTTGGCCTTATTTTTCCCTCTGAAGTCTATTCACCCATATGTCTTCTCTAGGTCGTGCCCATGTCTGCCAGCCAGTGGCAGTGGCAGCCGAGTGCTGATTGTGCTCTGCCTCGCTCGGGGTATCCCCAGGATACCATTTCCCTTCGTGTTGCAACTAGTGGATTCCCGGTCTCAGCAGCCCTACTATTGGAGGCTGGAAATGTGTTAAAGTTAAAGAGTCAAAACCCTTGCAAGGAAAGGAAATGAGAAGCACTTTTGGCAGCAACAAACGGAAAATAAACAACCAAACTCTTCACAAGACAGATTCCTCAATTATAGTAACTCAGGCTCACAAAGGCCAGAGTTAGGACCCACTGGCGTATGCAGTATGTAAACATGGGGATGCAGTAATTAGCTTCGTGTTCATTTTGAGGTTTCAGAAGTCCTGTGACCTGCCATGGAGTAAGGTCATTAACCATAACCACACTAGTGACCTTCACACAGGACACCCCATCTCTCACAGTTACATGAGCGAACTGTGTACTGGGATGTCTCCCCAGCTCACATGCTCCAGCCCTCTTGTTTTAAATGCCACTGAGCTCTATATGAGGGAGAGGATGTGACTTTTGGAATGGGCTGTGATAGGAATATCTTACTTTCCCACATTGCAATGCTTAGGACTTAAATATGATTAAGTTAAAGTAGTCAATACCAGAAATATCTAGAATCATCATCCATTTATTTTTTTTTTTTTAATCAGAAAAATATTTGTTTAAAAATAGTACACTGAGGAGTTACTGAAGTGGTGTGGGCCTCCATTGCCTTGGAAAGAGACTTTTATCTTTGGAGTGTGGAATGTGTAGGGACAGACTATTCATTTGAACAAGCAGGTGTACAGCTATTACTAGAAGTTTATCAACACAACAAAATGCTGCTCTAACCCTGATTTTGCCAAGACTAGGTAAAACTAGTATTGGACATTAGTATTTTTCAACTCCAGCTTTTGTTTTACTGTGGCTGACCTGTGGATCCCCTGAAATACACTTGTTTTGCTTACAGAGTCCCTCCTCACACCACAGCCAGTTGAAGACTTTTTTAGACATGATCTGATTAATGTGTTTGGAAGCGTTATGTGGATATATAACAATAAGAGATGGAGGAACTAGTACAAAGAAACAACAGAAACCAGCTGACTCTCAGTTCTCTAAGCTATTCAATGAAACCTGCAGTTTTATAGTCACATGTATGCCATACAGTATAGAACCTATTATTTTACTTTATTTATCCAAAATTTATACACGTCCTCATTAAAACTGCTTAGCAACAAATTCTGTTCCCTTGGTCCCCTTCTGTTCACCAGTCTGCGACTAGGATTCAGCTCCTCACCTCAAAAGCATTGCTATCTCTCTTATTCCTGCTGTAAACTTAAAAAAAAATCATAGCATAGTGTCTCTCTTCTCCTTTCAGCTCAAACCATTAACTGACAAGGTACTTTGCCTCCAGGGGGTTGTAGTCTTTTGAATTTTGACTAAAATTATCCCTCGTCCTCTCGTAACAGTATCCCGCTTTCAGACTGTACAAAGTGACAATTCCTACACTCCACAGTGAAAAAGAAACGTGCTATTCCACATTCAATCCCCATGTCTTCATGTCTAATGCTTGAATTCTTGCCTGTCAGGAATGGGAACTTTCTTTGGTCTGTATTTGCACAGAATGGGACACAATTAATATTGCTGCTGTCCTCTGAACATTCAAACACCATCAGCGTGCAAAAATTTAATATAAGAATGAGAAACAATTGCAATGTATTTATTTGCTTACAACAATACAGCTGTGTAACCAATGTAATCTATTGGCTTGCATAATACCCAGATTTCTAAGGTGTTTTCCTTGTTCAGAACTAATACTAGTTTTGGTGAGTGCTTTAATTCTCTTCAAACTAATCAAAATGTGTCCTCTGAAAGTACTTGAAATTGTCTGATCTCTGGAGGGGTTTAGTTGGGACTCAACAGAAAGTCATATGGTGAATATTCTCTTTTTGGCAGAATTACTCACAAAAACATGCAAGTCTTTCCCCAAAAATACTTTTGTATGCAGAATACTGGAATTTCAGAATATTTGTCTTTCGTCCAGTAAAAGTCAATCTCACACATTTGCAGACAGCAGCCCAAAGGGACTTGTGTTAGGCCAGAGCGCATTTATGAAGGCAAAGAAATAATATTGATGGACAATTTGCTTTGTGTTTGAAGAGCTCTGAAAGTTATGCTTTTCCAGTACATCTATTTGCAGTTTGCCATTAATAGACATGGCTACAGGAAACATGAGACTCAATTTTTATCCGTCAGTGAAGGGTAGGAGTCAGGAATGTGTTAAGTGTTGGAAGGTAAAAGTTACAGTGCACTGCACTGGGGGAGCAAAACAAAAAGTGTGAGGGAAAGAAAGGAAGAAGAAAAAACTGGAACTTATTATCATATAGCCATACAGACTAAATCGGACACACCATCATGGGATTAAAAGAGGAGAATGATGAAATAAATTACAGTGAGGTTCGGATGCGACTCAACTACAAAAAGGGCCTGTATGTGAAACACATGGGAGTTACCATGTCAGATCACACTGGGATCAAGTAATTTAGTCCTAAAATAAGTAAAAAGAACCTTTTAGGCTAATTGGGCTGTTTGTATCCTCATCTTTCCTATTTGTTTTTATCCATTCTGGAAATATTAGGATCTTCTCAGAGTGAAACATCATTGTATAGACAGTGAGGGAAAAAAAATGGTTGCAAGACATCTCATCAACTTCAATGACACACCAGCAGATGGAAACAAACAAAGGAAAAAAAGCCCTCTTCATCTGCTTTATCTTGTTTTGCGTGGTTGTTCCAGAGACATGAACTTGCTGCTGTGTGATAGCAGTGCCTTCACTGAGTAACATCCTGCCGCTGACCTCAACGTCTCGAGCAAAGTCATTGAGGCCTCTGTGACGAGCACACCCCGTCATCATGTGGTCTTTGCCCTAAATCCCTCAGCCACAGACATCTATCCAACATGGAAATGGCCGAGAGTGACCGAGCTGACCCTCTCTTCATGGCCATGGAGAAAAGATTAGCAGCACTGCTGGTCACTCCCGGGTCTGCTGCTACACTTCAAAAGCCAATGCCATGGAAGCTCAACGCTAAAGCAATGCCACTGGGAGTTGTACAGTACAAAACACCCTTTTCAATATTTCTCAACAGTAATACAAACTTATTGACTTTCTCTTTCCTTTCAAGTGTTTCTGTTGTCACCTCCTTCTGCACTCACTGACAGGGCACAGCTAGCTGTGAGAACAGAGCCTGTCTTGCTTTCTTGGGCAATGATTCCATTGTTCAAAGGAGAATAGAAATTTCTCTTTGTGTAATAAGGGACAGTAGCAGTAGGGAAGATATGTCGCCTGGAGATTAAGTTGGAAAACTTTGTTTCCTCATTCCAGTAGGAGCAGAATGAAAACTTACAGCTTAATTCTCACCTTCCTAGCTTGTCACCATAATTTATCCCTTGAGGGTCTTTTAACCTGATATTTTATGTGATACGGCTCAGTTTTATTAAGAGTTATCTTTCTTTAAAAAAATAAAATAAGTTCATTTCCCTGAAGAGATGAATGTGAAGGGGAAAGACTTTTGTGAATACTGAGAAGGTGAATGTCAGAACAAAAAAGAAATGGCTCTCAGACACAGGCACACAAATCCCAAGGGCACAGAGAGAGAGTTGAACATGGATTCCTCTTTTGAAGGAATTGTCTAGGGAGAATAAAACAGGCTAGAATATAGACTGTGACTTGCTCAAAAGAAAGAAAAAACCCACCTTTATGCATATTGCAGAAAAGAAGGAAAGAAAAAGATTCATGATTGTGAACGAATTCTTGTGGTGCACAGTATTTCTCAAGTATGGTTTGGCTCAAATCCCATAAAATAAGAATGGATAGCAAAATACATGAGTAGTTCCTTCTAAAGTTCTTATTACACAGGAACAGCAGGCATTTCTCAAAGAGAAATCTCTTGTCCAATCTGAAGTGTTTGCCAAATTGCTATAAGCAAATACACAATATCATCACCTCAAAAAGACCCAGTTTCATAGTCTAAAATTACATTTCAGTCCTATATTTTCATCTCTGTCAAGATTATGCTTTGGTAGGCAAAAACAATACACTCTTCCCAGAGTTACATTGGGCTAATGAGAGGCTGTTTCAAGTTATGTCACTGTGTAGAAACAGAAGCAAGCATGGACATTTTGAACATAGAAATCTGTAGGATTTCTGAAGGAAATCTGTAAATAGGTTGTCTTGGCTGCAACCTTGGTGCAGGTACACCTCTCTACCTCCTCAGGACACTGCCTGACACGAGGAGGAGGAGGTGACATCTACGCCCTATAGGTTTCCCGTTCTTGGGTGAGGGGGGAGTCATCTGTACTTGTCTGGTCCATAAGATCCTCCTTCTAATGATAGAATCACAGAATCAGAGAATATGCTGAGTTGGGAGGGACCCTGAAGGATCATCAAGTCCAACGCCTGGCCTTGAGCAGGACACCCCAAGAGTCACACCATGTGCCTGAGAGCATTGTCTAAGCGCTTCTTAAACTCTGTCAGGCTGGTGCTGTGACCCCTTCCCTGGGGAGCCTGTTCAGTCCCCAACCACCCTCTGGGTGAAGAACCTTTTCCTGATATCCAACCTAAACCTCCCCAGACACAACTCAGACCATTCCCTTGGGTCCTGTCACTGGTCACCACAAGGAAGAGATCAGTGCCTGCCACTCCTTTTCCCCTCATGAGGAAGTTGTGGACAGCAATGAGGTCTCCCCTCAATCTCCTCCTCTGTGGGTTGAACAGGTCAAGTGACCTCAGCTGCTCCTCATAAGGCTTTCCCTCAAGGCCCTTCACCATCTTTGTGGCCCCCCTTTGGACTCTCTCTAGTAACATTGCCCTTCTCATGAGGTACCTCCCCAGGGAATGAGTCAACCTTCAAAAAGGTTACAAGATCCAAACCCCTTGAGCATTCCATAAGTAATCTGCAGCAACCCTGGCCATCATTTAAGAGTGGAACAGTTGGTTATTGCTTGGTACCAGCAGCTACTGCTGCCTCACCGTTGTTCACATGGAGGGGCAGCTGCTCCAGCTCTTCCACTCACCCTCAAAAGGGGTGGGAGGAAAGAGAGAAATATTTGAGATGGGGAAATTCAGATGGGGTGGGACAGAGAAAATGGGAGGAATGGAGAAAAGGAAATATTCCATAGTTCCTCCTGTGTCAACCAGAGTAACTTCACTGAGGACAGATCAAGTAACTTCCCCTTTGCAAGGAGGGGAGAGCAACCAAACAACATTATCTACTGGGTGGGATTTGTCTAAAATCATTATTTCATAGACTTCTTAAGCATCTCCCAGTCTTATCACATGTGATGCCATTCACTCGCTGCCATGCAGGGCAGTAAGCTGCCTTTCATGGAGGGATAGTTCTGCTGGCAGTCTTGCTTCTTGGGTGAAACCAAGTGGAGTTTCCCTTGTGTGCCATGCAACGCTGTGATCTTTCTCCCATGCTGGGACTCCATGACCCAGATGCAGATGGCAGGATCAGGCTGTGTTATTCAGCCAGAGTTAGTGGAAAGAGTTCAGGCTGGGAGAGAAGCCACAGGACTGCATTTGCAAGAGTTAAAGTCTTGCTTGTAGGGAAGCATTAAATAGGAATTGGTTTGGAGGAATCCCACTGTTGAAGCATGAAACTTGGCTGCCTGATACCCAGCAAGCAACACCCACCACGACATGTTTTATGATGGATCTTTTTGTTCTGAGCACTACATGCAACTTTTCATCTTGGCAACTCTTTCACCAGACAGAATTGAGAGACAAAGTGCCTTCCCATCCAGCCCACCCTGTCCTCTCTACATCACACAAAGGACATTTTTTGAGCAGAGTTAAGATTTTATTTACTGCAGGCAAAGGCACAGTTCTCTCCAGCCCAAAAAACACCACATCAATGGCAGCTTTGGTGAAGCCTGAAAATGAGGCCTAAGAATTCAGGTGTGAATTAATGCGAAACAAGCGCCATACCAAACTCGTATTATGATGATGATAACTTGGTACCTTTTCCTTCCTTCTGACATCTCTTTCTTTGTACAATACATTTTCTGCTCTCGCTTGTAGCTGGGCAAGGATTGCCCCTTGCTGACGGATGCTGTATGATCTCTCTGACCCTTACTTCATTTCCTCTTTTGAAACCACATGTTTTTCCTTTCTTCATGCAAGGGCTCCATGGACTCCACTCACTAGTTTCACAGTGCACTGCAATAAACATAGAAGAAACTGAGTCTGACCAATATGTTTTTGTATACACGATATATATGGCACATTATTTTCATTCCGCATCAGCCAAAAGGTGGCCAAAACTAATGGAATTAATCAGCAGTGAACTGCAGCAATGAATTGACAGAAATTGGACTGTTAAGGATATACAGCACAAAATAATGTCAAATAATTATGTCTGTTACTATTTTCTACTCGCTGTTTTGTAATTCCATTTCTGAAATGAGGCAACACCAAGACAACTGGTCTCAATGAAATCAGCTACTGGCATTTGCTCTGAGTTTGCTTTGGTTTGATGGAGGTGTAAATCCTTTTAGCTTCGATGGAATAAACTTTGGTCATGCCTGTGTGAAAGGTGAGTGAAGTCTCAAAGGTATTGAGTTTCGAAATCAATAGGGCCAACAGATACGAAAAGATGTTACATTAGAAGTCAAATGTCTTTGGTCATCTAAAGAGCCATCATCTGTAGCGTATACAAACTGGAAAGAGGCAAAGCAGAGGAGAATTTGGGTCAGTGTGAGGTTTCAGGCTTTTCGGAACAGTGAAGGTTGCCCTTTCTAAACCAGAGTGATGTGAACGTGCATCCTGTACTGTTTGGAAATCAGAAAGTGTGTCATTTCATTCTTATCCAAACAGTGTAAACAAAAAATGGGAGAAACCTTGGAAGCTTAACAATATGCTTTTAATAGCTATCCTTCTCTTGTGCCATCTCACTATCTTCTCTTGAAAAAAGATAGTAAATATATATATATTTACTTTAAGTCCAACTACATGCTTAAGATTATAAGTCACCACTGAAGAAGGAAAGACTTCCAGCTCCCCTGTAAGGAGGAATTAGTAAGTCAACATTTTTCCAGATCCAGAATTTACTTCAGAATTTTCCAAAACCTAGAAATATAGCAGACTTCAGGCAATCTCTGTGCCTTCCTCCAGTGGATTGTCAGGTGGGTCATTTTTTCGTGTTACGCTGGAGCTTTTCTGTAAAAATAATTGGCTTTCAATTAGGTGCAAAAAGGTTCTGTTTTTACTCCATAGCTTTAAATGGCTTTTCCTAGTTGAGACTGACTCATTGTTAAAGCAGCTGAGTCTACAGGACTTGGAAACAGCCATCAAGAAACAAAAATGATCCCTTGAATTTCTTTTGAAGATGAAAGTATTTGCTTGAAAATAAAACTGTAAAAGCCTACACTACCACCTGAACTAATATATATTTGCGAAGGAAAGCACCAAACTACTGCACATTATTTTTATTCCTGCATTACTTCTCCTCAAAAACACTGGATGCCAGAGAGAGCTATGTGCATGATACTGTGGGGGAGGCGATTTCCACCATGGCCAGACTGTGCCTAAGCGGTCCCTGGTTGCTGGTGGCTGAAGAGGTCACCACTGGCACTGCAGCTCACAGCCCTCAGCCACCACAGTGCACAGCCAACATACTAAAATAAGCTGAACCCTGACACAGCTTTGGTGTGCCCATGGTGGGGGATGCTAACTGCAGCAGTTCACAGGCAAACAAATCACTGTTCTTCTTTCATTTGGAGGGGTGGCAGAGGGACGGAGCAGGCAGTTAGGTGTGGTGACCTCCAAAATTGTCCTTGTGTGAATAATCGGAGCTTTTGAGTCAGAGGCTGAAGATACAAAAACAGGTCTCTTCTCCACAGCCAGTGAGTCACAATGACATCAATCTCACTCCTTCAGTGTTAGTGACACCCTATTTGGTGTTTTATTTTAATCCTCATTTTCTGAAGTCAGATGATTATGGACATTTACCATTTTGGAGTTTTTTGGGGGGGTATTTCCTTAACAGTTTCTAGCCTTCACCTTTGAAAATGTAAGCTTCAAAATGTTATTGTATGCATGCTTTGAAGGCTCAAGTAGTACAAGGGAGCTAAAGCAAAGCCATTAATATTTTAATCTTTCTTAAACTACATTGGGGTCTGACTCAGGGTTTTTGAAACTTTGATGTTAGTAGTGCTGCATAACACTGTAACAGAGCAAGAGATGTCTGTCATTCTACCTCAGGGCAGACCAAACAGGCCATGCTTCCTGTGGCAGAATTGCCCTTTGCATCAAGGCTGTGTTTGTGGGACACAACCAAGTTTGTGCTTCTTGTGAAGTGGCAGACTTGGGAAATACCTTGAGTTTTTTGTGCTGGGGAATACACCTTGTTATGAAGAACATTTTCGTTTTAACTTGCACTTCTCTGGTGTTGTAACTGATTATGCCTTCCTTAGATTCCACATCCCCTCTGAGAACACCAGGCAGGGCACGGGGACCAGACTTACCGATGCTAGTGCACTCCATCGTGTGGTTGTTGGCTTCCAGCCCATCAGGGCACTTTTCAAGGCACTTTCCACTGTATAAGTAAAACCCACTTTTACACTTTGTGCAGAAGTTTCTGGTGAAGCAGGTATCACAGTCAGCTTTACATTCTGAAATGCAAACAGTAAAGAACAGTGTTGTTGCTCTTTGCCATGCACTGCCATGGGCTCTCTCACATATACCAGAATCACACAATTCTAGAAATGTCAGACAATCCTCAAAGGAAGCAAATTATGTTAGGTCTTCTTCCTGGCCTGTACACATGGTGAGGCTAGCCACAAGTGACCCTGGCATGGGTGAGAATTTAGAAAGGATGGCCTGATGCTGAACAGCCTCACACTGCTAATCTTCTTGGAGACTTATGCAAATGGCAGACAGAGCACAGCACATGAGAATAACACTGTGCTGCTTCTGCCCTGCGCTGACACTGCATAGGTACTAATGAACCCTGTGGGGCACAAGTGCTGGGTCGGCTCTACACTACCTATCTCCATTCATCCAGGAGAAATAAAAATATGCCAGAATTTAGAATCTGCTTAGGAGTGGTTTGGATCAACATATCTTTATTTTTCCTTAAATGGTTCCCTGATGTTCAATCAGATGTTCTGTAGTATTCCATGTATTCTCTATATGACTACCCAAATCGGCATTGCTGATATATTTCCTAGTTCTCAGAAATTTCTGAGAGAAATGCATAAAACCTTATGTATGGCATGGCTCATGTCTGATATGTAAGGCCACACACTACTAAA
Source organism: Machaerirhynchus nigripectus (assembly GCA_013397975.1). Classification (NCBI taxonomy): domain Eukaryota; kingdom Metazoa; phylum Chordata; class Aves; order Passeriformes; family Dicruridae; genus Machaerirhynchus; species Machaerirhynchus nigripectus. The sequence continues at coordinate 744,087 of VZRQ01004165.1, read as the reverse complement.
AAGTGAGCAAATACTCTACAGTGTCAAGTTACTCTGTAAGATTTTACTCTGGGGTCCATTCATTAAATAACTTTTATTACCAGGTAAAAACTGGGAGAGTTTCTTGGCCATCGCTCTTATGTTTTTATATCACCTGTGGGATTAAAAACAGTGAATTCAACAAGAAAAAGAGGAGTGGGAGGACATTGTGATCTTTTCCAGTTCATTTATGGTTCAAAAATCCATAGTGGGGTCAAAATGTTGCCTGAGCAGTAAAGAATAGAGTTGGCTTCTCTGTCCCCCAGCCCGGAGACAACACGAATCAGTAAATTCCCCCAAATCATGCTGAAATCTGGCCAGCTGAAGCCTGGCCAGCTTCTACAGGCATTCAGAGGACAACAATGAGCGTGAGACAAGCTATAAAGAGACCAGGGTAAACCACATCTCCAAAGAATGCCACCTGCCATCTTCTCTCCTGTCAGGCGGGTAAAGGCAGAGGGTTTAACAGCTCCAGCCACCAAGACTCAGCATTCCTCGGTCCCCGCTCTCTCTTCAGAGCTGCCGGCGTTCTCTTGCTGCTGGAGGGCAGTGCCTGGTGCCCACCGGCGCTTCTTCTTCACACGGGGATGTAGAGGAGGAGGCCATCACCCGGGTTCTAGGCAGATCATTCATGCAGAGCCAGGATCCCTGAGCTTTAGGCCATTTTGTGGTCCTTAACTTCTTGCTCAGGTTAATATTTGCTGCACTACTACAAAGAACTGAACAAATAAGGACACAGCCTGTCTGTCTCCTTCTCTGTTGACTTGACTCCTAAGGAGACACAGCATTCAAGAGAGGACAAACAAATCCATGCACTTCCCCTTTCCCCAGCACTTACTTGCACACTTATTAATGTCGGGATACCGTGTCCCATAGTATCCGCTTGGACACGAGGAAAGACATACTCCAATCTGTTTCATGCCAATCCTCTCCAGAACAAAAAAGAGCCTGGGCTTACATGACAGGCATCCATTGTAGTCAGAGCAGGTAGCACACCCTCCTTGGCAACCCTGGCTCACGTTAGGATGCACTGAGAAGAAAAGAATTAAAAAAACAAACTGTGAGAGAACAATACATTAAACAAGACCATGAAGTAATGGTTCCTCTGCACTTGGAAGGATGGACCATCCATCTCTCTGTCAGCTCTTAAAGATTGCTTCATTTTTTCTTGTGTCACTTATGACCTGACTTGTCATTTCAGAAATTATTTCATCTGCATAAAAATGAGAAGCCCAGCTGACATCTTCACATCTTGCAGAAATAGCCAAGAGCAAATGATCTTTGAAATAGATTGTACTGAACAGCAGCATTCTAGAGAACATTTATTTTTCTTTTCCCTATTTTCAGTGACTTTTCTGCTTTGTGTGCACTTCACTCAGCAGATAAATTCATGTTCACTTATCCTTGCTTTTCCTAGCTGGATGATTAAAAATTGATCTAGCGTATAATTTCCTTCACTGACTAAATGCCACTTGATTTGAGTTCTGCTGTGCAGGAATATGCCCTTGTAAGATCTGATGATACTTTGCCTTAAAAAAAAGACACAGGAGAGCCATCCTTCTCACCCTCCTTCTTTCCCTGGAATGTTCTCTCTGGCATGTTTTTAATCTCTAACAATTACAACCTGATGTTTAGACTTAACTGTGGCATTTACCCTGCTCCAGTCTCAGCATGTAGCATAGGTAGGATTATATTTGCCTTTCAATTGAATTGTTCTAATTCTTCAGACAAGGAAAGGGAAATTTATTACACTCACTGCCTAACTTCTTTAGGGGCTTGGGGATAGCAGGAAAGAGGACGCTGTTACAGGCTATCTTTTCAGTAGCAGACGTTAATCTGCTGTGTGATATACTGAAGTGTATTACTTCTCAGTGGTAGAGAATAAAGTTTTGCATCCTCCGGTACTTCTGAACAACTTCTGAAGTTGTTACTTACTTTTAATTCCTTCTTGCTTGCTTTCTTAAATAAACTGGAAGTAAAAAAAATAACGAAGCATCAAGTAGCTCCAGACCCTGTGTCCCCTCTTTTCTTGGCCTTGTCTTGCACGAAAAAAACTGGCATTTTTCTAAGTGCAAGCTTTCATCTCTCAGCCTGAGACATCTGGCTATAATTCATGTATAGGAGAAATTTAGTCCTCATTTACATTTGTAACTTGTATTTGTAAATACTAGTAGCTTCCTGTTCTGCCTTCTCCTCAGGCCATTGCTAATTTTATAAATATGCACATGCCATGAAGGTGTGATTGCCTATTTTAGTGCTTTGATTTTATTTTGATCTGCAGACACTGCTAAATAGCTTGCACAAACAATGAACTTGATTTTTTTCCACTCCTTTCTGTGGAGCCCTTGGAGGAAGACCAGGAGTCCGTCTGAATCCATGGCTTACATATTGAGACCCACCACTGCCTGGTGCCCAGGGGAAGGTTGCCTGGCAGGGAGGTTCAGGAACACCTCTGTACTTTGTTCACTTACACACTCGGCAGAAAAGACAGGTCCCAGGAACGGGAAAAGCAATTCTCTGTGCTCTGAGGTTTCAGTGACAAATCCTGCGATCTGAAGAACCTCAAAGGGGATTTGAGTTCACTCTTCCTCTTTCATTAGTAAAATGAGGAATGAGGGTTAATTCTTTCAGTAGGGCTGGACACGTATGAGACGTACAAACTTTGGCCCTGCTGTGCACAAACAATTTCAGTAAGAATACAAGAACTCAATTCTCTGTGCACACTGAGGCACTCATTTTACAGCCAAGAGGAAAGTGTGCTTACAATGCGGACACAACACCACTATGAGAGTAAATGACATTCAGCATAGTGAGAAGTTGGAACCCCACTTCAGTTATCATACTTGCTTTCACTAGACTCTCAAAATACTGAGTACTTAATAAATATATTTTTTCCTGAAAATATTCCAAAGATACAGAGCTTATTGATTTTGAAATTAAGAGCCTGGAAATTTTTTTCTTTTTAAAGTTAAATAAATGAAAACGTCCTTGTCTCCCTCTCCTCTGTCTTGTGGCTCTTGTACGGAACTACTTTCAAAGGCAGACACAGTAATGTGATCTAAGAAGCTGACATTATTTAAAAACTATCTGTGACTTTCCTTCATTAAGTCTGACAGTTGGATGAAAAAGCAGCTGAAGTACAAAATATTTGTCATCAAAGCTGCTATATAAAATATGGATGATCACTTCTGACGGGAAACATATTATGTGTGAGCACCTGTGACACATCATTATGAATAGATTCTCTTGACAGAGAAAACATTATGTGCAACTGCTCTGAGGTCAAGCTGTGTGTGTGAGCTGAGACAGGCAATACTTTACTATTGAAATATGATAATTCTCTATAGCTAAGATCCATTACATGGCCAATTTCCATCTCCCCTTTAACTCCAGAAGTACTAAGTATAAAATATTAAGTAGTCCTAGCCATTTTCACAATTTCTGCCTCTTTTCATGCATTCCAGGTACATCTCATACAAATAACAGAGCAAAAAAGGAAAGCCTATAGTTCCAAATGAAGAATGTTATTGCTAGTGTTATGGAGCAAGGAACAGGATAAAATATGCAAGTCAAGCTCCACTGATTTCATGTCATGTTGTAACTAAATGTGTGAAGCAAAATAAGCTCCAGTTCTTGGAAAATCCCAAAGAAAAAATATCACTGAAAAGTCAGAATTAAGATTTTAAATGAACCACACTTTTTTCCTCTTAAAAACTATTAACGAGATGCTTTTATTTGGATTGTCTCCTACTGTGTCTGGCATTTCTTTGAGTCTTGTATCTGTGTAATAAAATAGTCTCTCACTGCACTTGCAATAAGGGTAGACCCTTACTCTGGCTCAGGCAAGAATCAAAGCATGGAGGGACAAGCCGCATGCTCCAGAAACTGGCATTCTTTGAAAGCACTGGGCTTTGTCATTGAACCTGGGAGAAAACAAATTGTGGAGCAAAAATATTTGTGCTTAGAGAATGAGATAGCATATTTGGAATTAGGCATCTCCCAGCTCCAGCTGGAGATATCATTCTTGTTACCTCTCAGCCTCCTCCCTCTCTGGTGCAGATCCAGATGCTTGCCAGATCCTTGCGACGTAGGGGCTGGTCCCTCCCCTGCTGCAAAGGCTGAGTGGGATTGAAGGGATTCAAGAAGGAAACACAGCAAACTCAGGCTGTAAAACATATTTCTGCCGCAGGGAGGGAACTTACTACTTCTGGGTACAGAACTGGCCCTTACTATCCCTCTCTCATTGCAGCAAAGTGTTAATACCCGCAGATCCCAAGTGCTTCAGCAACGGCACACCAAAACCACAAGGAAGCAACCAGAAGTTTTACCTCTTTTTTTCCCCCATATCAGACATTGAGCTCAGCATTTAAGTGATGTGCCATAAGAAGCTGGAAACATAAACCCCATCAGGTGCAATCCAGTCACGGTACACCAGGTGTAAGCATTGCTTCAAATGTCCATACTTAGGTCAACAGTGGGAACGCGTAGGTAATATATAAGAAGAAGACCCCTTTAAGAAACGCTTTGAAGTGAAATAGCAGGTGAAAAAGCACTAGGAGAGCACAGACCACTCCTGTTAGCCACAAATTATAGATGGGGTAAGAGGGACGAAAAGAGGTTCAGTGCCTTGGCAGCGGGTCGGGCACTGTGGCCTTGTGGGTTAGAGACTGGCTGCAGAACCAGGAGGTATGGACTATAGCATTGCAAATAGGCCCAAGAAATGCTCTTGCTAAATACTCTTGCTTGAAGAGCTTGAAGTGCAAGACCACTTGGTCTTTGGTGCAACCTGCTCTATTACAAAGACCAAAAAAAAGCAATATAAAAAATTCTCAGCAGTGTTCAGAACTGACTCAGTGAGGGTGAAATATTCTATGCATGACCCTATTAACCATTGAGTGCTCCACCCTCTTGTATCCAAACACTTTTTGAGCACAGTGAAATCATGGACTCTCAGGGATGGAAAATGCAGCATAGCAATGGGCAAAGCAAATGGTGGGAGCACAGAGACCCACTGACAAATTCTTTCTCATCTCTTATACTAACATCAGCCAGAATTAGTACAAACTATGCATAGGTCCAAAATCTATCCCTCCTTTTTCTTTTTTGGAAAACCTAAATACTGGAGATTAGAGAAGACCCTAAATTAATATTGATCTATTCCCTTTCTCCTGTGTGACTTTAAGCCTTCTTTTCCCCCAGAGGCCTCTTTTTGTGCAAGCCATTTGTCCAGATACTAGTTTTAAGTCTCATTAGCAAATAAAATCACAGAATATTTTCCAAAGCCCTACTCCGGAAACAATGAGTCGTGGTCTCTGTTAAAAATAGGAAGTTAAGGATAAGGAGCTGAGTCGGAATCTGAACTTTCAGGGACAAGAAGCTAGATTTTGACCGTATGCAGCAAATAAATTCTAAACCTTCACAATGACATTTTTCAATCAGTTTTACTCCATATATAGATTAAAATTTATGGAATCAAAAAGACATGGAAATAAGAAAATGCACAAGGAATCCGGTTGGGCATACATGCTGACAGCCAGGGAAAAAGCACAGGGTAGAAGAATATTCTTTGCCTGTTTGCTGCAGCTGAGGTGCACTGTCTCATCACCTCTCTCCAACGAAAAGATGTCCATTTAGAGGTTTTCTCTTGAAGTGGATGTGCTAGGCAAAAGAAATCCATCCCTGCTGCTGCTCCTGGTTTCTCCAGCTTGCACATTCTCACAGGAAATATTTTCACAGCAGAGCTGCTCTGGAATTTGGCCTTCCCAGCTGGGCTGCCCCTTGCTGCGAGAGCCAGACCCCACCTCAGCTTTACCCACCACGCAGCACCCGGGCGGACATTAGCCCTTGTGGTCGTGGGGATTTGGGATGGGAAATCCCATGGGTTTACATGTCATTCGATTGCTCTGTGCGCTCCCTCGCGTTCCTTTCTCTTTCCCTTGCCTAGTGAGAAGCAGCTGCCTGTGGTGGTGGCCTGAAAACAATGCTTCATGTAAAGCAAAGCTACTCTCAGCCATGCAGACTGTCCTTTAGGCAAACGCAAACAGCATTTGGCAGTCAGCTCTTCTAATGAGAAAGTCATTAAGGAACTCAGTTTGCAAACCACAGCGTATTTCCTCAGACTCTTTCTTGGACCGTGTTTCTTTGTGTGGAAATGCGTTAGAGGTGGGACGCACACCGGTGGGGCAAAAATGCTGAACTGTCGTGTAGGCAGCAGGCAGTGCGGAGCAAGGACAAAGCCCAGGATTGGTGGGACAGCACCGGGAGAGCCAGTGTGCATGGGTTTGTTAAATTTGTGTCATCAGTGCTACGTAGATTGCCAGCCTGGGCCAGGGGGAAACCTGAGTTCAGTCTTGCAGGCTAAGCTCTGCTTGATCACTGAGCCTTAAATCACCTGCAGGGAGGCAAGGGACTGGGTGTGCTGTGATGGGCGAGCAGCCGGGGAAGATGGACCCGTACATGGCAATTACTACATTGGATTGGCCATAAGTTTTCTGGAATGCAACTGAATCAGTGGTGATAGCTGAGGAATGTGGGCTCTCTGTTAAGCCTCTGGATCTACAAGAATCTGAGGCACCCACAAAAGAGGCAAAGAGGAAAAGTCAGCCTAAAAGTCAACTGTTAGAGGCAAAATGTCTTCTGCTTCTCTTTGTGATTTGTTCTTCACAAATACTTGAGGATTTCTTTCTAAGAGGGTGTTACCTCCTCCAGAGACTTGCCTGACTTGTATTTTACTTTAGAGTACTGCTGCCTTCTGATACAAAACATGTAGCAAAGAGGATTCCCAAGTGTCTTCCTATGTTTTGAAGGAAAAAGATACTATACAAACCAAAAAAATTTTCCCCAAACATCTGTCTGGCTTGACAATATTTTTCGCTTCAAGAGGCACTTCACATCTGAGGCAAAAGAAACCAATCTATTTTATTCACCAAATGTCAACAGTTCTAAAAAGCAACAGAAACATGAGTATGGGACTGTTCCGCAGTCTCGGGGAGTATCCATAACTGTTTTGTAGTGGTGTCTACAAGCAAGGAGGCCCTTGGCCCAAATGGTCAAGACCTCACTGGGGATTGCCTCATTATTATTAAACACGTCTGGCAGAGTGATCCTGAAAATAAAGTATACTGGCAGCCAGAACACATTTCCCCTGCATTCAGTTAGAAAGACCATCAACAGGCTGAAAAATCTCACCAGGGGTGCAGAGTTTTATGCAGTCTCCTAGCATCTTCAGCAGAACAGAAATCAGCCACAGCAACCACAAATGGCTCCTTGTCATTCCAGAGAGTTTTGTAAATAAACTGAAAAATTCCTTTCATGGAGAGAGAAGGGAAATTGACTTTTTTGCTTCCACATACTGTGGAGCACCACCAACATTCACGGATCCAGAAAGTTTAATCAGTATAGGAACCGAAAATGATCCCTGAGAAAATTGCCTTAAACACCTTGATAGTGATGGTGAAGGTAGGACCAGGTCATGCAATACCTTCTCACATCAAGTTCTAAATCCTATAAGCACCTTTTAGAGTCAGCTGTAGTTGTTTCCAAATACTCAGCCTTCAAGACTATACATTGTGAATTTTTTCTAAAATGTAAAACTCAATTACATAATCTGCCTCTTATTGTCTAAATAAAAAGAGCTGTTATAGAAGGATGTGATCTATTAAAAGCAGTAACCTAGTAATTGTAGTAACCTAATAATTGTATAACCAGCATGTTATGACAGTTGTCAGATTCAGCTACTTGCAAATAAAGCAGCTGTGCTCAGATAAAAAAGGAGGCGTGACTTTTGGAAAGAGACTAGATTTGATGCACATTTATACAGTATTTTAATACTCTAATCCTGCAAGTTGCTGTGATGAAGATCTTCAGCTGATTTTATACTCTTCTTATGGACACAGAACTCTAAAAACAAAGTCACAACATCACTGTGACTCCCTTGACTCTCCATTCTCTTCCCTACAGGAGATGCATGCATCTACTGAGTAAAGAAGCAAAAATGTATATTCTACGTGCTCATTCTTTGAGAAATGCTTGACTTTCTGCTTGATGGTAGTGTTCCATCTACCATTTTGGTGTTTCTAACAAAGGTCCTGAATGCTTAGGCTATCATGGTGGCAGCAGACCCTGTACCCCCCACACCCTATTTGCTTCTCCTGTTTTGTTCTCCTAACATACTGGAGACTTTTATTGTTGAGTATTACACAGATGCTCGTGTATTTCCAATCTGTATAAGGATCACTCAGCTCATACTGTCAACATTACACAACTACAGTAGCATTTGCAAGTTTCTCGTTTCCCACAGGGTCTTTTGAGACCAAAGTTTTTCTCTCAAAGTTTTGTTTCAGAAACCACAGAAAGAACAGCAGGATGTAACAGATTTTACTTTCCATGCTGGGGACTAGGGAGAAGGGTTTAGACAGCAAAAGCCTGTAATCCCATGTCGAAACGATGATTTTCTACTACCATGTTTACAGTGTTAAAAAATTAATAAGCCAGACAGCAAGCCAGCCCACTGCCTTGGCGGTGCTCAGATGTGCCTTTGGTCAATTACTTAATATCCTCTCAATTGAGTGTATTTTCCTAAGTGGAACTGATCAAAAGTTTGTACTGAATGAAATGATTTTGTTCTGTGTAACTATTAAATTCATACCATACTGAAGCTAACTGGAAGCCTCAAGTATGTCGTTCACAGTGGAACTGTTCTGGATTGATGCCTGCAAACATTGAAGTAGAACCTGTCTCTTTAAATTCAAGACTCACATCAAGATTTCAAGTCACAGTATAGCTACTAAGGAGTATCACAGTGCTGGAAAGTCTCTAAAAGTAGTGTTCTATGAATTGTAACAAGGAAAAGCTCTGATCTCAAATTTTCATGAGGAAAAAAGGCTAACTTCTCTAGGCTGACTGGACCATCCATCTGCCAGTGACACAAGATACTGTCTAAAATTCCAAGTTGAAATTAATGGTTAAAATACTAGTGAACCCTTCTCTTCTGCAGAGCTATCAACACTCAGCAAATGATGATCCAACTGTTTTCACCTTTCCCTCAAATCACTGGGACTCATGCTAGTCTAAAAGAGAAAGAAATCAAAAGTTTATGAGTGCAAAACATGGACAGTATGATGTGAAATCAAATTCAACTCTAGTGGAAAACAGACAAGCAACATCACCATCAGTCAGCTTAGACTCACTGACAAAAGTCCTGGCCCACTAAAGTCAGTGGTAAAACTCCTGTGACGAAAAAGGGGTGAGGATTTCACTAATGAGTTAATCAAAACTGGGGTAGTCCATGGTTTGGAGCACAGTTATCTGATTTTTAGAGCGCAGTGTGATTGGATGGCCTGTTTGGATTGGGACTAAATAATGGGATGGGTGAGATTTAAGTAGGCATCCGATTCCTGAGAAACTGACTCAGTTCAACAGCTCCATGTGCCTGGATTTTCTAGTGAAGTAACTATGAATGGCACGTAGTTAGGGCTTGCTTCATCACCCCTTCTGCGTGCTGCCCTCCCTTTGAAGTCTGAGCCTTTCCCTCCCAACCAGCTTCACTGCCGCACACACCGACCCACATGAAAGGAATTTAGCGCTCACACCGAGCATCATTCACTTCCCCAAAACCGTCATACATCTGACATCACTGCAGTGACACACAGCAGGCAGTTTACTGTTGAGCTACAGCTGTGCTACAAAGTATTTGAGCTGAATTATTGGGGCGCTGGTGACGAAATCAAGGCTATCATCCATTTTGTGCTAAAGCAGAGAAACGGTGCATTTTCTTTGTGGTGGTACCACCACTTCCCCGAGGATTTGCACACCAAACAGCTCGGTTGATTGGAAGAGAAAATGAATTGAAATGAATTAAATCCTCTGTTTGTTTTTTGGTTTTGGTTTTTTTTTTAATTAATGCAATATCTGTAATAGTATGTTTGTTACCCCAAATCCAATTAACAGTATAACGCTGACACATCAAACTTTCCAGAGAGTTAAATTAATTGAAAGCTTATGCACAGGCTGTATTTGAAAAGAGAAGCTGCAGACTGCACAGGGCTGTAGGTGAACGTTGCAGCCAGTGGCTGCATAGACCAAACACCCCGCTGTCCCTTTGCTGCCACCTCCAGAGTGGAAAACACCCCACACAGCTGCTGGGTCAATGCAGGATGGAGGCAGGTCCCTCATACACACCTTCATGCACATTATTCCTGGTAAGGGGACCCCCATGGCCACCACTTCCCTTGCAATCTAAGGCTAAAAGCTGCCAGGTTGCTCCATCCTCTTGAGGATGCCCTGGAGAGGATGTGCAGCAACCAGGAAATCAGTTTAACTGATTAAAACTCTTTATGAATCTTTTGCTCTGCTTCAGTGTCTGCCCATAAGGATCACATCTACAAAGGATGAGAGGAATTAACTGTACAAGGGTTTTTGAAAATGGGATTCATTGAAAATAGCCATACAATGAAACAAAATCTAAATATTTCACAAAAATGAAAAAGATAATCTGATTTGCTTTGTTTGGAATACATGCTTTCAGTTATTTGAAAATTTTTAAAGAATGACATCTTCTAATGGAATTTTATTCCATTAATGATTGTCTGAGTGGCTTTAACTTAAAATAGCAATAGTAACATTGTAAAGGTGATAAGGAATTATAGGATATAGAATTTCAATTTAAAAGAGAAAAGAAATTCTACAGTAAAAAAAATAAACTGAGGCCACCTATTGACAATATTAGGTAAAGAAAAACAAAACCCCGTAGCCCAGTAATTATATATAAAATCAAGATTTAAATATCTAGGAAACTTTGGATTAGTGTTATGAGTCTTATGAAACATTTTATAATAAGAGCTGCAAAGTCAATGGTTTTGAAGCCATTTTAATGTTTCTGTGCAACAGAAAAAAAAAAAAAAAGAAAAAAAGTCTCATTTGTCGCTAAAATTTTTCTTTAGCCTGAACTGAAACACCACTCCCCCCCCGCCCCCATTTGGAAAGATGAATGGGCAAACTATGAACTATAAATTCTAAGGATGACTTTTTTATTTGTCTAATACATTATTTAATATTGCTGGTGCACATCCAAAGTGACATCTGATACTTTTTATGCACAACTGAAGAAGTGGTCATAAAAATACACTTTGGTTGAAGTATTTAAGTGGTAACAATGGTAGGTGTCACATAATTTAGGCTGGATCAGAGCAGCATCCTGAAGGTGCGTGTTTAACCTTGCTCTGCACGTGCAAGTAAAAATTTGCAAGATACCTCTTCCTATCCAAGGTCTTGCACAAGAAAATGATCAATTTGCTGTTTCGTGGCCTAAGAGAGATGCTTTTTCAGGTGTTGGATGCCTTAGCCAGCTTGCAAAATATTCTTAGCACTTTGCAGCATGCTCTGTTGAAGAACATACTTCTAATAACTCCAGTAATGAGGAAGAGAGGACTGTTCAGTTCTGTTTTGTCATGCTGTAACTTAATTAATTTAAGCTGATGCAGAATGAATGATAGAAAAAGAACACATTACTGCAAATAGAACTGTCTAATGTAAGTTATACCAACAATTAGTTAGGCTTCAGTGAAAACCAAACATCCCTTAGATATTAGAAAAACATGAAATCACAGCAGTTATTTTTAAAGCATCCAATATGATGAATATTTGGCAGCTCAGCTGGTGGCTAGTGGCTTGCCACCACATTGGGCTGCCATGAGACAGGGCTCGGATGTGAGATGACCGCAACAACACCACTCAAAATGCCTGGCTGCTGCAGAAAAATTGTGCTAAAAAATATCACAAGCAGATGCCAAAATGGAATCAGTGAGAGGAAAGACTGAACTGTGCCCTAGAATGAAAACATCCTCCTTAACTTGCTCCTTGACCTCCTGGACTTGTATGAAGGAAGTCAAGCCATTTGTCTCACAGAGGTAGCAAACTGCTACCCCAAGTACCCAACAAACATATGCTCCTGGTGACAGCAATCAAAATCATACATGAAGGGATCCAGTCCTGGGGTAGAATGATGGACCCAGTTATCAACTTGTAATCTGCAGACCACCAGAGCTCTACGTAATCTTAGATATCAGAAAAAATTATTGTGATGATGTCAGTTCCCCACCTCCAAAGCAAAAATACATACAGTCCAGCACACATGAAAAAGAAACCATCTGGAAGAAAATAAAAGGTTAACTTTCAACATCTAGTTACTTTGTCTTTCCCTAACAATATCACTGAGTTACGTGCCTTTGAAGAAAGTTAGGGGGTTTAGGTTTGAAGGTTGATAAAGCTGGCTGGTTATGGTCCCTTTCTAGCATTGTAAGTACTAGAATCTACATTTTCAAACCTGGGGCCTCCGGTAACACAACTAATCTCCTGCTTCATTCCTATGTATATACCCTCATTTTCAGAATGTCTGTGGAAGATGCAGGCGGTCAGAGGTCTGAAAATGCAGCTATTTATTCAGGAGTCCAATCAAAGAATTGCTACTTCACTTCTAGCACCAAACTTAGAAGTTTTGGCTTTGTCATCTTTGAGCTTCAGCTTTTTCATCTGCAAAGGAGAAACGATACCTATCTCTTAGGATTGTGAGGTGTTTAATTCATGGATATTTGCAATATGTCCTCAGCTTTGGCTGAAATTTCTGGCTTCTTGGCACACGCAAGCCTTCATGAGAGAGCCTGTTCCTGGCACCACATTAAACCTTGCTTTATAGAGGGTTCTCTCATGTACATCAGATTGTTATGGGCACGACTATTGAGTCATGGGTGCAAGTGTGGTACCAATTTATTGTAGTTATTCGCACAATATTTCCATGCACAGATTTCAAAGGCGGAGTGAGACAAATTGAGAAGCCAGTTCTTTTAACTTTCTGATTTCTGCTCTGTGACTGAAGAGATTAGATTATTGGAAAACATGCTATTAGCACTGGCTTGCAGCCAAAGGGTCTGCTATGGATTCTGCAAGGGGTGCTGTACTCATTGTAAATTAAGGAAAAGAGCTGGGTAAGTTACTCCAGTGAGGAATGTTCCCTTTGGGAATTGTCCACAGCAAATGAGAGCTGTGGTTGGTGAGCAAAGAGCAACAGGGAGAAGAAAAATAACAAAAAAGGTCAGAAATTTCAGGGAAATAAAAGGCTCTTTTTCTCCTCTACACTGAGCACTAAGTTAACAAGTTTAATGTTTCTTGATCCCTTTTATGCTACTTTCTGCCTACCCAGACCAAATTGGAGAAAAACCCCATACAATTACCATGTAAGCCCATGATTAAATTCCTCCCCATTCAAAAAAGCACATCAGCATATGGTTACCTACGCACATATGTTACAGACCCCTTGACTTCAATTAGACATAAATACCTGATTAAAAATAAGGACTCATTCTTGAATGGAGGCTCTTGTGCTTGGAGCAGACACTTACCTTCCTGAAGCAGGCAAAAGCCTCACTCCTAACATACTAACTTTGAAAATAATGCCTTGAACTTCTCAGTCATTAACTAATTTAAAGGTTAAACATTTCTATTTTTTAGCTTCTCAATAGTTTTAGGTAATTTTGTATTGGGGAAAATAAAATATCAGATATTTTCAACATAATGACCATGTTTTCATGGTGTTCCAGAGAGGAAAACCATTAATCTTTTTTCCTTATTTTTAGAAGATTGGAAAAAAAATTGTCTCCCCTAATACTGCAGAGAAAAGCACAGCTGTGTGAATTCGAAAGGCTTATGAAAGGCTTCTAGCACTACTTTATTAACTTTTTAAAATTAATGTTCATGCATTTTAAATCATTGCCATTATATTTGGGAGTAAGATTCCTATGGTTCTTGGAGTCAGCAGCCCAGTTCCTTTGTGTCTCAGTAAGAAACTCAACAAAGATAATAATTTCAGTGTTTTTTAAATGTAAAGGTGTTCAACTTCTAGATTACTAAACAGTTTTATAAAGGGCTATTCAACTATATCCTCACAGGAAGGCAAAAAGATTGCTTTGATTTCAGTAAGAATCAAACCTGTGTCCTATAAAATGAGAGACTCAAAGCCTGTTCATTAATCTCTAAAGTATCTTTTTCAGCTTAAATCTGCTGTTGCTGTGTAATACTTTCCATACAAACATCATATGTAACACTCCATATGGAAAAAAGCCAGTACCACAAAGGTGTTCTCACAGAAAATTAGAAAGAGGTGTTCAAAGGCAAGCTAAATAAATGGAGGCCAAATGTTCAGGGAAAACATTTACAAAGTTTATCTCGTATATGGGAAAAAGAGAATAAGTATAATTACTGCTAACTATTGTGATTTCAACCACGCTTAAAACCCCTGAGAAAATTATATAATCACATAGCAACAGCAGCAGTGAGACTCCAAATATATGTGCAGTTCTGTAGGACTTTTCACCCCGTGGTCCTCAAAGCACTCTATTGCAATCAAATGAGATGCAGCTCCATGATGTAAGTAGATGCTTTGGGGGCCATTATTAGCTTGAACAACACATGTTTGGAGAAGAATGGGAAATGCACTGCCTGTCTGATGGCTGCTATAACCAGTCTGGATTGAGACATTTGGGGAACCTCTCGGGTTGAAGCTCTGACTCTTGCCAGCAAACCCAGATTGGTTGCTACTGCCCTTATTCTGCTTTTTTTTGCAAGGAGGAGGCACAGCCCTCACAATGCCCGTGCCAAAGCAATCGTTCAGTACCAGGGATTAAGAAGATCTCTAAACTTTGATGCGTCGTGTTGCTTCATAATCCTTGAGAGCTGCTGGTGGCAGGCAGGGCACAGCAGTGAGGGAAATTGGGATGTCCTCACGTCTTCACTTCCAGCAGGAACACAGTTTCTTGGTCACTACATAGGGACAGCACTGTGTTAGACCCTGCCCCAATTCTCCTGTAACTACTTTGTAAGCAAAGAACAGGTACATGAACATTTATCAGCAAAAGCCTTTCACTGGCATAGAGCAGGGCTGAGCTCAGATATGCTGAGGCCTCAGTCATGCCTGTTCTTAGAGATAAAAAAGCATAGTAAAATCTGCAACTCGCTTATGGGACTGTTTTTTTCCAAAACCAGCCTTGTCTGAGGCACACTTCACAACAGCAGCTCTTTCTCTAGGCAGGGGGGGAAAAAAAGGCAGCCTGTAACAAAGCATTGCCCCTAAAATATCTATGCTATAAAGATAACTGCTACTGGAAGTAAAGATATAACTGATCAGTGGTTGGAAATAGGTATCAGTGAGATCGAACTGCAATAATTAAGACAAAATTCAGAGAGCCTTGGTAGATAAAATCATTGCAGCAGTCTCAGGGAGGCAGTATAATCTCAGTCACGTGTATGTTTCAAATCAGAGGCGAGATATCTTTTTAAAAGGATGCTGTAGCTTAACTATAAATTATTGTGCCTGGGAAAGGAATCATTGAGTGGATCCAACAGTTTATGCTGGGCACCTTCAGACACCCCTTGCTGCTGTACCCCTTCTAGGAGCACATGCTGGCAAGCCAGTTTTTTGTTAGCATTTTGCTTTAAGATAGTAGCAGCAATGTCACTGTTTTCTTACTCCCAGTGGGTTGTGTTATGCTTGTCAATCTAATTCTAATGATATATTAAAAAAAAAAAGAGAGAGAAAGAAAAAACTGTGGATAAAAGCAAATTAAAATGCCATATTTCTAATATAAGGTGATGATCCAATATTTTCTTTGTGATTTGAGAACTACTTGTTTCATAGGAGATTTCAGAAATTAAATAAAAATTAATTTTCTTATAGCGAACTCCACATTGTTGCCTTATGAAAAAAATTGGATTTTTATGTCTAGTAAGGTTTCAATGTAGCATATCTGCTGAATGAGACATCAATGTAAGCAAACAGATGGTAAGATACTTTTAGATTTTATCATTATATATTTGTGCAGGATGGAGAATGGGAAAATATCAAGAAAGTATCCTTTTAATTTCATATAATTTTCACTTGTTGTCTCTTAGCCACTTGTCTAATCCAGTTTAACATACATATGATATTACTGACAAAACAAAAGAAAATAAGCAGTACCTTTTCTTTTTTTTAAAGCCTAAACATGTATCTAAATATCTTCAACTCTACCATCTTTTGCTCGGTTTGTTTATTCTTTATATCAAAGAAAAATTTTAAAAAGCAGTAGTAAGTTAGTATTTTAAAGAGGATGTGAAGATGGAATATTGTTTTACATAAAAAATGAGTGAAATAATGCAGCACTCCTCCTCTTTCAAAAAGCTGAAGGAAAAACCAGCCAAGTAGTTCACTGCTACTGTCTATTATGAACTATGGCATATATTCCACTTTCTTTCTTCAAATTAGCATCCTGCAGGAGTGTTAGTGGTGCTGTCCTATGCAGAACTTAGAGACACCATTACCCTAAACAGCATATTCCCTCAGCCAGCCCGGTTGTGAGCAAAAGAAAAATTACATTTAAAATTATAGCCTCCCTTTTTATACTTTTCTTTCATCCCCATTACAGTGTAACTCCTGCTCTGAAGGTGCAGCCTGTCCTCACTGACAGGGATCCCCACTCCCACTGTCCCCAGGGTGTGCAGTCACATTTGGGCTACATGTAATACTGTAAAGTATTTCTATTTTCAATCAGCAGTTTCACACTCAAATTGCATGTGCTTAAGCTGTAACTTAACGTGGAACAGCAAATTTTGAGAAACAACTGTTTTCATTGTGGCCATTAAATTGTGAAATAGGTGGTAATGGCCCACAGCATCACAAACTTGAGACATAATGATACACTAGCAATCCTCCTAAAATGATGCATAGTTAAAATGTCTGCTGCCCTTGAACACTCAAGCATGGCTTCAGAGTAGGAATTAAGAGCTCTGGAGGTTTGGTTGCCTTATAACTACAATTTAGGGCCCCTGAAAATTTTTTATTCAGTTTTAAAAATTAAGATACCTACACTTAAGGAGCCATGCTGAGATTTGTTTCACCTTGTAGATATGGCAGATTTGGGCATCCATGGCTGAGCCAGTTGTCCAGGCTCCTCAAGAGTCAACATCTGTCTTGTCAGGTTTAATTCTTCTGTGGATACAGAGGGGAGATCCTCTGGGCTTGGGGACAGCAGACCTTGTAGACATTGGAGGCAAATAAACACTTGTAGGGTTCGGTCCACCTGAACTATTTTAAACCTCTGCCTTGCGATGAGGTAGCCCAGGAGTTGCCATTTTATGTCCAGTGGCTAGCTCGGTTGTTGATGTTCATACTTTCAATATCTGCAGTCAAGGGATGCAGTCAAATTATTTATTTGAGCCAAATGTCACTGTCCTCTAAATATCAACAGATCTCTGCCAAATTATCCAGTGAGAGATCCTTAAGATTCATTGAGATAAAGAGGTCTGATCACCCAGACTTTAGCAAGATTTGCAAGTAAGTGGTCTGTGTCTCTTAAAATGAGATCACTGCTCTTGGCTAGTCTTAGAAAATAACTTAGCTGCCTCCTCTACAATTCTTGAAAACTTAGGAAAATGCCCTCTTGTAAAAAGAGGACTAATATGAAAAATGAAATTATATTTGTACAGGTTTTGAAAAGTCTGGTGCATTCTTGCTTCTGCTTCTTGCTGCTATCATTTTAAGGTGAATACAGTCATTTAGGGGAGTTTTGTGCCAAACAACTTCAGTTGGTCTCAGCTATCCAAGCCCACTAGCTTACTAGTGTTCCTCTTTCTTGAAGAGACCACTGAGTCTGCCCCTCTACAGCTTTTCTAGAACATGAGTATCTCCTCTGCTTGGCCTTCTGAAGCTCCTATATATGCACACATGGAGGTTCAGTAGAAGATAAATTGCCTTACATCCTACCTTCTTCCCTGCTGTGATGTGGAAGCCATCAACACTGTAAGTCACCGTGGTCAGACATGGGAGTACCCACCAAGCCAGCACATTCCTGCTCAGTATCTCATACCCAACCTTCCCAGCTGTCCAGGTTGCTTTTATCTATTTCTCCAGTAAAGATCTAAACTCATGTATGGAAAATGGTGAGTAATTTTGAAAGGTTGGCTATGACTGTGAAACTGAGTTGAAAGGATGAGCACAGATTGATGTCTAGGATAACCTGGAGAATATCCAGACATTTTACTTAAGGTAAAGGGGCAAGAAAGGAGAAGGAGAGTGCTAGCTTTAAAAATTAGATGTGATGCTAAAAGGTCTGCCTTACATGCATTATTTGTGAGTACCAGACATTGCTACCCTGGGAAAGCATCATAAATGGTCTGGATAAGCTCCAGGCTTTCTTTTTGCAGGACCTGACCTGTTCAAGGTGGACACTGGAATCAAATGTTGTGAACCTTTTCACCCCTCCTCTGTTAGAACCAGCACGGTCTACTCACTGATAACTGACAGTAAATAAAGTAATTAAAATTTTAAAAAGCTGTATCACCAACCTCTGTTATGATAGAAAAGTCTGCTATGGTATGTATGTGCATAGACATATACCTGCTGTTCGCTGTGTTCCTAGAATATAATTTATCTTTTAAGCAAAGAAATTGGCTGACAAGTACACGTGTTTATACATCTTCACTCATCTCAGTTTGTTATAAAAGCAGCACTTTTTATTCTCAAAATTATGTCCACTAGAAAGAGACTTCTTAATTACTTCTTAAGTATTTCATAATAAGCCCCAGAACAGTGTTAGTGTTCATCCCTTCTCTGCTGCTAATATCCTACTGCACAGAGAACATTTAAGATGCTGTATAAACAGGATAATTTTGGAATACAATAAGAGTTAAAAAAATCCACCAGACCAGTGCTTGTCTTTTCCCCTGTAACACAAAACAATTCTTGATACATTTTGAGGTGGAAGGGGACTTGGTGGTTTGGGGTTTTTTGGGGAGGGGGGTATATTTTTGGGGCAGACCAGAGAAAAGCAAAGCCATTTTAACAGGGACTCTGAGTACTTTTGCGGCTTTATACGGATCATTTAAAATACATTGGTCAGGGTAACGCACTCTACCCGTTGCTGTCTGGAAGATTTGCAAGCATGGTACACACACTACAGAATGCTGTCTCTGTGCTGATATTTGTAATGATAACACACTGACGCTCAAATTACACTGTGTTCTGGTTGCTGCCTTCTGTCTTGCCCTTTCTTACAAGCAGCCTGGAGGTAGGACTTTCATATGCATTTGTAAAGTGTCTATAGCTGCAAACATTAATAAGAGCTATCACTTAGGAGCAGTTACTTACACTTTGTTTAATCTCTAATGGATTCTTCTAAATATTTACAGTAGAACAGTTGTCAGACCAAATGCTGGACATTACTGGCAACTTCCCAGCAGCCGGAGAGGAGAGGAGAGGAGAGGAGAACCTCTTTATTGCATTCTTCTGTGGCGTTTTAGTGAGACAGGTTCTGCATTCTGTAGCTTGGTGGCACTGAGCAGGAATGGTCCAGAGGATTATGCACACCCCACAATCCAGTTGTGCTTTGGTGATGTAAACCTGCCTCTATTTTTGTTTATCTTGAGGGAAACAACTGTTTGACTGTTTGCTTGCAGACACTGAAGTAAATGAACTCTATGAAAGGCCTGTGGCTGCTACAAGAGGTGGAAGAGCTCCAAATTGTTTGGGGATGCCACCATAGCACCTGCTGTGTTCTTGGACAATCTCTTGGCTGGTAGATCTGGAATCTGCGGTATTTCCCCGTTGTTGTGGCTCCCTGGCATAGGCTGATATGGACTTTAAAATAAATAAAGCTAATCCTGTGAGGCTGAAAGAAAGCCCTTGGTGGGCTTAATCTCCTTAGCCTCTGAAGGTACCTTGGCTCTGATGAGAACAGGGTGTGAGAAGCACGTGTGGAGGAAGAACAAGAGGATGGGCAGCAGTAGGAGTCTGTGGCTACTGTGAGGGTACTACATGCCACCAGCAGCTGGCTAGCAGATCACCCACCAGGCTGTCCAGCTGTGTCCAGCAAGTGGGCCCTTGGGCAGGCAGGAGGAGGGGACAGTAGCTGCATAGCTGCTTTACAGCTGGCAGAAGTGCTGGTACATGGGAGGGGGACCTGAGACACAAGGCACTTGTGTACCTCGCTATCCCCCACTGTGACACAGCAGGTCTGCACTTAGACAAAAAGGCCCAAGGATTGTTGTCTTTCTTCGGAAAAAATTTCTATTGACTTGAAAATGAGATCCTTGCATTAATAAGAATCTATGAATTTACCCAGATATGTAAGTATTCTGTACCATTTGCTATTGCAAGGGCCTGTCCTTATTTTGAGATGTCTGTGTGTGTATGAATGCATGTGTGAGAGGGAGAGAACTCTCACTGCCTACAACTGTTCTGCCAAGATAAACTTTGGAGCATTTTATAAATTAACTCTGCTCTATGTGTTTATTTTTCTTTTGGAGATTCTAAAAAGAGACTGTTCAACCCATCTTATTAGGGGCAGCACATTTTTTTAAAGAGAAAAATAAGTTCCTACTCTCCACTGGAAAGTATTTGCTATTTTCAGCGAAAAGTATTCTTCCCTTCTGACCTGGCATATTAGATAAGATTTATATTTCTGACCTGACATTAGGTAGTTAAGATTTATTCTTCTATATTAACTTTACTGAGCTTGCAAGCTATTCATTTACAGCATAGGGAATATATTTATGGCAGAAGCAAAGAAAGTTCACTACAAAGTAGTAAAATATGTTATTAGGAGTGTCCCGTAGACTGATGAAAATTGTGAGTACCCTTGCAGCTGGCTCCCTTCTGACTCTTTTTTCTTCTTTGTTATTTCAACTTTAAAACTTGAATTTGAAGTCAGTTTCAATGGCAAATAACTTAAAAGAGTCCAGATGATTCTAATATATCCACATAGATGTACATACATTTATGCTGTGATTGAGAGGTGCGGGGAAGGGGATAACAAGTGACTTGAATTCTCTCCGCGTTCTGCTGGCAATGACCCAGGCATAAGTAACACTGGACCTCACTCTCCTGCCAATATAAATCAGGAGGAACTCCACTGGGGTATAAAGCTGGTGTGTGAGTGAGCGCTGAATCAGATCTGGAGCTTTTCTCTATCCAAAGGTGTGGACCCAGGCAATCTGTTAATGTCCAATTGACTTAAAGAGGGGAACCGCAGACTATGATGGAAACCTGGAAGTGCTTCAAGCCTCTATAGGCAGAAGGTTGGAAAGTTAGAGGCCTCCTGTTGAAATCAGTGGCAAATTAACTTCAATAGGAAAAGAATCAGGCCCTAGAAATGTCTGGAAGCCAGAGAACTGCATGGCTCAAGAAAAAGGTAATAGGAGCTGATGACTTTGACCAATAAATCACCAATGCAAACCTGGCCATGCTTGGTTTAGACTCAAAATTGCTTTCATCTGATGTTTGTTTGAAACATTTTCGTTGTAAAACCTTCAAGAAGAACTGGCAGTTGTGAGAGCTGTCTCAACACGAGGCCGACGGCTGGACAGGGTGTGGTACCTCCTCTGCCCCCACGTCATCAGAGGGAGTCCATCTTAAAGAAAAGCACGAAGCACTGGCCTGCCTGTAGAGACAGCAGTGCTTGCACTCTGCTATGAACCAGAGGATTTCTATTTCAGAAACTGTCAGACTAACTCTGTAAATCCACTTAGACTGAATATATTGGGGGAGGGGGGTTATGGCTCCACAGCAAGCCAAGAGGAGGAGTAGATATTTCCATTTGTGGATGTTATTCAACTCCTGTCACAAGAGAGAATAGAGATGTGCAGAGCTTTATTGAGGAATTAAATGTGTTGCAGAAAGGGCTTGGCATAGGGAAAGTTAGGACCATCAGACATTACAAAAGCTGGGAATTGCTTATAGTGCAGTGAGCAGAGCTGCACATTGCAGTTCAGCTGAGCAGCTCTGCTGCCCATCCTACCTGCAACAGTGCATCTGAGGAGGATGATTTTGTAAGCTGTACTCAGTGGAGGCCAGTTGCCCTGCCACACATCTTGACAGTCCCTAAAAAAATGGTGGGGAAAAGCATAACATTGTGGAGGGGGCTCTCCTCCCCTCACAGTATTTTTACAAACAGTAAGTTTTTTCTGCTGGTCCCTGAAGGGGAGAGCAGTAGACCAGCTGGGTGAATAATTTGGTATCCGTGCTTGGTCAAACAGCCCTAGATGTTTGATGTCAGCTGACACATTCAGAATAGTTCACCACTTTACAAACTCCACACTTGATATTCTTGTATTTGATAGACCTCAGGGCTACATTCTGTATTACTCTGTGCAAGCCTTCCCGTCCTTCCTTATGTCTGACATAGGCTCCAAGGATTCACATCTTTCTGTATATGCAGAGATTCATGGGTTGTTTTTACAATCTGTCTTTGTAAATCAAAGAAGTTGTTCACTGCTTCTTTTCTCTCACCAAGAAACCCACTGCTATCATCAAGTAATCATACCACAGCTCAAAAGCATTCTTTCTCTTTCCACCATTTCTCCCCAAAACCCTGGTCTCAGCACAGTGAGTTGCAATAATTTGTGGCTTGGCATCGAAAGGGAATAGTATGCTGAGGAAGAAACTTGCTTGTAGGTACAAACAGGGGAGTGAGGGCGAGGGAACACTAAAGACATGTTCCTTTGGGGTGACACTAAGGAAGAACAGAAATTGCTAAGATTATGAGAAAATAAATATTAAAAAAATTGATTTGACAAAAGGCACATTATTATACACCCTTTATGTTTGGTATGTGATCACATGTGAATTCTGGTGTGTCTGTTCTGGTTCAATGCATTCACCTGCTAGTTCTTACTTCCAGTAGGCTTGGGCTGGATTCAGGTGTTGCGTGGATTGTAAGAACATGGATCATGCCTGTATGAAATCTGGCAGGCTAATGGGGCTGATCTAGACTTATTACTTCCGCTGCCACTTGCCACTTCAGAAAATGCAAAATTTTGGGTCTATTCCTGTGCTCACTTATTTAGCTAGTCTGGTCTGGTGCATGTTCTCACTCTGTGAATTACTTCAGGCACAACTTTGAGAAACAGTGCTCAAGTTCAATACCTGTAGGAAGAGAGGGAAGGCAGAGAAGGAGAATGCTCAGGAATGCACATGCTGGGCAGGATGAATAAATAAAGCATGGGGAAAGCCGTAAAAGTATCCCTCCTACACTTTTAAGTGGCAAATTGCAGCTGTCCTCTGACAAAAGACAGTGGAATACCTTCATGTCCTGTACCAGCAACTCACAAAGAGAATTGTAGACTCCATTTCTGCTCCTTTCTAGGTGATTGGCAACAAAAATCTCCCACTTACCATGTTTTTTTAGTAGCCTGTATATAAAGAGTTAGGCTGGATTCTGTGCACATGCAAATTTTATGCTGGCAGGGCTCTGTGAGATATTTGCTTCCTGACATGAGTTGTAACTAGAAGCAGAATCAGTCCCTTAACCTTTATGACTTGTTTATTCTGCCTAAACCATCTCCCATTACAAACAATGCAGAGGCTCTAATTGAAAACCTCGGGCTAGTATGGCATGTGCCTTATGATTGTGACATTTCTGTTTGCTGACAAAAGAGAGGAATATTGTCTTTCCTTGCACGTGCACAGATGCAGTTACAGAAATGCACCCATATGCATGGTCAAACCCCAGGAACATTAGCAGCAGTGCTGCTGCATTGTTACAGCAGCAAGGAAAGACTCTTTTTCACTGGCACCACCAATTTTCCCAGCCCAGAGCATAACCTATGGAGCATCACTTTCCTTCCAAGTGGCTAAGTAAAATTCCCAGCCTGGCGATACAGGTCATTTGAAAAGCAAGAAAGGCTTCAGAACCAAAAAGGGAAGGGTCCATTTAACTTTCAGGTATAGTTTTAAACATGCTGAGCTCATCAGAAAGAAAAGAGGGTCCCCCACCAAGCTTCCCAGGCAATTTTTTGGTGATGTCTAATTTAGCATTTGGTTTAATCTGCATAAAACTAATTATTTTGTTTTCCATGACCAAAGAGATCATAAGGACAGTGGGAGAAGACATGGAGTTTTCAGACAAACCAAAGGACTTGATATGGAGTTAAAAACTTCTATCTGAGGTTATCAGCATGCATTTCACCTATATTTTAAGACAATTTCAAAGTGAAAATACTTCAATTCTTGCTTGTGTTGATATGAACTTTGTGTATGTATGTGAATGTGTATATACAGACATAGATATTAATGTGTAGGGGAGAAGGGAGAAATGACAATGCAGGAGCAGGAGTTTTTCAAATTCTAGGACAACAGCTGTAGGGTCAGGAGGTTCCAGGGAATTAACTATATAAGCCAGAGAAGGTTTATGTAGGAGTCAAGAAATAAGAGATGGAAGATTCTACTTCTGAATAAACTCTCTTATGTGCAGTACTGCAATTTCTGTGACTGATCTCTTTTGAACAAGATGTGTCCACAGGTTTCTGCATACTTCCAGGTGAAAAACACAGGCCTTTTTTCCTGTTCCCAGAAGTAACCACAGCCAGTCATGGAACCAGACTAGAGGGCTCAACCAGCGAGTTCCATAGATGAATAACTTACTTTTCAAGAAATTATGCAAGGTTTCAGAAAGGATTATGGACTGACTTTCATAATGCTTGGTGGTCTTTCAGTGGCAGCTATGGTTAGAATCCTCCTCTCTCACATAATCAAGGAAGCATGGAAATGCAAGAGAAGGCTACTCTTTTGATTAATCCATTTTATCTGGACTCAGATGTAATTTATCCTGAGGGAGAAATGAACTTCTCAGCTCACTGGGTAACTGGAAATGGTGTGATTTCAGAAAGAGGTGAATAGCAGCCTGTCCTCATCTTGAAAGGGTACAGTTCACAGTTTCCTTTGTGGCCGGCCAGATCCTGGCAATGAGTAGTAAGATCCCCCCACTCTGATTGCTCTCCACCCAGTGCTTCTAACCTCCATAAAGCTTGGGAAGACTCATGGTTACCAGAGTATGCAAGTACAATATGTAGATACCTTATAAATGAAAGCCTATTTGAAACCTCCTCCATAATTTTCACCTTCATAGAGTGATTGAGACCACACAACCATAATATATGTCGCTGCTTGTTGGATTATTTGCTCAGATATAATTAACTTGGAGTTAGTAAGGTGACAGCTTACTTGTTCTAAGACATATTTTTGAAAGAAGCTGGGATTTAAAGCAGTAGTAGTATCTTAGCTAATTACTCAGACGAAAGAACCATGTACCCAGTCGTGGAAGAGAATAAGCACTTTCAAATCATATTGATTTTGTAGGTTTTTGGCAGAAATAAATTATGCAAATGGAGAAAAAAAGCAATATTTTTGTCACAATCTGTCTAGGGGAACTTGTTTTAATGTTTACCTGTTCCTCAAAATGACTTTGGTCTATTCTTCAGAAATAATATATGACCTAAGCAGCCATGAGGATGTCCTTTTGCTGACATTCACTCGAAGTTGAATCCTACTGACAGATTTTTACACCTCTGAAACTTCCCCTCAGCTGGTAGCTTAAAAAGCACAGTTAAATTGTTTCATTCCTAAAGTCAGGGCCTTGGTCTTAAAAATACTTGTGTAGGACATAGCACAAGTCATAAATTCTACACTCTCATACAAAATTCTACTTTCCCTTTTAATACGCCCTCAACTCTGAAACTTGTCAATTGCCCAACTCTTCATAAAACATAAACACAAGAGACAAGTGTGTGATTTCATTTTGGACTGCAAAACAGAAACTGTTGTGGGTTTTGGTTTTTTTTTTTTTGCAAAACAAAAAATCATGTCATTTATTTGCCTTCCGGGCCTTCAGGATCTTGTCTATTAGACATCTGCAGCAAGTGTGCCCAGCACAAGGAGGTCTCAGCTGATTATTTGTAGTTCTGTGTTATACTAAAACTTTCTGGAATCTTCATCCATCCCCGTGTGTTTGCGAAATACTTGCACTTAACATCTTCGGACTGCCATGTTGAATAAATAGCCTTTTCTCCCACTTTTCTGTTTTGGAGGGCTAGTTCTTCGCTCTGCAGTAACATCGAGTAAAATAACACCAGCAACTCATTATTTGGTGGCATAGCAAAAAGTGAAATTAATTACGAACGTTCTAGGAAAAGGAAACAAGGTTATGAAACACTTGCCGACACTCGTTTGTGTAATCTTCATGAATAAGCAACACAATAATGCTGGGCAAGTGTGCGTGGGAGGCGCGCTCTGGAGAAACTGGCTGTTTTCCTCTCTCTGACCAGTTAAGCTGTTATGATAAAAAATGTTGTTGCTAAAGAAACCTGTAATAAATCCTGTTGGGAGTATTGCATGTGCTGATAACATACATAAACTTTGTAAACATATTAAAGTGTCAGGCTTTAGTAGCTCTGGTTCATGTGGATGTTCGTAAAAGTTTTTCAAGAAACGCAACGGAAATCTTGTTCTGCCAGCTGGTTGCTCCTACGATTCTGGTTCACGTGAGAACCTTGTCTCCTTTCCCCTTGAAATAGTGCCTTACTCTGTAGGGAAGCTGAGTTAAAATATCTCAAGCCCTACCTCTGTAGCTGTAACTTCCCATGAAAACGCTATTACCAGTGAAGCCTCGTACACAGGGAGTTATTTGGGGAGAAGTGGGGGGGGGATGAGCTGGTGCTTGGTAAAGGATTTATGCTGCTCTGAACATCCCTGCTTTGTGTCATGATGTCCTCCATTGACACCTCAATCAACGAACAGTTGGCAGCTCTGGGCAAGATATTTCAGTTGCCTTTTAGTAGGTGAGAAGAGTTGGGTGCCTAGGAAAGGAACAAAACCTGGTCCCCACGCTGAACAAAGGAGTCTCAACCTAGTCTGAAAAGATGAGGTCAGAAACTGCATCAAATCCTGGACGTCCAGGGCATTTATGTACCCTGGCATTACTACAGAGCACTGCAAACCAGTATGTTCTTTAACAAAAGAAAAGAGAATTTGCTCTTTTCTTTTGAAACACACCAAGAAGGAAGTGGCAGCCTTGTTGCCCCTTTATGTATCCAAAAACGTAGCTGCTAAAATATTTAGCCAGGAACTGAAAATCTAAGCTAAATTAATTCTTCCATATAGCATGGCTCTAGCCTATCTGTGTTGACATGCTCTAATAAACTGAGGTTTTTTTCACCTGGATTTGCATGTAACCTCAGGTCAATGTTCGCACCTATTTTAGTTTGTACAAGAAAGGCAAGGGCTTGAGGGCTGGGTATGGAGCAGGAATGCATGTGACTATATTCCAATGTCAGTAAGCAATCATCTGCAATACTGTGTGCTCCATCTGGAGGAACTTTGCATTGATAAATTTATTATTTGTCACAATTTATTAATTGCATTTTTTTTACACAGGGTTTCTTTAAGAGAAAATCTCTAAGCCTCTGCATGAAGGCACCTGAGCTCAGATAGATGCTCAGTGACAGTGAGATGAAACATCACTTTAGAAATGACAAAGCATCTGGGAAATGTCCATGTGTCAAGGGCGAGGTGGAAATTAAGCATCATTGAAGGTGAGGGACTCTTATTTAAATACTGTCCCAGACACACCTTAGGCACCTCGTGTCCTGTTCTTGGATGTGAGCCTTTCTGTGTTTGCCCTTGCACTTTACAGGAAACCTCAGGAATCACACATCGTTACTATCCCAACATCTATCAGTGACCTCCTGTTTCATTTTACAGTGCCCCAAAATCTTCTTTACCCTGCAGAAAATATCAGAAGTCTGAAATCCCATCTAGGACCTTGCAATTTTAAACAAAAAACCTGTCAGGATGTAAAACTGAAGCTTGAAAGGATAAAGTTTATAGCAGCACTACCGGAACTTGGTGTAAACCTGTGGTTTGGGGCTTTATTTTTATTTAAAAGTATTACTATAAGCATTCCTTTACTGTTCCCCCTAATTTTTCTGTTGTGCAGAGCCAAAATATCGGTGCAAGGCTGGGGTGCTGCTTGGAGCTGGCAGGAACTCGGTGCCACTGCCACAGCCACAGGCACTCCCAGTTCAGCTCTGGTCCCCAAAGCTGAGTTCCCGCCTAGGAGCACTGGAGCAAGATGTGTTTTTGTGGCTCCTTTGCTTCAGTGGCTGCTGTGTTTGATCACAGGAGTAAATAACGCTAACATTTTAAAATGCAAGGTTGATAGCTCCTAATCTGGACATTGAAACACACAAAAATGTTTATTAGTCAGCTGTCGTACAACTTTAGCACAATCGTTCCTTCTTAAGTAGCATTTCTCCTCGCACTGCTCCATGCTAGCAACAAAAATAAGGGTAAAGTACTCATTAATAAAATCTGTTAGATTTTATTATGACAAAGCATCTAATTGTAATCATCCTGCTGTCGCCAAAAACTCAGTTATTCAATTATTTATAAAGAGTTGTAGCTCTCGTCTTTTTTTTTTTTTTTTTGAGAGCCATAGCACGTTTTGCATGAATAAATGTTCTCTGAGTACTTTTTTCTGAAGCATTGTTTGTGGTAATAGCAGACAGACAGACTTTTGTATAAAAAAATTTACATGGTTTCAGCTGCCTTTTGTCATCTGATAAGATTGCTTTGTTCAGAACTATTTTGGTAAAAAAATTGGCAAAGCGATTTTGAGTAGTTGAGACTCCAGAATTAGAAGTGAGACAAAAATATTATTTTTTTATTAGCTTTTGTATCTCCTCCACTGAGCTTTCGCAACTTTTAATTTAATTTCAAGCAAAAGGGACAATTCACTATAGGGGAGAAATTGTTCTTAAGAACATTCATAGTTTTAAAGGAGGAGTGTTGCTAGCAGTCACTGTCTGTAAATTATTGAATATTAAATGACAGACAGCTTGTTAATGTCAGCGATAAAGTGCAGTAGTCAAGCCAGCACACTTGCTTCGCAAACCAGAAAGCAAAATGAGCATGTTAAGCGAGAGAAAATAAGTCTGATTTTTCAGTTCTAGCTCTGATTTTATCAGGTATAACTTCCATCATCTCCAATGAAAAATTTATTGCAAGAAGAAACAACAGAATGGGGATTGGCAAAGGCTTGATACACTGAGGGCAAAGCTCAAAAGAAGAAATTAGTCTCGTTTAACTTGTTTGGCTTCGGTTGGCTCAATAGATGAAGTAGTAAAATAGTTGTATTTTTCATATGATTAAGAAAGAGACTGCCTCCCAAGCAGGTTATATATCATAGTTTTGAAAGGTAAAAGGCATTGTTTTACCCTCTTTAGGGGCTGTACATATTTGAATAATGCAATTTTGCAAGTATTTTAGTATAGGATTTCTTCCAAACTCAAAATGTATCCTGAGGTCCTACAGAAAAAAGCTCACTCCAGCTCCAGCAAAGTCCATAGGACTTCCTCCACTGAAAGCAAAGGAGGCAGGTTCAAGCTCTAGAACCATCTCACTAATAATAGCAATATTTTATTCTGTCTGCAGAGAGAAATAGAACTTTTCATGTATTTTCAGGTATGCCATCTTACATCAATGTCTTTGAGAAGCTGTGGTAATATGTGTATTTGAAATCTAACATGAATTTTATGTAGTGTAAGAAATGTCTTCAGCAGGTGATAGAAGATAAAGATTGAAATCATCACCCTTTCAGATGTCAGATATGAAATGGAAACTGGTCAGTGATGTCCTTTAGTCTCTGGTGATAACAACAGTTATCATTCCACCTATGCTGGTATGATCAGGCACAGATTCACATACACATAGAGTTATTAAAAAAAAATAACAGCACAAGCAGCCTATCCCTATCATGCTTCTAAAGCTTTCAGAGATGGGTATTGATTTTCTGATATTTAATTTTTTAAGATATCACTACAACGAGATATGTTCACAGTTAACAACAACACGATGGAACAGCTTCTGCTTCTAAGGACTGTAATAGGAATTTTGCCGTCTATTTTTAAACGAACAGATTCTCATCCAAAAAATGAGAAATATAGTTTCATTGCAAACAAAAAACAACTACATGTCACCAGCGAAGTATTTACCCTCACAATGCTAATATGAAGACATCACAGAAAAAATTATCAGCAGCATAGAAACACTTTGAAAGAGAACTAACAGTAATTCAATCCTGCCCAAGGGGGGCTGTTTGATGGCTGCTTGCTTGGCTAACTTCTGCTTTAAACTGCTGCACTGAGATACAAAATTATTTCTATTTTTAAAAATTGGTAACAACATCTGTATTACATATCAACTCTGTAGTACTGCCATCTGTGACCTGCCAACCCTAAACATACATGTAGATATCAATAATATACAGAGGTGGTGAACTCTTAAAAGAATTGCTTCTAAAATGAAGTGTTATTTTAACTAGTAATGTAATTCCTCTTTTCTTGCTGACATTCTACCTCCATGTGAATTACACCCTGTACAAGGGTATAAAAAAGACTGAATATATAATTTCACCAGTTGGTGTTTTGTCAGTATTTTCCTGGTTTGTTTTAATTTATATAACTATGTTTACAAATGGGCTGTTACACACCTCCCTAATTTTAAGTTTGTAAGTAGTTGAATGCAAACCAAGCCAGAGATGCAGAGTGTTTGCAGACTGGAGCCCTCCACTAGTAACTGTGACCAGAAGCAGATGCTGGAAGACCTGCAGTCCTGCATCAGCAGAGGAATGGACAGAAGAGCAATGGAAGGCAGGTGGGCAGGCGGAAAGGCAGGAAGGCAGGCAGGAAGGCAGGAAGGAAAGAAGGAAGGAAGGGAGGAAGGAAGGGAGGAAGAAAGGAAGGAAGGAATGCTGGGTATCCTGAACATGCTGTTATAGTGAAAGGCAGGAGAAAAGTTTTTGGGATACCAATAATCATGGGAGCTCTACATCCAAACTGCATTTCCACAAAGTCACACAGATTATTTTAATCACAAATGTAGGAGTGCAGTAGAAATACAGAATTTTCTATCACTTTGCTTATTCTAGATTTCCAAATTTAGTCCATGGCTCGCTGCTAGTCCACAGGATCGTGGCAAATGGTCTGCCGGTCACTCACAGACCCGCAGCAAATAATACTTCATTTCTGTCCATTAGAAGGTCAGTGAGAGATGTACATAACTGTCAGAACTAAGTTGTGGGGGTTGGTAGTGGCCTGCAGAGCCAGAATATTTTGGAACTATTGACTTAATCCCCTTTTTTCCTAAGTAAACTGCAATCACTGGCTAATACATAGAAATTCTTACTTTTTGGTATGCTAGTCTATACTCAGCCGCGTATTACTCTGTCTTGTAAGACTCAAACAAGCAACTTCGTTAATCTTAATTGCTCTTATCAGAATAAAACCACAAATTTCTCTGCTAATGCTATGTTTGCTTTTAAACTTTTATTGATTGTGTTCTATGTCTAATTCTAGACCCAATCATCAGTCTGAACTTTGTTTTTGACTTCAGAGGAGTTTTATCTCTCCACAGCAAACTATATCTTTCCTACTGATCATGGGACAGAAATTCAGGATTCTCCAGCTAGAAACTTCAGTAGGAGTTTGGAGAGCAAAAGGATTGCAAACTAGATGTTTCTCATAGTAAGGATTACTTTGGCAATAGGTACAAAATAAGTAATGCTTCAGGACCAGATCCTTCTGGTGGGCTAATTTAACAAATGAACTTCAATTTATACCAGCTGAAGAGTCTGGCACGGCATATTCCGAATTAGTCAGTTCAGATTTCATAGTTTCTTTATGTTAAAATATGTAACTCTACAACATAATACATGGAATGGAGGACTCTGATAGTAAACAAAATGAAGTAACATGGGCTCACTGACGGCTTGATGGGAAGTTATTTGTACTATATTTAAAAATAAGTAGGTTAAAGAGAAATTTAAAAACACTTCCCTAGAAACGTGCCTAGAATTTATGAATAAAGGAGACTATCTAAGCAAAAGAAACAGAAATCCAGGAAAAGTCTTCCATACAGTAGATTAATTTGACAGGTGTCTTCTTTATCTGCACACTATAATTTATTTCAAGATGCACTCTTTACTAACAGCGATTCATACATTTTTAAAGCCAAAGTGATTAGTGCAAGTGACCGTAACCACTTGTATAACAACTTCCATAAACACTCACTCTCTAATTTTTTGCTTCAAGCCAAGTAACCACTATTTATGCCAAATCATGTTTTACAACCAGCTGGATTTGAAGACCTCGGCCAGTAGACGACGTAGAGCACGTCCAGGTGAGGTGTTCTGAAAGGCTTTTTGCCTTCACTGCCAAAATAACAGGCCAGATTTCCATTCTGACCCTCTGGCTGTGATTTTTCCAGCCACTTGTTCTGCTGTGAATTTATCTTAACTCTTGCATTTTATCCATAAAACTTTGAGCAAGTGCTCGGTACCTTCTCCACGGTATACCAACCAGCTAAATATTCGCGGCCAACATTTCCGCCTCTACTTCCCGAAAGTTACCCTGCCATGCAGGTTGTCTGAGGACGAACGAGGTGGGACGGCGTTCGCCTNCGAGCCGAGGGAGCCGAGCCGAGCCGTGCGACGGGAGCCGAGCACCTGCAGCCGCGGGCTGCCCGCCGCGGCACGGGACAGCAGAGGTCGCCGCCGGCCCGGCGCTGGCCCGGCGCGCCGCGCACCAGGTGCCGGAGCAAGTCCGGGAGCAGGGGCCCCCGCTCCGCGACCCTCGCCCCGCGGGGGTTCCTGTCCCCCGAGCCCTGCCGTGCCCCCAGCCCGGGGCTGAACCTCTGCCGCACCCGTCGGGGTACCCCTATGGCTGGGGGTGGGCGGCAGCCGCAGCTTGCTGGCCCGCGGTTGCCAGGGGTTAAAGGAGTGGGTGGGAAGTGATGGAGGCTGCGGAGCCCTCCCTTGCCAAGGATAATAAATCGGATGCCCTGACATGTTTTACTTAGCCCTTAGTGCTCCCTCGCTGAGAGGCCGTGGGGATCGGAGGGCTGGAGCCCCGGTCTCTCTCGTCCTCAGCTCCGCTTTAGGGGCACTTTAGGTGAATCAAACCTTGTTTGCAGGAGGCAAACCATACAAAGGAGGCTTTCAAGAGCCTGCCGTGCCAAACAGGGCAAGGGAGCGAAGGCTGAGCAGGAGAAAATTAAAATAATAGTACCTCCCCTCCCTGAGGAAGTAACTCAGTTACTTCTTGCTGATTAAATGCAGGCTGCTGTGTTTTATGACATTTCCTCGGTGTCTGCAGCTGTCAGGGAGAGCGGACAGGCATGAGCAGCCCCTCCGCGGTAGGTGAGCAGAAAATGCCTCCTCCCCAGAAACAGCGGCGGGTCCGATGCAGGCGGGGTGGCGAGGCCGGGTCGGGGGTACGTCCCGGGGGCCCCTGCTGCCGCATCCCGCCTCATCCACGGCTCTTTGCGGCAGGGTCACGGCAGAGCTCCGACCGGCGGCACTGCCGGGGGTGTCACCGAGGATTCGAGCCCACGCCGCTCCCCCACGCCGGAGTCAGAGCCCTCCTACCCGTGGCAGCGCCCCGCGACCTGGACAGCGACTTCCCGAGGGGGCGACTCGCTGCTGCCTCCCTCTTCTTTCCTCCCCGATGAAGGGGGGCTCTCCTCTCTTCCTCGGGGCGACAGCTCCCAGAGAGCTTCTGCCAGCACCCTGGGTACTGCCCTTCTCCCCCCGGGCCCCCGCCTGCCTTCTGCCTCTGCCCCAGACCCACGCGGAGGTGGACAGGGGCTGGTTAAATCCGAAGGGAAGAACTCGCCTCATCCCATAGGATTAAAATTAGAAATTAAAAAATTCAGGGGCCACAGTCCCAGGACAGTGGCGATGGGTGACTAGTGGAGAGCGGAGGCTGAAAGCCAACGGGCCGGACAGAGCCGCGACACCCCAGCCCCCCCTCCGCATCGCCGGGCGCCAGTCTTAACCTACAGCGACAATCTGTACTGCCCGTTCTTGGGAAGGGGGCTTCTTAACCGGGATGGAGAAAGGCATTTAGGGCATACCGGCAAAAAGTTACCTGTCTTGTCTTCGCCCTTTCCTTTCAGAAAGAGGAAAGACCTAAGAAAGGATGTTCCATTTCATCAGACATTAAAATGTAAAGCGCCAGACGCAGGTCTCCGCAGAGCCCGCGCTGCTCATCCCGGTGAGGTGAGAAAGAAGAGCAGAGAGAGGTCAAAAATCGACTTCATCCCTCCAGCTGAATGAAACTGCCTGCAAATCCGCTCGGCCGCGCCGCTGACGCGGGATTTAGTTCCCAGCGCACTCGCCCGGGCACCGGGGACACGGAACCCCCCGGACAGGTGAACAGCACAACGAGAGGAAGCAGAAGTTATCAAAGTATAAATCTCTTCGCACTTACCTCTTCCCTGTCGCCGTACCCTGGAGGCGTGCTGGCTGCCAATGTATTCCATAAAGTTCAAAGTGATAAAAAACCAAGAAATCAGTCGCAATTGCATAGTAACCCTTTGAGAGTTCGACTTCTCCTTTTTGTCCTTTTTTTCTTTCCTTAAAAAAAGAAATAATAAACCGGGGTGGTAGGCGGCAAGGGATGAACACAGCAGCAGAAATACCTGCACTGAGATCCAAAGCTGGGCTTGGCCGGCTTGATGGCTTTTGCCTTTTTTTTTTTTTCTTTTTTTTTTTTCTTCCTTTTTTT
>VZRQ01004165.1:527830-709301 GCA_013397975.1 Machaerirhynchus nigripectus | reverse complement strand
CGAGCCCCCTCGGGGCATCGGCGCCCGAGCATCCTCCGGCTGCGGGCCTCGGGGGCGGCGGGGCTCTGCAGCCTCGCTGGCAGCCCCCGCCCCAAGGTCTCCGCTCGCCTCCCCTCCGCCGCTGGCCTTCCCGGGGTCGCCGCGGAGCTGCCGCTGGCCCCCGCGCCCCGGCCCCTCCGTGGGGAGGGGCGCCCCCACTCGCCGGGGGGACGGGGCGGGGTGCTCAGCCCCTTCCATACGGAGGGGGACACAGCGCGGCACCCTCTCTTCCCCGAATTTGCCCTTTACACCCCGGATCGCAGTGGAGATGAGGAGATGGGAGTGGGGCGGTGAGGGGTCTCCAGCCACGGGATTTTTCTCCCCTGTGGCCTTTCCCCACTGGACAGGGGTTTTCTTGAAGGGGTGGCTTCTCCGGCGGGACGGGACAGAGCAAACCCGCGTGTCCTGCCGGGGCCGGGGACCGTCCCCACGGCCGGCTGGCGGCAGGCGAGACACGGGGCTGGCCCCGGGCTGGGATCGAGCGGAACCGTGAGCCCGGGGGTGACCACAGCAGTCCGTGCCGCGGGGACCCTCAGCAGAGCGCCGGCAGCAGGGCACAGCTCAGCTGCTCCTCGGCGAAGCGAGGCCGCCTGTTTGACAGAAGGGTATCGCGTTTATTTTCTCCGGCAAGGGTTTCCTTTTGGGGTGAAAGGGAAGGTTACAAAGGGGGTAGTGAGGTTGATTCTAGGTAAAACTGGCGACTTCACTGAGCCCTTTCTTGCTTTCCTTCTTATCTCAGTGCCTATCGCTGGGATGAGAGAGTGAGCCGTGTAAACCGGCACTGATCGCATCAAGAACCTCAATGGTGTGAGGAGCGGCCACTCTTATTTGTAACTGTTTTCCCCACTCTCTCCCCCCGCTGTCCCTCTCAGAGCTGTTAAATATCGGTACCATAAAATGTGGGGGATTTAAAGGTCTGTGGGAGGCTCCCTTTGAAAAGAACTCTGGGGAAAGTCTTTCTAATCCAGGATACTTGAGCCGGATGGGGTGGGATTGCCAGAGAGGCATAAAATAAAAATAATTCAGCAGACAAAACTAGGGGCTACCCTCACATGTAGAAAGTGCATTTGTCTCGAGGTTTTATTTTGTTGGAGATTGAAACTTCTTGTGTGCTAGTGTGTGTGTAAAATATCTGAGCAAGCCAGGCGAGTGGCATAAATAGATAAGGCTGTGGAGAAAGGATGGGACATGTATGTGAGCCAACCTGCAGTTAGCCAGCCAACTCACTTGAGCAGCATTAGCACCAGTGGGCAAAGAAAGCATGTCAAAAAATAAACGCTCTGTGAGAAACATAAGGAAAACATTAAACAAGTGGGGAGTGCACTCCCTCTCCTTGCCCTGAAAAAGCATGACTGAGAAACTCTGCTCACTGCCTCTCCAACCTCTTCCCTTCCCTGTGTCCCTGCTGCAGCAGAGACGCATGGGACAGATGCTTTGGGAGACAGTCCCGGGGACTGCATGGTCACCCAAGAGCCTCAGCAAAACTGACTTGTGGAGTGTGAGGCAACCGAGGGCCAAGCAGTAGGGCAGGGTATGCCTGAGTGACCAGCAGCAGGGAGGAGAGGTGGTTTATTTGCTGTGGAAGAGGGGCAGAGACATAGACTGAGGAGAAAACAAAAGCTGTGCCTTGACTCAAGATGGGATCCAAAAAGCGGCAGGGTGAGAGGACGCCAGGAGCCTGGTTACCCCCACAAACCAGCGCCGTTAGGGGGGAAGAAAACCACCCAACAACAATAACAAACTGAACCCATAAACAGTTACTGCCGTTCTGCGATAAAAGAGGAAGATTTATATTGTTGAAATGTGTGGAAGGAGCTTGTTCCAGAGCAAAACTCTGGCGTGCAATTCTCTGTTTATGTCGCTCATCCCGATGGATGAGATATCGGTGGCAAAGTTCAGGCTGACATCAGCCCTGGGGAGGCAGAGCCAGCGACCGGGCTGGGCTGCGCGGGGCTGCACAGCTGTGCCTGGGCCTGCGGTCAGTGGACGATCGGTTTTGGGGGGATCCAGCACGCAAAAAACCTCCCCTCACGAGGCCCTGAGATGTGAGGAGCCAGCAGCAGCACACACTGTGGAGGGAGTTGGATGTAGTGTTTCGTTGCAAGCGAAACAGATGAATCGGAAACGGTTCCCAGGGTGGTTTTATGCACCTCTCTCTTTTGGGGTTTATTAAAGAGGGTGGGGAGGGAAAGAATGGCTGATGGTCTGTGTGTTGCCAGAAAGTCAAATATGTCTGTTTTACTGAGCTGCAGTGAAGCTAGCAGCAGGAGCCTGTAAAATCAGCTAGGTATTGTTTTGCTGGGTTTTTTTTGGTTGTTGGGTTTTTTTTTTTTTCTATTCCTTGGGTTTTTTTTCTTTTTTTAAGGAGAGTAATTCTTTAGTCAAAGAGTAATAGTGTGTGGTGTTTTCGCTATTGCAATTCCTGCCCAGTGGTTTCTCTGTGCAAACTCCCACAGCCAGCAAATGTTGATTTCAGTTTTCCAAATAGCTAACACATTGTATTAGAAAAGAAGCTGGCCTCAGGATCCTCAGATTATGTCCCAAATAAAATATTAATATTTAATTAATAGCTGATATTGTGCTTGCTTAAAATGGCACTCTAGTCATAAAAACTAGCCATGTGAACAGGACAGCTGAATGCTCACCCTTTGTCATTCTTCTCTAGACTGGAAATAGTTTGTGTAAGTGAACAAAAGAGTCACTAATTTGCCTTTTCAACTTGGGAAACACAGTAAAGGAATAAAGGCCTTGGATTACTTCTGATATATAACTTGAAAATGAAGCATACCGTGTCCGAGACATATCCTTATTTTTCAGGTACTGATCGGGGTGTAGATGGCATAGGGCAGGCTTCACCACCAAGGAGTCATCCCTGGTAGCCTCCCCACAGATCTGGGTCAGTAATGCCTGGGAAGGGAGAAGTGTTGGAGGACTGGAGCAGGAGTCCTGAGTAACAGTTGCACAACCCGACACATCTACTATTTGTTAAACACCCACAATATTCTTGGCACTACACAGGACCCCAAATCATGACAGTCTTTGCTCCAGATTTCTCTTTTCCTGTACAAACTAAGGGCAAGCACAGTTGGCAAGGCACATGGAAAGATACCAATGTATAAGAAATTACCCAGAACACACATACACACACACCCCCACATATGCACATTCACACATCTAAATATGTAAGTATGTGTGTGTCTGTGTGTGCGCGTATTACTATTCTTTTCCATATTTCCCAATCTGACTGTTGTTACATTTCTCTGTGTTTCCTAACATAACCCATTTGTTCTTTATCCATGTTCAATTTGGGAGGTTAATCTCCTGTAACATCGTAAGTATTCTCCAAAGCTGTTAATATCACAAACAGAAGATTATCTTTAAATAGCCTAAGTATACTGAAAAAAGTGAGTGATGAAAAATGCTCTACTCACAAGAAGTTGAACCAAAGCATACTTTTTTTTTAAAAATAAACTGATTCCTAAAGATCCAGTCCCAGTATCCTTAATAATGTCTTTATGTTTCAGATATTTTAAATATCTAATGGCAGAACATTAACAACATGTGCAGCAGAGAACAATCCTACACTGGCAACAAATAGACTAGATGACCTAATTGATTTTTCCCATCTCCGACTTGTGCAACTCTGTCATTGTAATAAAATCCCAGTGTAATCAAAGTTTACAGGATCAGGTCCTAAATTAGCATGTCGATCTGGACTACCCCTCTGTCTGGGTCAGGTCCAAAGCCTGCTGCTGTCAGCTTGACCTTTTATCAGTCCAAGAGAGGTTTGGATCTGGTCTTCTGGATCACGCTGGAGGAGGGCTGAATTGTTGTTTTATTGTATGCAGAAAAAAAAAAGGGGGTATTTGTGGGAAAAACACACAAACAAATTTTGCAGCACAAACCTTCCAGATGCAGCTCAGTTAAGAAAGCCCAACAGGAAGGCCTCAAAATGAGAAGTTCTTGGCACAGAGGAAGTTTTAGCAGTTAATACGAGGATGATCAAACCATGCTAACTCATTGTTTCCCTGTATTCATCTATCAGTTGGTCGTCTCTTGGACTTGCCATCCAATTGTAAAACTCTTGGGATGCAGACCAACTTTTTCTTCTGTGTTTGCAGAATCTGTGCCTACAGCAACTGTGTCTACAAGAAAAAACCTCAGCATTGCCATGGAACTATCTGTGTATTTTGGGTGTAAATACTCATTCTAGAGCAAAAGCAATCAACGTAAATGTTTTTCTAATGTATGCTAAATTGAAAAAAAAAAAAAAGCTTCTGATGTAGGCTAACTTTAACCACCCAGAAGGCAATACCAGAATAACTGCTCTGGCTTAAATTCATGCATCAGTTTGCCCAACTATGCTTCTCCTGTGGCGACAGCCCATAGGGTGGAACTACAACTGGGTAAAGCTGGAGGATGTGAGTAACCAACAACAACAGTTCACAGCCGTCTGACACATCCATTTGTCTAGGCATTGATTTCTCTATGATTTCAGTATTTGGGAGGAGCTGTTTTCTCACTTTGGCAGTATTTCCTGTGAATTTCTTTGGTGTTAATGTCCATCTAAGTAGATTCCACACTTGCCCAAGTGACTAGCTCATTCCCACTTCCTGGGTTCTATTGGTCCAAGGGTTTGGGAAATATTAGGCTGAAAAATTGAACACAAAAAGAGGTTTTTTCAGGATATTCAGTTTCCTGATCTGGTACACCATGAGGAAATGAAAAACCTGACATGTAAAACAGTAAGGGCAGGTAGTGTCTCAAGTAAGTCAGTGAAGCAATCTCACTATCAAAGGTGAAAATGCATATGTAGGGTTCCTTGGAAAGGCAGGGACAAGGGAACAAGCCCATTCCTTTATGAGTGTGCTCATGCTGCACACAGCGTGGGTGGTGGGCAGGTTGTCTAGTGTGTGTACAGAGGAACAGGTAGGCCTGAAGAAGGATGGTGGTGCACAGTGTAGATGGAGATCATGTGCTGCAGTTCCAGCCGTCCTCAGCAGTGCCATCCCACTGCCAGGATATTCTGGAGCAGTTTGGCTCCAGTGGTCTGAAGTCAGAAGAGACATTACAGCGTTGTAGAACCTGGAGCTGAGGAACTGGGAAGCCACTGTCAACATGAGGCACAGAGCATGCAGCCATGGGTTACCCTGCCCTGTCCTTCACTAAACATTGGTAAATGTCTCACTGAAACTTATTCTATGAGGTGTTTCAGTATCAAGCAGATAGTGCTGAGCAGTCTGGAACAGTTCCGTACTCAAATGCTCTTGCTGCTTATTTCAAGGTGTTAAGTGAAGTTCTGGAAAACTGCAGAATGGTGAAGTCCTGAAGAATATTATTCTCTGCTTGACTCTGATGCACTGGTGACATGGTACTCTTGAGAAGGACTTTTAAGCATAAGCTGATGTCTGTCACTATGCCTGGAGAGCTTGAAGCAAATGGATATGCTGCATCAGTTGATATTTTGCAGTCAGTTCATCAGAGCTGAAAAAAGCCCTTGTACTTTTCTGAAGAGACAGATGTTCCCTAGTCAGAGCCTTACCCTTTTTGTGTAACTTCCAGCACATTTCTGACCACTGTTCATGAGTGGAAAGAATCACACCGTGTTTTACTTCTGAACTTAGCTCTCTTTTCGCATGAGGCTGATGACTGGTAGTTGAATAACAAGGATTTAGTGATGTGAAGCTTCTGCTAAGCTAATATCTACATCTACTACATTGAATGAAGTACAAATCAGGCATCAGACAGCTACAACTCGAAAGCCAAGATTTCATGATATATGGAAGCATCTTCAATTTAGGAGTAGCAAATCCTACCTTGTAGGCATATGACTTTGCAAGTGACATCCAACATTCAATATTTAGATGTCTAAACTCTCCAGATAAACTGTGGCAATAGGTGTGCCTTCCAAACTGCTACCAGAACCAACATTCATCCTGAACTGAGAGCAAGGAGGAGCTAGCAATAAGGAAACACTCAGCCCAGCTAGGATTTTCTGCCCAGCTAAATATCCATTTGTGCCCGAGTCAGCCAGCCTCCTCCATCAGGGGAGGAATTAAGATCCTTTTTTTCAGAAAAATAATCAATTGTGTCTTTTTCTAGAGTTCCCTTTAGCCCAATGGCAATGAAACTTGGCCAGTATGTGAACCCATGCTCCACGTGTACCTTCCATGGGAGTGTGATTCAGCATGCAACTGAACTGTGGGTGCACCCCACACCCTGAGCTCTCTCTTATGTGATTCTTCAGCTGAGGTTGCTTCACAGGCTGCTTGGCTGCATCTGTGCCACCATAAACATTCTTGGTGTCAGAAGATAAGAAGGAATTGATTTTAAGGCACATGAAGGGAAATCTCATTTTCTGTCTCTTTTTTGAAGGAATGCTTGCACATTTCACATTAAATGGAAATTTATGAGCAGAAACTGGTATCTTCTGGCTGCATATACCCTGACCACTAAGCAAATCACAGAATCACAGAATCAAAGTCACTATTATTACCATTTCTATTTTTCTGTCCCTGTTTTGTAAACAAGCTTTTACACACAGCTTGCTGAGAGGGGCCTGGTTCCACTGGTGGCTGGGTCTAGATCCTCAATGAATTTAGCTCTGTTTGGCCCGCGTTCTGCTCACGCAAGAGTCCTGCCTGTGCTGGCTCTGGGTCTCTGCAGGAGCTGTACTCTGAGGAGCATTCACCCCAAACAAGGAAGGACATTGTGAATTTAATTAGGTGCTTCCAGCCTCAGCTGCTGCTGAAGATGATTCTTAAATCACAGCTTTCTGTACAGCTGTCAAAATCCCTTTTGGATCAAACCTCTTGTACCAATGTACTTTAATGTGCCTGCAGAATTTAAGTATGCTGATAACATTCAGAGCATTGGAAGGAAGATTTTCATTGTCCTTACATGATGTTGTCCCACCAACCTTCCACCTAAAAGTGAAATAATATCTCCAACTGCTTAATCTGTTAGTTACTTATCTTTAATAGTTAACTGTTTGAGAGTTAACCCAAAGACTCATAGAAAGGCATCTAGGATAGCACTTTGCAGCAGGACTTATTAAGATATTAGTAAAGTTTATGAAGCACATTATTAAGACTTTTTAAGGACGTTGTTAAGAAATGGTGTATTTCTGGATAAAACATTTATTTATAACGCGTGGTGTTAAGAGGGGGTTTTGTCTGCAACAGTAGCTTCTACAGCGGGTACTGGCAGGCTGTTTAGCAGAAGCCAGGCTGTTTAACCATGGGGTATGGATATAAGGAGCACATGTATATGTCTTTCAGGAACTAGAAAGCTAATTTTGTAGTACGGAGTCAAGCAGGGCATATGGTAGATAACAGTCCCCTTTCACATTCTAACACAGGATTGAGATTTCTTAACAAAGGCAATAGAGTTGCAAAACAGCATGACTTTGTTGCAGTTAGTAATTAATGAGGTGCTAAAAGTGCCTGAACAGAGGATCTCAGACAGAGAATGCATGACTCAAGAGGATAAGAAGCCCCCATCATTTCAAACAACAGTGTCATTTAAATAAACAAGCAGCAAGTCGCTGGGTGTGTGAGGTGGGAAGGGAGCAGCAGGCAGCAGCAACATGCTCTGTCAGCCATCACTTTTCTGCCTGTGAGAAACCAGTTGTGCTTTCCCAAATGCAGCCAGAGTCTTTCGGTGTGAAACATTTGTTTGATCCATTACTGGGGCGCGGGGGAATCACATCCCAGAAAAGATGCCGCTTTTCTGGTGGCATGTTAGTCAATTCGATTTATAATCAAAGAGCAGTAATTGCCCTGAAGGCAGTTACCAGCGACATACTATGCAGGATGAAGTCTACCTGGCAGGCTGGTTTTTGGTTTTTTTCCCCTCACAACAAGCATAATTTTCTGTGTTCTTAGATGAGATATAAACCACTTAGTTTATGCTTTCTTATTTTCTGTTTTCTTTTTTATTTTTATTTTAACAAGCTTGGGAGATTTTGTGTCATTCTGCAGAGCACTCCAGGATTATTATTTATTTTAAGCAAAACCTATTCCAGTTCAAGTATTACATGAAAATAGCAAACGTTTATAAAGTGTTTGTCCTGTAATGTTTACTTTCTTTCCAACCAAACATTTATAAATAGATGGAGAGAAATGTGGCAAAGCACCAAAGTCATCCACTGAGATATTTCATAAGAAACTATAATGTAAAAGTGGAATAAAGGAGTACTTTTGGAAGTGGTGTTTCTTAGTGAATTCTTTTTGTGTAGGGGGATATGATGCAATATGTCATGTTGACCCTTTGGAGTCTGTGGCATAGTGATCCAAATTTATTCCTGGAGGTACTGCCGTGCAGTACATGTGTTGTAGTCAGACTGAATTTATCTATACATTTATGCAGCTAAAGAGGTGGTAAACTTTGGGTTTCTTCTTCCCTTTCTTTTGTGGCTTTAAACCTAACAACTGAGAATCCATCACGTGCTGGGAAGTGATGGGCATAGTTAGTAAGAAATCCAGTTTCTCTATTTTCACATCCAGGCAGCTCAGTAAATTCAGACTTTTTTTCTGTTTTTTTCCTTACCTAGGTATTTTTTCGTCTTACTTTCTGGCAAAGAGAGAAGGAAAATTGTGCCTGTCCTGTATTGCCTC
Organism: Machaerirhynchus nigripectus; assembly: GCA_013397975.1. Taxonomy (NCBI): domain Eukaryota; kingdom Metazoa; phylum Chordata; class Aves; order Passeriformes; family Dicruridae; genus Machaerirhynchus; species Machaerirhynchus nigripectus. Next base: position 700,644 of record VZRQ01004165.1, on the reverse strand, counting down.
TTCATTATTACATATGAAACTTACGGAATGTATTTGATGTTCTGCTTGTTTATCATTAGAAACGTAGATATAAATGCTTTGAGAGTCTCTGTGTCATGTTTCCACTGGACTGTTGAAAATTCAGTTGCTTATTCTGTGCTACCTTTTTTTCTGTTCAATATGTCACTACCACCTGTAAACAAAGCTGTGTAGCTCCCCAGAGCGGCAGTGGGAGCATTAGCAGATACAGAGCGAGGATACATTGGTGTTTCTTGTGTCCTGCACAACGGGACTGAGGGAGTTTCACTGAAAGGCTTGTAATGACCTTAGTGACTACAATGGCTCTGCTCATTTAGAAATGGCTAACCGATACTCATTTTAGAAAAAAAAAAAGACATTTTGGATCTGCAGATGTTGCAACACTGCGCCGAGTTTGTTTGAATCCCCAGGGGCCAAACTGAATAAAGATCCTGTTCTACAACAGGTCCCCAGAGACATGGGTCTACTCTGACTCATCACTACAGACCAAATGAAAGCCATCTTACTGCCTTTAGCTGATGAAGGCAGGAAGGTTTCGGTCTCCTTTTTTGGAAAGTGTAGGCATGCACAATAACAGCTCTATCACCTCTTATTGAAAAAGAAGATATACCTTTGTTTTCTGGTGTCAGTGAGGCACTGAGGTGCTCTGGTCTGAACGCTGCAGGGGCTTGGCTGTAACTGGCAGAGAGCTCTACTGAAGAGAGGCTGCTGGGCACAGAAGGATTCTTGCACTTGGAGAGAACTTCGGTAGGACTACTGTGAGTTTCTGCAACAAAAAAGGAATCTCTTGATTCAAGCTTTTCCTTAAATATACTCTAGAGGGAGTCAAATCTAAAAGTTTATTTATCTTTAAAGTATTTCAATTGCAGTTCCTTCTTTTAAAAGGTTCTGTTTGTTTCCTGTTTATTTATTTTAGGCTTGTCTGTTAATACAGCAATGTTGGTTGAATGTTTGTACATTTTCAGATCAGGTAGGTGCTAATAGTACTTAAGAGGCACTACTCAGAGTGATATGTCACTGTCATGGCAATAAACAGCCCTTGAAACCAGCAATCAGTTTTATCGTTGAAGGAAGCAGAGCCCTAGAAGACAAAACAGTAGAAAAGCAAGTGAAAGGGTTTCATATTGCAAAGAAATTGAGGTATTGCTTGTATCAAAGTCAATTTTCTACAGTACTTCGTATGACTTCAGTGTCTGGTGACACCAAGTCTGTAACATGGAAACTTCATATTAGAAGCATAACTCTGAACAAGATATCCCATCAATTGCACACCAGTATCTTGGAGGAAGGCTGTGGCCATATTCTATTTAAAAAACAAGCCCACTGTTAACATTACTATGTAGTTTGAATATGCAGCTATCCTTAGTTTACAGTGATCACTGGATTATGTTTTGTGGAATTAAACCTATATCAAAGGTGGAGGGGAGGGCAGACTGTGCCCCTTCAAAAATTATTTTGGGTGACAGTGTCTCCTGGAGCAGATCTACCTCTCTTTAACCTCACTTTGCATACTTATCCAGTGTAGCAGCAGACAGGAAATTTTCTGCTTTTATTTAGCTTCCACTGTTACAGCTGCTAAATGTCTCCTGGCTTTCTGACAACAGCAGAAAACAAGCATTTGTCAGAAAACCGTGAGTTCAATTTCTTCCCTTAGAGGAGAGGGCGAGCAATGCTCATGAGGTTCCCCTCTAGAGATTCCTCCACAATCATTGAAGGAATTACGCCCACTGCCTCACAGAAAAGACTATCTGGTATCTGGAAACCCAGAAACTCCACAAATGCCCTGAGATCTAAACACCCAGCAGAGACAATGAGTGGGAGGCTACAGCTAGCAGTTGAATTTCAACCTGGTTTCACTCATCAATGAACACAACCTGGTGTAACTCTGCAAGCCGAGCCCTGCTTGTGCTGAGCTCTGTGCTGTGGGGGGCTCTGTATTTTTTCATGAGGGAAATGAGAAGGATGTGGAGGGTATAGTCATGAGGTTAAAATCGATCTGACCACATACCTGCATATGAACTTGCCTTCTCTACTGCTTTTGTAGACAGTGGAAAGACACAGGTATTTTATAACTGATTTATTTGTCTTTGTGATAGAGGTCTAAAAAAGCTGACCTGAATAGTGTTCTAAAATATGTGAATGCCTGAAGTTAGATGAAATAACTTCCCTTCTGCACTATTGTGTATAGACAAAGGAATGCGTAGAGAGAAGGTCAGACAACTGATAGAGTATGAGAAAATAAACCCAAGCTCATTGATATTTCTGATTTCCAAAATCAGTCTTTTCAGCTTTGTTTCACCCAGGCCTGAGGCATTTTGCATAAACCCCTGGAAAGCACTGCTCCCTCCCCTCTCTTGTGCCTGTGTCTCCTAGGGTGATGAGGGAGTTTTTCTGTCCTGTGGAAATCCATGCTCACATCCCTCTTTGCCAGTACATTTGCTTGGACTCTGCAGCAAGAAATTAAAAGGCACGTCTCACCTAATGGTGTGCATCACATAGGCACAGGCTTTTCCAGCCCATCATCTGCAGCTTATTGTCCATGCTCTTCCCAGCTCTCCAGGTCCAGGGTAGCACATTGGCCAGGTCACTCTCACTGACCAGTTCTCTGCTGAGCAGCTGAGCATCCCTGTCACTGCAGGCTGAAGGATGTCCTTTCCTCTGTGGCAGTATCCCTGCTTGAAAAGTCTTAACTGATTTTGGAAAAAGGAAATAATTGATCAGAAATCACTGGTTACATCAGGGGAGAGACACCTTGATACCTGTGTTTGGAGAGAGGAGGAACAAGGGTTTAATTTCCAGCTCTCTGTATCCTAGAAGGTGCCTTACCCTACCTAACCCAATCCAACCAAATGCAATCCAATGCCATCCAATGGTTTGTGTTTGGCCCTGGCTGGAAATACTCCAAACTTTCCTGATAGCATCAATGAACACACCACGATTTTCCTAAGAAACTTTAGCTTCAGTTCATCCTCTTTTCTTACAAAGCTGCTAAATTGAAAAATTTGGTTAAATTCCCCAGCAATATTTTTCCTTTAGTTCTTTCTAACCATAGTGTTGAGCCTCCCTTAGGAGCAATGTGGGCCACAGGACTGGTGCATGAACTATGGCTGTGTTTTTCAAAGAAATCAGATGTATGAAGAGGAAACCAGGGTTAATATGAAACATTGCCCTACACCTCACATTGGCTCAAAGAACATATTTTCCTTCTATTTCTTTCTCTCTTTCTCTCTCTTCCTTATTTTTCTTTTCATTATTAAATGAGATGGATCAGGTTTTCCAAAGTTCATGAAGAGGAAGTGCAGATTCTGGTGTCACTGTTTATGTACAGAGATTGACTGCTGCCCATCAAATTAAAAAAAACATCATCACTAGAACATTATAAAAAGGATATTTTATTCAAATTAGATGACTGGCTGCTGCTTTGGCCTCATCTGTGCTTTTATAACTAAGTGGAATATTTCATACTTTTTATCTTCAAAGCTCTTTATAGGTGTTTACTCATTAGTCGTCACAGTGATCACAAGAAACATAATTTTTTTATTGTGTCCATGAAGAAAGTGGAGACAGAGAGGACCTGATGAAAATCTCATTTTCCTTATGAGTTGCTCCCCAGCAGAACTTCTGTTTTGATACTGATGGTGGGAGATCTGGTGTGGACAAAGCAGCAGCAGCCACTAACATGCAAACACTGCAATCTGCCCTGGGCCATGAATAGAAATATGGTTGTTAAATTAACAGTGATCAGTCACAGCAGTGTTACAATTATTCCTACCTATTGGTGGAACTGAAGTAGTGGGAATGTTCTTTGGACTAAAATCAGTACAGACACAGCAAGAGATTTGCCCACAACCGAGCCTATTAGGTATTGCAACACAATTCTTCTGTAAATACTCCCATTAAGTTCAGTTGGAATTATGAACTCTTAACTCAGGATGCACTGGAAGTCATGGCTAGGTTGTGGAGAGGTGAAAACAGTAGTGCCAGTAATTCAGTTTAAATGGCTTTTCCTGGTTGTTTTTCTTTTTTTTTTTCCCTCAATGCAATTGCTGATCTTGAAAGCAGATGCATCCAAGCCTGTCTTCTCTCTCCTGTGGAGGAGTGTGTTGCAAGCACTCTTACATGGCAGTGGGGTCTGTTTCCCACAGAGCCTTGGAGGGCTGAAAAGGCAGAAGGCATGTGGCAAAAATCCGGGCTCTTGAGCAGTTTTTGAAGGACAGTGAGTAGCATTAGCTCCATGAGATGCTAATTATGCATGATAGAAATGCAGTGCTGTCATCAGAAGTACTGTGGCCCAGATTTGTACTCTCAGGTGATCCAGACTGCAGAGCTGTCTGCCTCAAGACAAGAATTTCCACATATATATAAAACCATATATAAAACCCTTTAGGGATAGATAATTAACTTTAAATTAATAAGCATTCCTCATACAGATTATTTTTCAGTAATCATCAGTTCCCAACATTCTGCATTCACCCCATTTAGTTAAAGAGGTGAAGTCAAACCCATCCAAGCCCTATATAAATATTATTTAATTTCTTAATACCAGCTTATTTTAGTTCACTTAACAGCTCTTCTTGACAATGAAAAAGGCATTTTAAAAGAGGTGGAACTACCTCACTAGTCGGGATTTATGCCAGCTATTAAAACCACTGAGAATGTTGTACTGGGGCAGATTATGTTGCATCTGTCCTCCTGGGGATTCTTGTTCCTGCCTCTGCAGTGCCTTTTCCAAATTATTGCCAAAGACAAACACTGCAATATTCACAGATTCAGGGTTGTTATGTCTCTGCTGCATCAAAAGTTCCCTGGTTCAACTAAACCACTTACACACAGAACCTTAAGAAGATCCTGTCTCCTACCAAGGATTAAAGAGTAAAGTTCTCCGTTTTTTTGTCCTTGCTTTCCTGGCTCATTACCAAAACCACTGAAGAGCTCTCCTTCTGTCCTTTGCAAAATCTCACACAAGCAATATGTTCCCTGGCAGTCAGTGCCTGTGTGAAAGGGAGAGGCGCAAAGACACAGAACTAAACTAAACTCAACTTTCTTCAAATTGAAGCTGAAGGAAAAACCCTAAAGAAACAGAAAGGAAAAAAAAGGCTTAACAGACTGAGCTCTTTTGCAAATGTCATTCTTACTTGTGACATTAACTTTTTGTGATGGATTTTGGTAGAACTGGGTCCTGAGTGAGTATAAGATGGGTATTGGACAGGATTCTGCAATCTCACCTGGTGCTGGTCAGCATTAACATCTACACAGTTTTGGTTGGTGGTGTGCACTTTATGTGGATGGGAGGGTAGCTGTGCCACGGTTAGAGATGACAAAGGCTGGTCACTCAGGGATAATCTCATGGAAATAGGGCTGTACCACTTCCAGTGCCTGCTGGGGTCCAGAAGCCAGGTAGATGCCTTGCTTGAGGATGACCCCTGAAGCTAGGAAGCTCTGCTGGACCTGGGCTGGTCCTGCAGTGAGACTGCTTGGAGAGCCTTGTGCTGAGCCAGGGTGCCAGATGATGCAGTGCTTCAGGTACAAGGTCACATGAAGGCAGATGCTTAGCTGAGCCTGGCCCTGTGCAAAAGCTCTCATTTCCTCCCAGACGCCCAGGTACTTATGGGGCAGGTGTGTGCAGAGGTGGCTCTGTTTTGGGATGGCTGGCACTGCCCTACAGGGCCTGAGCTGCCTCTGTGCTCCACATCCCCCCACTCTTATCTGCCTTCCCATGTTATCTGAGCTTCCTTGAGGATCCCTGCTCTCCTCATCCTCCACTGCAGACAACACAGGGTTAACCAAATTTGTTGGAGTGACTTAGCCTAAATCTTAGTTTTCTCCTGCAAAACAGGCTGCAGGAAAGGCTTTGGTAGAGATTGGTCTGACTATGAAAACAAGTGTCCATCTGTAGACTAAGAATAAAAGTGCCACCCTAAAATGAAAACCCCAGAAAAGACCAAGAAAACGGGAGAAATACGTCCACTTAATGACGCCCCAGACTGTCTAGGTGGCAGCCTGCTGGGGCAAGCGCCCTGGATTAATGGAATAACCTCTCACCCCTGGAAACTAGTTTAAATCTTGCCTTAGGGTAATAAAGGAAAATTGCATCTGATGGTGTCAAATTAGTCCCTAGTGGACTTTTCTGCACATCACAAATTCACCACAAATTTCACATAGTTTGTCATGATTGGCAGAATCTGCTGGGTAGAAGTTTAGGATGAGAATAACTCAGGTTTTTTAGGCTGGAAGTCAAGAGTCTTTTTGCAAATGGCTTTAACACTATAATCCCTTCACTGTCAGAACAAAGCCTCAGATTCATTGCCACTCCTCAAAGCAAGGGAAACAAACACAGAAACTGCCATCTCATGACAGAATTAAACCATTATTCTCTCTCTTGGCTCTAGAGCCAGGGTTGTTTTTCAGAGACAGATCTAGCCTATCCCAGATCGACATCAGTGTCTCAGCTGTGAAGATATTTGAGGTTTCCATTGGTCTATAATAGACAAAAATATTATCATCAAATGCTACAGTTTAAAATATTCAAACCTTTTAAAAGACAGTGGACTTGCCATAAATAAAATGCAGATTCTCTTGAAATGTGACTATTTCACACATACTGCATTGTGTGAAATACCAGTTGGGAGACTCCCTGTCTAAGTCTGCAGGTGTACATCTGCTTCAGGCACAGGCACATATCTGCATCTCACACTTGCTCTGTTCACACAGAATTTGAGGATAAACAACTCATAAAGCATATCCCATGCATTAGAATTTTGAACAAATTATTTCTAAAGAAATAAAAAGACCCTTTTTAAGGGCTTCAAAGAAGATTTACAAGGGCAGGGGAACAAATACGAAAAAAAAAGAATGCAAAACAGCAGCAGGAAGATGGGGTCTGGATTCATTCTCATAGTTGACAGGATGTCAGGTCTCTCTTCTCTTGGTTCTGGTTCCTGAGCAAAACCACCTCTGATGGAACTGCTGAAGAGTGAACTGGAGAATTTAGTGAAAATGAAAGTCCCTTCATTCAACAGTGTAATTTGAGAAAAAACGACATTTTCTCTGGCTGCTGTGAGAAAGAGACAGTGTGCTGGCCCACATGGTGTTGCAGTAATAACACTACCTTCTGATGCAGTCTGGTGTTACCATACACTGCCCTGAAAATATCACAGCCCCTGTTTGTGTTATTACTGGATGTCCTTACTGCCAGTCGTAGCACTTGTCAAACAGCTGCTTTCCAGATCTATTGAATTTGCTCATATCCTGTTGAAAATCCTTAATAATGGTGTTGAATTGGATATAAACATGTGCTTAATGTCTTTGAACATGAAACTTAAACACTTTGCAAAGATTAGCTGAAATAAGTAGCAGTAACGTGTGAGTTTTCTTTCAAGCAACAGGCGGAAACACTACTCCTGTTTTTACGAACAGTCTCACTTGACAAAACAGGCCTTAGAAACATTGAGCTACCCTGTCCTGCTGGTCATTTTGGCTGACCTGCCCCAGGATGAAGATGGCTGTGCCCTCCTGGAAGCCTGGTGCTTCCCTGAGCCTATGATGAGGATGTGCAGAGGCAGGAGGATGGCTGCCAGTGAGCCTGCAAGTGGGAATGGGGTAGAAGCCAATGCTCTGGAAGTTAGGGTCATATCAGGGGGTGTGGGAGCACCAAATCCAGCCTTTGACCTGCTGTGTGCCCCACAGGAGTGCAGTTTCATGGACACCTCTGACGGCGTGGCCGACTCAGGGAGGTCTGTTTTGCTGCCTTTTCTGCCCACCCTTCCCCAGCCTGCCAGGATGTCCTGCTGTGGCATTTTGTGGAGACGTCTCAGCACAGTGCCTGTACCTGCTACAGGGGGTGGCCACTGCATAATGCAAATGAATAGCATAGTGAAAAACATAAATTAAAACTTTTCCCAATATATGCATGTATAATGTGTTAGTTTTCTACACAACTAAAATAAGAAACATGCATATAAGATAAACCTTAGAAGTTCTGCCTGAACAAAAGAATTCTAGCATCCATTCCTACCTGTTCTCAACTTTAGCATCTCCCTTTGAATGATTAATATCACAGTTTTGCATAAAGCTTTCCTTTAGTATAGTCTACTGTATTGCAGATCCCTATCTAGCTCTCTAATATGAGCAAGTGCTAACATTTAAATCTATTTTCTGGTGGAAGCAAGTAGCTGGATCAAGCTTTGAATGAAGTGAGCTTTTGTAGCTCTAAAGGCCGTCTACAAAGCTGAGTTAAGAAGTGCATGAAGATGAAATACTCAGGCACAAGTCATAGAATCGCAGAATTACAGAATAACTTGGATTGGAAGGGACCTTTAAAGGTTACCTGGACTAACTCCTCTGCAATTAGCATAGACACCTGCAACTAGACCAGTTTGCTCAGGGCCCCATCACTGGCCTTGGAGGTTTTCAGGGATGAGGCATCTACCACCTCTATGAATCACAAATCATTTAGGTTGAAAAAAACCTCTAACATCATGGACTCCAACTCTGACTGATCACCACCTTGTCAACTAGACCATGGCACTAAGTGCTATGTCCAGTCATTTCTTGAACAGCACCAGGGATGGTGACTTCACTTCCTCCCTAGGCAGTACATTCCAATGTTTAACAACCCTTTCTGGGAAGAAATTCTCCTTGATGTCCAACCTGAACCTCCTCTGGTGACTTCTGAACAACCTGAGCCTCTCCTTCTCCTCTGGGCAACCTGTGCCAATGTTTCACCACTCTCATCATAAAATATGTCATCTTTATATCTTCTCTAAATATACCCATTTTTTAGTTTAAAACCATTGTCCCTTGTCCTATTGCACCAGACTCTGCTAAGAAGTTTGTCTCCATCTTTCTTACAAGCTGTTTTCAAATGCTAGAGGACTGGAGTCTTCTTTTCTCCAGGCAGAATAATCCCAACTCTGTCAGCCTGTCCTTCTAGTGGAGGTGCTCCAGCCCTCTGATCATCTTCATGGCTCTCCTTTGGATCTGTTCCAAGAGGCCCACATCTTTCCTGTGCTGAGGGTTCCAAAGCTGGACAAAGTACTCCAGGTGGGGTTTCACCAGAGCCCAGTAGAGAGGCTGAATCACCTCCCTTGACCTGCTGGCCACTCTGCTTTGGATGCAGCCCAGGATACAGTTGGCCTTTTTGCACTGCAAGCTCACATTACCAGGTCATGTCCAGCTTTTTGTTCATCAGTATTCCCAAGTCCTTCTCAGCAGGGTTGCTCTCAATTCATTCTGTGCCCAGCCTGTGTTTCTGTTGGGGATTGCTTCAACCCAGGTGCAGCACCTGGAACTTGGCTTAGCTGAGCCTCAAGAAGTTGCCAGGGACCCACTCAGTGAGCTTCTCCAGGTCCCTCTGGGTGGCATTCTGTCCTTCAGACATGTCAGTCACATCACTCAGTTTGATATAGTCTCAAACTTGGTGAGGGTGCACTCGATCCCATTGTCTGTGTCATTGATGAAGATATCAAACAGTACTGGTCCCAATATGAGTCCCTGAGGGACACCATCTGCAACTGGACATTGGAGCAAAACTTTGTTTTGAACCTCAGTCTTCTCTTTGACAATTGTTACCAGTTTGTCAGTCTTGTCCATCTTGGGAGTACACTTTCTTTGACCTTCCTTTTCTGCTTAACATATCTGTAGAAGCCCTTGTTATTCCTTGCATCCCTTTCCAAGTTCAGCCTCAGCTGCACCTAGGCCTCCCTGACTCCATCCCTGCACAACCAAGCAGTATCCCTATACTTATCCCACGGTGCCTGTCCCTGCTTCCCCTGCCTATGCACTTGTTTCTTTCACTTTATTTTGGCCAGCAGGTCTCTACTCAGCCATGCCAGTCCCCTGCTATTCTTGCCCAGTTTGTTGTGCATGGGGATTGAGAGCTCTTGCACTCTTGCCCTGTAGTAGGCACAAAGTTTCCTTTGTTGCCTTGATCTCTGTCCCTTACCTGTAAGCTTTCAGCCTGCTGTTCTTCAGCTCTTCACACTCTATCCACTTCTGGATGTAGAGAGCAACCCATTTGCCCCTCCTTCCTCTCCTGTCCCTCCTGAACAGCCTGTAGATATCAAAAGCCACATTCCGGTCATGGGCTTCATCCCACCAAGTTTCAGTTATGGCACTCAGGCCATCGCTTTCTAGCTGCACAGTGGCTTTCAGCTTCTCCTGTTTGTCCCTTATTGGTACTGGGAAGGTGAGGAAAGGAAAGGGAGGACTAAGAGCTGATGTATATTAAATTGTTTTTAAAGTAAGCCTCTTTTCTAAAGTACTCTCAGTTCCTGTTTTTCATAAAACTAAAATAATCCCCAGAGTGCTCTGAATCAAAGACTCCTATACCATTTGCCACACTTTAGGAGTAAAGTTAACCTGGAATTTGACTTCAGCTCCATTTCATCTTCCATATAAGAAAAAGAGCAAATGATTCTCAGCACGTGCAGAGATGAATAGAGACATGTTCGTTTCCTGTCACACATAACCTGCCCCAACCTCTTCAAATAATACTTTCATCAAAAAATACTGGTAGAGCAAAAGGTCACGGGATGTGATGTACAATGGGTAGCTGAGGACAACCAGAGATGATGTCATGGGCAAGATCTGAAAGCAGAGGAAGGATACAGATCTACACTTTCATTAGTCATGGTTTCTGTACAAATCCATGCAGAATTTTTTCCTTGAAAAAAATACATCCCTTAACTATTTTAATCTAAAACAGCACTGTTAGCTAGTAAAAACAGTGAGGTCTCATCTTTTTGCTGGCTACTCGCTAACAGCTTAAATTAGACTTAGAAAATTCTTTCTTCTGTGGATGTCTGAGGCATAAATAACACCATATGTTCAGCAGCAGTTTAAATAAAATATCATTCTTACCTTGACAATGACACTGCAATTTAGGAGACATGGTTGCAATCACAGTGTGAACACTGCAGTAGTCTGCCTAATCTTTATAAAATACTATATTACTTTTTTTTCTGCTTTGAAACTGCACTACAAGTATGGCATTGTATTTGTGAGGGGAAAACCCCATCATCTTCTAGCTTTGTGCTGCCGATACATACAAATCAGAAAATTTAAATGTCATGAGGAATGACCCACAGAGTGAAAAACTTGTTCCTAAGAACATATGGACCTCACTGGCCTCAGGAAATGTTTGAAGAGTGAACACATATTTCATCAAGATTTTTGTAATCCCAGGGGTGAGGAAGGAATGAAAACATGACAGAGTAATTTAAAATGGCAGGTATTGCACTTTTCCTGTTCAACACTGGAAATCAGATACCTAATATTAACAGAAGTAATTATTTTTATTACTCCTATTAAAGAGGCTAACACCTGCCATCTCCCAGATTTCTGAGAGGGGTTTAATTTTTCCCCTCTGCAGAGGTGGTTATATTGCCTTTTCTGGGGGCAAATGCCATTACTTTATAGAGTGACATCTATTTTATCTTCCCAGGAGACTGTACCTGGAAGAGTCTGTTCTGTGCAGAGGGAGAAATAAACTCTCACTGCTGGACCAGAAGCAAAGTCAGCAGCCTCTGAACGCAGCAGGGGAGGACCTTTGGTTTGGGTAGGATGGGAGGCAGCTGCCCTGCTGCCTCTTCACCCCGAGGATGACCTTCCCTGCTGCAGCCTGGCTGCTGGACGCAGTGGAGGTCAGGATGCTCTGGGCAATGGGGATCTACTTTCCCCATAGCTCTTCTGCTATCCCACAGCTTGCTTTTGGGAAAGTCATTCACCTCCAATGTCTCCCTCTGTCCTTTGTGGGGGTTATTTAGATGGCAAGGGATGAACTCCTCTTCCTATTCATGGCTGAACAGTTTTTAAACCCATTTCCATAATTAAAAGTGGACACAAAATTGATGATAGGCAGTTGAATTCCTCCTTTCCCTGAGTATATTTCACTGCCTGCTTCAGCCACTTGCCTGCTCATAGGACCCATTTTAACTTCCAAAGTTCTGGAACGACACTTTAAACATTTAGTTCCTGCAACTGAAGTGTCATTTTCAATGCTAGATATTACCACCTCTCTTTTTTTTCCCCCCACTCTGGTAAAGCAGAGTTTATATACAGGGATCAGCTTTTTAACCTTCTGACTATATGCAGAAGTGATTTGGGTAGTCTGACATAAAGTCTGATTCCAGGGAATTTTTGCAGTTGCTGGTGTTGTCGCCGTCTCTTAAGCACAAGCTGGTAGGCATACAGGACACTGATGAGAAATTTTCTACCAACCCTAAACCACAGGATTTTCAAAAAAATTGCACATTTTTCAGGCTACTGCATGAAACATTCCCTTGAGAGCATAGAGGGCTTGGATTTACTGCTGCTGGCACAGGGTAAGTGTTGCACTCTAACTAGATGAGTTTTGCCTATAAATCACATGGAAGTTACCTACTTTTGCCTTTGCAGCAGAGGAATGAGAGGCCTGTCTCTGGTGATGTATGGCTGATGCTTTCTAGTAGCATGTAGATGAAATATTGCAAAGTTAGAACATTTTACAGAGATGAATTTGCTGCGCTGGCATTCAGTGCAGCAAAACACTGTCACCACTTCTGAATTTCTCAGAGGTTTTCACAAGGTTGGTTTTCCTCAGGTTCAGTGGCACATGAGTCATGTTGCTGTCATCAGGGGGAAGAAAGCTTTGGTGACAGAGTCCTCCTCAACACTGCTCCTTCATCTGGGTTTGTTGTGTGGTCGCTGATTTCCTCAGAGAGCCAGTAAACCAGTGAGGCTCTCACACAAGCGATGTTCTAAGTATATTCCTTCAACTTTGAGGCCCTTACTGCTGCCAAACCCCACTAAAAGGCGTGTTAAGTGGTATAATGGCACTGAGCATCACTGGGCACAGACACATTTTCAGCGGTTGTGGAGAAAAGAATCTGCCTTGGTAAAAATGAATGTGTGCTGTGAAAACCCTGGAGATAAAAATATGAGCTGCAAAGATGCACCAGGCTGGTACCAGATTTCAGTGATCATATTGGTGGCTGGTGCTGTGTCTAGAAGCAGAGCAAACAGCCAGCCTTCCAAGCTCCATGAACAAATGACATTGGTGTCTCTTGCAGGTGCCTTTCTGCCTATATGAAAAGATCTGGCCTGCACATGCTGGAAGAAGGAAGAAGAGGTAAAGAAGAAATATGAGAGAAATTAACAGACAAGAAACTTCACCGTGTGCACCAAACTCCAGGTTCAGAGACGTGAGACCAACTTCAGCCCTTCTATGGGCGCCTATGGTTAACCCTCCCTATTTTTCAGCCGATACAAAAGTAGTAAAGGGAAATAGAAATATGGACTGATAGTTACCATTCATAAATAACACAGTTAATACAGATCTGAGATCCAGTGCCAGATATCTGGGCTGGCATTGGATGAAGTTTCTCCAGGATCAGAAAGAGCGTCACCACACTGGTATGGCACAGGACCCAAGCAAATGAGTGGGAGAAGTGGCTCAGTGCAGTGCTGCACTCTGCAGCCTATCTTATTTCTGGCATTGTCACTCACGGTGCTGCATGGTGCCGTGAGGCACTGACAGTGTGCTCTGAGGTAATGTAAGGACATAAGAGCTGGCTGGATGGTAATTGCCATTCCTGGGGCAAAAACGTAGAGGAAACAGCCCTCGTTGCTGCCAATGTAAAATCAGTGGGGGACTTTAAACAATCTTTACTGTGGGATGCAGAGGGAATTGTTTCAAGCCCCAAATCTTTGTAAGTTTTTGTCTTTCCACACTGCTCTATATTATGGGACAGGGATGCTAGAGGCTTGCAGGCAGCATCTGGTCTGTAGGTTTGATCTCTCCTTCCAGAAAAATGTAGACGAATTCAACATAGTACTTACCAAAATAATTCTCTCCTTTTTTTTAGGAAAGACATGTCTGGACAGGAAGCATGGGCTGCCTGGCTGGCTTTTTCCTCTCTTTCTCCAGTATGCCAAAGACATTTCATTGTGCTCCACCATCCTGCACTAGAAATGCATGAAACTGGAGAAGGGAGAGGAATTATCAAGAAACTGATGAATAGGAAGGTAGAGATAGCAGATAATTGAAGTGGGTACTTCTGACCTCACCAGCCTTTATCTGTACAAGGTTTATCTAGACTTTTAATTAGCCATGCCATGGGTGCAGAAACCCCAGAGCAGACCCATGCATCGCTGCTTTCAATCTAGAAGTATTGATGAAGTCAGACTTTGTGATGTGTGAGTCACTATGCTGCTTCAAGACCATTGAGCCACTCTTCAATTTCATCCAGGCTAATAAAGTTTGACAAGTTAATTCTGATTCCCTGAAGGGACAAAATTAAGGCCTCTGTTCTGCACTCCTGGCATACCGGGGTCCAGAGGGTTTATTGATGACCTGAGCACTGCAGTAATTTGCTTGGGGATGGTGTTCACCAATACATCAACTCCACCTTCAAGGCTCTTCCTACCAGCTCAAGAGGTACCAGAAAAACATAATGCAGAATACTGATTAACCTTACTAGTGAATAAACTCATTTTGCTAGTATCAATTTGTTGAGTTGATTGTATTGGGGTTATCTTCCTATCAGCTAGGTTTATGTGGCTCTGGCATTGTCCATCCTGTGGTTGCTACCTTGAAAGGATAACACTAAAAAACTTTAAATAATGTGTTCATGTATTGGAAGAAGAGTTACACACATTTTATTCAGAAAAAAATATTCATTTCTAGATGACCTGAGAGGATTCAGATCTGCTGTTGTCATTGTGGACCCACAGCCAGGCACCAGAGGAGCTTGGAAGGGAGCAGAGGAGCAGGAACTGGCTCCAATTCCGGGCAGACATTGTGGTCAGTGTCTCAGGGCCTCTCACTATGCTGATTATCTGCCTCATTCTGTCAGGGCTTTTACATTATCTGGGAAAATTCCAACCTCACAATCATCCTGTGACAGCCCTTGAGAAAAGAAAAATGACACCAAAGCATAATAAAAATAGCTGCTACTGTATTGCATGGTAGTTCTGCCACAATTAAAACCCACTACCCAGATTTTGGATTCCTCATGGAACAGTAACAGTCCTCAATAGCAGAGAAGTTGTTATGTAGGTGGGAAGAAAACTCCAGAGACATAAAGCTATTTATATCAAAGAACACTTCCCTCATGAACAAAGGTTTTTTGCTGGCTCGGAAATCCAGTCCAAAAACTTCCAAAGCCTTTGATTGTTTTCTCTGCACGTTCTGCTGTAGCATGTTTAAATTCTGCTTTATGATAGCACTGGTCAGCAGGCACATGATTTTATGAAGTGGGCGGCAAGAACACCCAGTGCAAGATGCACTGTTTCTGTACAGGTAATAGAGCACTGGCGTGATGACAACGCTGGGTTTTCTTTCTGCTGGCTTAAAATTTATTTCACGTATGTTTCGCTTTCTGCTTTAACCAGATGATGATTTCATTCATTTCATTGCTATCTTGTGAACCCCATAACATCTTATATTATCATGACTCATCTTATATCATCTGTCTGCAATGACATAACCCTCCCATTGAGAAACAAACCGCCAGGTCAACCTGGATGCACACTGGTGATAGTGATAAGTGCCTTTTTGACAAAGAGAGAGGAGGATAAAACAGTGTGAGTAGAAAACAAGTTTTACAGTAACAAAAAGTATTTCCAAGGGTCAGGTAATTACGTTTCAAAAGTGGCAGAGCCTGTTTGGATAGGTAGAATTTACTGTTGTGATTCAAACCCCAACTTTTGTCCAAGTTTCGCAGTCACAGATCCATGGTCTACATGCCTTTCTTGATAAAAGGTAAAATCAGCTGAGATTAGACCTTCATATTACACACATGCTTGCAAACTAACAAGTTTTTGTTCTGTGTTTGAGAATTTTGTATTTAATACATTGTGCATCTTTCTATTGTGTGATTTTAAACCAGATCTTTTTAGTCTTCAAAAAAGTATGTCTTCCAGCCAAGCCTTTGCAACACAGAACTCTTGGTCTAGTAAAATACCACTAAGAGTGATACCATTACATGCTTTCACCCACAAGGTGAGATTTGCTTTTATTCTGTAGATCTGCAGCAGTGGGTTTGAAGCAGCCCACGGTGGTTTGCTCATCTCACTATGTTACATTTCAGAATAGATTCGTCTTTCATTTTCAGGACCAATTAGTGTTAATGTCTGCAGGAAAACTTGGATGACTGGAGTTAGCCCCCAGGGCACCATATCTCCACTTCAGCTGGGTAAGGTAGTGCAGTGAACTCTTTTCTTATTAACTTACTCCTCCTGAAATAAGGGCACACCAGGGAGCAACAACAAGGTGAAAGAGGTTGATATGTTGGCAGGTGACCCTGACCTATTTACTTTGGAATAGCCTTGGAAATAGTACCTGCCCAAATTAGGGTAGGTAGGAATAAATTCTGCCTTTTATTTAGCACAGACTGTGCTTCTGAAGTTGGTGGGAACAATGCGCTCCAGGAAAAGGGATTTTTTCTGGAAGCCCCGTCATTTCCTTTGTCAGGCCAAAGTGAGCAAAGCTGACATGAAAGAGTGGCTTCATGAAGCCCAGCTTTTGCTGGAAAACCCCAGTTCATGGCTGTGAAGTATGCAGCTGGCTTTCAGAGAGCTCCACTCTGACCATTGACAAGGGGTAGGTGCGTGCCACGAGGCAGTGCCACCCTGGCAAAAGCAGGGATTCAGGGTTGCTTGAAGTTGCACAGTGCTGTGGATCCACAAAACTTGCCACTGGAAGGGATGAAAAATCAAGATAGCCAGTGCAGGAACATGCTGTCAAGAAGAAATCCTTGTCAGCACTTGCCCATCAACAAAATGGCTCTGTTCCCACCAGCCCTGATATCCTGCCTCCTCTTCCCGTGATACACAGGGGAGACTAGACAGCTTCAGTTCCTTCATCCTCTTGCAGGCTGAAGCTTCTGATCCACATTTCTCTTTGCCATTCTTTCTCATTGCTGGCAGGCAGCATAGCTTTGTGTTTCTGAAGCTGTAAGAAAGGAGTTGATTCAGCAATAAGCAGAGGCTGTGCTGATTTGGCTTTTCTAGTGGCTGTCAGCCATGAGTATTACTCATGCCATACCTCCAGGATCATTTGAATCTGGTATGAATCCAATCTGCTGCTGAAAGTGGTGGTCTCATGCTGTCCTGTGGGCTCAGTCTTTCACTCCCACAGCCCTCCCTGGTGCTGTTGCTAGCACTTACGTGGGCCTGTGGTGAGCTGGATCAAAGAGGGCACCCCATGGTGAACTAAACTCCCTCACCCACTCCTTTACCCATGGAAAACTCCACACTGATATAAGCAAGTGCTACCTCAGAAGTGCTCGATATGACTCTGTGAGGAGTTTGCTTCCCATAAACATCTCAGGATTGCAAAGGAGGAAATTAAAATGGCAGGAAGGAACTTCTTGCTTCCCAGCAGTTGTGGCGTGTTATGCTTGTTTTCAGATTATCTCCAAATGTCAAAAATGGGGTTAGACAGGGCCAGTTCAAAATACTGGTGACTTCACAACACCTCTGTGTACAGGCCAGGAAAGCTGCACCTGCTTAATCCACACTGCATAATGCTATTTCATGTAGTGTTCCAATGGTCCCTGCTATTTGAGAAAACTATACTGGAAGTGTCTGGAAACCTGATTGAAAATATGCACAGTAAACTTCCCAGGGCAGTTTGTGAAAAAGTGTAGTTCAAGTAGCATCACACGTTTAAAATTGCAAAAGACACTTTGAAACCATGTGTTGTGTAATGATCAGGGTGCTAAATCATGTGTCAAAGCTGAGGGATCTGGTTTCTCTGAAAAGTGCTAATATTTTTTGATGCTGAATAGAAGCTGTGTTTAAAAGAAATGATCAGAAAGCAGAAGTCAGTTTATGAGAGCATTAGTGCTTCAGATGTGGTTTGTCTACTTAGCAGCAAACCTAGCCTGTAGCAAACATATTTTGGACATAAGAAACGAATCATCTTATCATTTTATGAGCCCAAACCTCATATAACCATTTGCCTTGATAGTAAAAGTAACCAGTGATTAAATTCTTGCAACAGTGAAGTTGGCAAAAAGTGATGTGTCAGAGAGAACTCCCTGCTAAATGGTTGGTGCCCTTCTGTTGGAAGTGAAGCCTTACTGCTGCTTCTTGGCCAAATCTGAAATGCATTAGTCATTTCAGTGATTTGAACTTCATCCAAGAGTTCCTCAGAACTGTTCTTAATAATCTGTCTGCACTGTCTTGCACTTGGAATTGCCCCAGAATGTCCCTGCAAATCTGTTGCACCTGATAAACTTGGTGTCCATAGGCCCAACCAGTATCTTGACCTGGTAGTTCACGAAGAACCAGTTTGTACTATGATGAGCTGGAACAATTACTCACCATTTCCACAAGAAGAAAGTCCATTTCCATTCTGCAAAATGGGAGCTGCTGAAACTCGGCTAGGGACAGAAAGACATGTAGAGCTGGAATGGCAATTAGCAGCATTGGGACAGAGGGAATTAAGCAGGTTTCTGTCAAGACAAACCCAAACTGGAATTCTTTGACCCCTGTACAGATAAGAAGGAAGACCAGACTGGAGAGGCCAACAGCGAAAAGCCATCCACACAGCAATCTAGAGACCACTGTCCTTACTCTTACTATGGGGCCATTACCAGCTCCAGACCTTTCCTAGTACTGACAAATCACTTATTCAGATGTAAAATATTCCCTGAGCTAAACTGAGATGTCCTACATAAAGCTTTAGTTGAGTGTAGGACCTCCATTTTCTTTATTTCACTTTTAGTCACTAGCAAGTGGGACTCCGGGCAGCCTCTAAGTAGAGAAGCCATATCATCAAATACATAAAATATCGTTTACAGTAACAAATGGAGCACAATGCAGACATTAGTGATTGAAATCTTGCAAGTGAATTTGCAGGATGCACTGGTATAGGTATATTGATCCATACGTTTTTGGGAGTTTTCAACTTACTTGAGATTTCAGAGGAAATTTGGGTTGAAAGCCCAGTGTGTAACTTCAGTCTACTGGCTGACCTGAGATCACTTTAAGCCCCAAGCACTGACAAAGCGCACAGATCTCACAGCAGCTTGCAATGAACAGGGTTCCTGCAACCTCACTTAGCATCCTGTTCCTATTAGCCCAAGTTTCAATGCCTGCTGGCACTGTGGTGCCGGGCAATTTCCTTTGTAGCAGAAATTTCAAGGCGCTGTGTTGGAGAATGAACTCCTAGGGTTTTTTTTTGTCACAAACATATTTCCTCAGTCTTCATTGTACTCTGTCACCAAAGCTTAAAAGACATCCACAAACAGGCAGATATACTCCTACCAAAGGCCTTCTCTGAGCTAAGTTCAGCTCTTCCAGTGCCACTTCAGCCTCAAAGTATGTCAGCACTACAGGCTAGTAAGAGATTATTAGTCCATTGTCTCTTTTCTCTTACAACATCCAGCTCAACAAACCACATGGAAGTCCTGAAATTTTAATTGTTTGAGGATTTCAGGAATGTTAGAAGTCCTCAACTGTACCAATACCACAGCAATAACTTACCTGTAATTATAGTCATTATACCTTGCAACTGGCAGCACTAAGCCATTACAAACCACAAAGCTTTGGCCATCTGAAGGTCAGTTTATCGGGAGATGTTTAAAAACAACCACTCATTTCTGGTTTAATGGTTTTTTTCTGATTTGTGTATCCTTGTCTGGGTTGGAGCATGCCCCTCATGCAACTGCTTAAAGCCTACCCCGGAAAGCATGGCAATGCAGTCCTGGCACTCAGTTCCAATATTGACATTCAGCATGAGGAAATGCTGTAGTTATTAAAACCTGCTGTATCCACTTGTAATCTGTGTGATCTTCTTAACAAAGCCAAGCTGCCTCCTTCAGATGCCAGTTGCCCTACTGTACACCTGACGTCTCAAAATATGTTCAGAGTTTCTGAAATGAAAGCTGAATTAATGTCAACAGCTAGAACAGGTCTGTAGAGTCTGTGTCTTACCATCTGTGAGAAAAAAAATCCTAGACAGAAATGTGGAACATAACAAATAGGAAGGAAATGTTACTAAGTTGGTGGGCTGTGAGCACTTCAGCACAGGCATCTGGAAAGGAACAGGGTCTTTCCCAACACATAATGAAAACAATTCAGAGTAGTGCCACTTTATACTGCTCTGTGAGCCACAGGATATGTCCTTATGAGTCCTAGCACCTCATGTGAGAGGTGTGCACATCTGGTTGCAGTAATGAGAGGATGGCTTTCTGCGGTAGCTGTTCAAATCCACACTCGGCTAACCCAGATACCATGGAACACCTGTGCTAAATTCACTAGGGGTGGCCCATCCTGACACACTCTGCGAAGACATGAGACTCTTAACATTTACTCTCCACACTTGAAAAACCTATCACATGACCTTTGTTTAAGCAATAGGACACACACCGTCCAAATCAGTGTTTAGTATGAGGATCTGGGTTCAGGGACCAAAACAAAGTCAGTAGCCAAAAGTCAAGCTGAAGGTCAGGGGAAGGGCTAGCAACAACAGGCTTCAGTTGTCAGCCAGCCCAGGAGCAACTGCAAGTTCTGGCTGCTCTTTCCAGCCAGTAACCGGGGTTACTTCAGCATGACCCAAAACGGTTGCTTATTCAGTCATTCCTGCCAGGCCTCACTGGCAGGGAGGTCTGGTCCAAACCTAGGACCCAGAAACATGCTCTCAGTTTTCATTTGAGAAAATAAACAGAGATAGGGTTTCAAACTGTGGGTGTTAAACGCCCATGAAGAACTTGCATGGTACAGGTCATCCTCCCTTCTCGGCTTGAAATATTCCACATGAAAATCTGGCAGACCATATCTAAGCAACAAACACATTTGTCCCACTGTGGGATCTATTTTGAGGTAATACTTAACCAAAGAAGAGCTCAGCCTGAGGAAAACATTTTTTCCCAATCACTAGTTACTTGCAGAAGCAATTTCCAAACATGCCTAATGTTGAACAAAATCTGCTATTAAAGTGAATATCTAAATTCATGGGCACCAACAGAAGCCAATTAGGAGCAGACAGAAAACACATTTGACAGTCTCTCCCACATAATTCCCTGTGTTGGAAACAGCATAGAAAGATTAATATCCAATGAAGTTAATATGAAGAAATACTGAAAGCGATCATCCTTTCAGCTTCTTGCGCTTTGTAATTCCCTTCTTGCAAACAGTAATCCTGTCAAATGTCACGTCAGTTTTGTAATTTTTTTTTTTAAATGACAGGATACTTTAACAGCCATTACTAATATCTCTTGGTATGCAAAGCATGACCATGATACAATGCAGGAAAACTTCACAATTCAGAGAGCAAAATGATTACATGCAAGCCTCAAAAATCTTTTCCACTTGCGTATAGATTTGTATGAATGAATTTCTTTAGAAGAGGCCTGCAGACTGTGGACAGTATTAATATGTTCCCCTTGAGTGGAAATTGAGTGAATGTATAAATTACATCACAGTGCAACGTCTTTAGGAAGCTAAAGGAATTTGATTGACTTAAACTAGAATCAGTAGATATTTGTATTAATATATCTGAGAACAAAACTAAGTACCTATCTTTCCTTTAATCAGGGAGTCTCACTGAAGCTGATGCAATATCTGTTTGTTGTGTGTGGCACAACTGATTTGTTAGGTTTGCACAAATTAGAGATGCCTCTGAGGATTGTCATGTTCTAAACCCCTAGTTTTAGTAAATGTTTCAAAAATTTTTGCACTTCTTGTGACATTTTGACATGCTGACAGAATAAACATCTTGACATTCTATAATATTGCAATTCATAGGAAATTAGGAAATAAATTTGTTGCAATTCTAAATTAAATCTAGTAGCACAAATTCTACATTTATTATAAAGGATAAGTACGCCTTTTATTTCAGCTTTATTCATTAGAGCAAGAATGGATCAATTTAGAGTAGCTGATCCCATGTTTTACAGAAGGTTGTGTATGGATTTACTTGTAGCTCTGGAAATCCCCAGTAGAATGGAATTGCAAACAACAATACAAAATCCAGCTTCTTCAGCAAATGTGTAGTTAGAATACCATATATTTTCAGGACAATTACACGAGCAAAAGTTTTGATGCCGAAGACATGCATTCTTTGCTTCCTTCCCCTCACTCAATATCTCACTGCATTTTCTCATCATGCTCTGAAGTTCATGATTCTCTCAGGTAGGCCAGGGAAAGCTGCTTCTGAGTCCATACTACAAATCAAGCCACTCTGATGTTATCCTAATAAAAAAAAGAAAAATAAATGAAGTTACTTAACAAGCAAAGAAAACCCCAAAATTTCCATAGACTTGTGGTTGCTTTCACAGAATCACAGAATATTCTGAACTGAAAGGGACTCACAAAGAACATCAACTCTTAAGTGTGGGGATGGAACCCACAAACACTGTCATTATTAGCACCATGTTCTAACCAGCTGACCTAATCTCAGGGTCTGTAGTCTATGAATTTCTTTTTAAAGAACACACTGGGAATTCTAGCTAATGTTCCAATTTGCCCTTTCCCTTTAATTTAATTTAATTTCATTAAATTGTTTCATGTTTAGCTCTTTCCTTTCCTCCTCTTTTTGCTAGACCTGATCAAGAAGTTAAGCAGGCCCTCATACACATGCTGAGATTGAAACACAATCACGTGATAGGAACACAGTTTTTATGCATCGGGATTCCTGGTTCCTTTGTTGCAGAATATGACAGGTTTGTAGTGAAAAAAGGGATCTCAAGGAGGGGACAATCTCCCAGACAATCTTGATTCCACCACAGCACTCTTTCCAGTACAGAGACTGACAAAACTTATCCGTAATTCATTGAGATGAAGATGGCACATTAGCTTGTAAGATACACATTATTTGGGCCTTCCTATGGGTGTGGAGTCCAAACACTAATACACAGAAGAGGGAAATCTAAGTTTTCATAAATAACTCTCCATATTTTCTCTGGGGTTTTTGGGAAGTGTACTGAGATTTTACTTCCTGGAAGTTTTTTCCATGTCTGTAGTTTGGAAGCACTCAGAAAACCACAGTCTAGCTGACAGCTACACTGTACATTTCTCATGTATTCTCTGCTGTTTGGCTACTAAACCCACCGTAGAAAATGTAATTCTGTTTGGTCGTGTGACCCTAGGTCTCTCCAGCAAATGTGAGTCCATTCAGTACAGGCAGAGTTGACTTTCTTGTTTCAAAGGCTTTCTAGGCAATTTTCTGAGGTACTGAGATATTCAGAGCAGTGGAAAAACTCTTACTTTTTCATTTAAATGTCAGTACTTTTTTCAGCATCCAAATACAAACTTGGGATTTACTTATATTTTGTGTTAATGCAATTTAATGTGTTAGTTTCTACTTTCTTGACTTATTTGCATAAACTCTAATTCTGTAGCTCTCCCTTCTTGCTGGAAATCAGTCTGTTATATGACAAAAAGCTTCCCTGGCAGTTCTGCTTTCTGTTACTTCCAGAGATCATTTTAGCTCTTTTCTTGCTGATTTTTCTGGTAAAAAATACTTCTTCTGTCACATGCAATTTTACTGTTAGTTTCTCAAAAACTCTCTCTCAGGATATTCAGTCTGTAAGCATTTGTGGGGAAGAGCTATTTGCTTCCATGAATTTTTTTCTTTGCTCTTTTAAACGCACACAGCTAATTTCTTATTCTTAGAATATGGGAAGAACTGATGCCAAGGAATTTCCCCAGAGAAGGGAACTTTTCTTGTTTGGCCAGACTTGCAGCACACCCAAATTGGTATAAGTCCATCTAAGACAATGAATG
The DNA here is from genome assembly GCA_013397975.1 of Machaerirhynchus nigripectus. Lineage (NCBI taxonomy): Eukaryota > Metazoa > Chordata > Aves > Passeriformes > Dicruridae > Machaerirhynchus > Machaerirhynchus nigripectus. The sequence goes on along the minus strand of VZRQ01004165.1, from coordinate 676,911 downwards.
ACATATTGATAATTTATATGGTGATAATCTAATGCATTTTAGTTTAATTATTTTACAACATAGGGAAGGTTGGTGTGTTTGTAGAATTTTGATCAGTTCCTATATCTCATGTTAAATACCTAAGGAAGAGTGATCCAAGAATAAATTTAGAGGCATCAAAGACCCATGGCCTTACAGTTGTTTATCTTGGGAAATGTAGGTGAAAGCTGGTTACCATACAAGATTCTTTTCTGCACAACAGCATCTCTTTGCCTCACATCAAAAGGTTTATGCTTTGCTTTATGACTGGAAGATTCAATCCTTGTCTAAAAGTTTTTTAGGAGGCCTCAATGTTTGAAAAAACCCAGGTAATAATGACAATTTATATAAAGTGGAAAACGAAAGGGAAACAACTCCCAACACTTTGATAGAAAGATTATTGATGCTATTCATATAATCTGATGTCCGTATTGCTGTGTGCATGTTTTTAATCAAACCTGGGGTTTTATCTCGCTATTTCACATATAAGACGACAAAAATGGCACACTAAATTGACATTTGCAGGACAGAACTACGATTTTCTGAAGTTAGCTTTGCTCTTTTCAAATCTTGTTCTCCAGTTCTGTCAATAAAGAAAGAAACCTCAACAGACTTGAACACAACTTTACAATCTATCTGCTGTGGGCTGTGCCAGCATGCTGACTTTATGCTTCTCTTAAGGAGCATAGATTCACTAAAAACAATTATAACCACATGGGAACATTCAAGGCAGGCAAAGAAGAGAATGAATCAAAAATTAAAGAACATGGAAAAGTGTCTTGCACAAAAATTAATGGCAAAAGCAACTAGTGTTTTGTAGGAATGAAACTGAGCAGATATTAACCACATCAGATAGTGATGAAAGGACAGTAAGTGAAATTGCCATACAGATGATGTGGAAAGGAGTCCAGCCAAATGATGTTTTCTGGATGAAGCCAGCAGCAAACACAATCATGCTGTGCTGTGCTGTGCTGTGACAACCTGTCACCCTGGTTGCACATTTACTTTTTGTTCTCTTTAATTGCAAACTAGGATGACTCAGCACACCCAACCCTTTTGATTTGCTTTAGGTATTTGGTACTTCTTGGGAGCTGAGCCTGACTATATGCCCAAGACTACCCAGGTAGCGTGGGTGAAAGTGGAAATCTGGACACAGATGAGGGACCACAGTGAGGAAACACAGGCCTTTCCTACCTTTTGAGACTGATGATGGTCCATGCTATATCTGCTTCCTTCCAGATGTGGAAGTTTGAACATTCCATCATCAGAGGATGGAGTGGGAATACTCCAGTGCCTGCTGCAGTTGTGAAAAGGGAAACACTGTGAGAAGGGTATGTATCCTAAGAAAATCAGGAAGTCCAGAAAGCCCAAGTAACTTTTGGTCTAAGAGATTATGGGATCCACAGGCTGGACATTGCTTTGCCTTCTTCACCCGAAGGTGACAAATGCCCATGTGAACCAGGTCTGTGCAAAGCAGTGTCTGTAGCCATTCCCTCTCATGACAGCTGGAAGTGGTAACAATCCTTCTCACCATCTCCAGAGAATGTGCTGCTTGTGATGGCAATCAAGAGGTGTGAGCATCACAGAATATTCTCCTACCCCTGGGAAGGTTCTCACTCTCCCTTCCATCATCAAGGGAAAGGCTCTAAACTGCACAGGTGCACTCACAGTACTTCCTTCTCACCCTGTCCATGAATATTTAATTACTAAACCAAGAACTTAAACTGTTGCCAGCTAAATGTTGAATCCCCCTCTTTAGTTCTACCCCCAACACCACCAAAAAAAAAATGTAGGAACATGACAGAAGTGGTGTCATCTTTTTTTTTCACGTAGGGAAAGAAATGAGACCCAAAAGGACACCTGTGCCACAGTGGTGCTGAGAAGGGAGCTTAGCATGGAGATGGAACATTTAAATTATTCTCCTGCTTTCCACATTTCATAGCAGTTGCAATGGACACATCTGTGCGGAACAAACTGGGTTCTCCAAATTCTCTACAGATCTCCCTTATTCCTTTTGTAGCTGTAGACCAGTGGAGCCTGGGAGCTTCACTTCAGGCTGTCAGCTGTGAGTAGCAGGAAATATCAACATAAAAACCCTGACAGGCAGCATACAGACCAAATAGACTTGAAGACCCAATCTTTGATTTCATTAAGGTTTACTGACCCATCTGTAAGATAACTAGTTTTTAATTTTCAGGCTGATCAGTGGAAATATCTCTTGTTAAAGACAATGAGAAACAGGAAGACTTAAGGAAATACTTGTATTTGTACAGATCTCTTCTGAAATGGAAATGTGCTTGCAGTACTAGGAAGAAAACAATAGCTTTTATGGCAGCTGGAAATTCCTCAAATAGCACCTAGGACTTTAAAATTAATAAAAAGTTCTCCTTAGACACTACACATAAAAGCCTAGCTCCTGGAATTCAGTGGGAGTTTCATCATCAGTTTTAGTGGAATCTATATTTCCACGCACAAGTATGAAGTCATAGAAAGTCGAGATGGAAAAAGCTGCTTAATCATTCAGACCAGACCCAAAGGCATGGGGATTTTTTTCCTTTTTAATTTTATCCTCATAGACTTGTTTGGCATCTGAAAACATTTTGCAGACTCTTTTTCTTCTGGGGCCTTCCTTCCTTCCTTCCTTCCTTCCTGCCTTCCTTGTGTATCTGGGGGACTGAAGAGTAGGGCAAGCAGCTTGGGACTACTGATGTTCCTTACTGAGGAATCCATTCCCCTTCTCCCTCCCTTGCCAGCACCAATACACTCTCATGGTCCCCGAAGGATGGCAAAGAGCTTCTGTCCCCTCACTCCGCCTCTAGGATGCTTTCCAGTGGTAATGTACACAAGAAAATCCCTGACAACTGACAACACACAGCAGCCTCCAGTAGCCCAGGTTTGGCCTCTATGACTTTAATCTGTCCTGTGCACATTCAGCATCATACCCTACAATGGACCTTCTCCATCTTTTTTAGGCTTTATGCATCTAATTTTTCACATGGTCCAAAATAAACTCTGTTAAAGCATACCCCAACTTTAACAGTCAGGGTGCATAAGGAAAAGGAAAACCAAAATGTTCTCCAGTTGGGAGGAGGATGATGCCTACTCATCAAATATTGTTTGAACGCTTAGCAGGTTTGGTCTACATAATTTAAACTGATATCTATAGTCAGTCAGGTTTCCTAAAAGGGGTAGATACTGCCAACACATTAAATTAAAGAAAAAAAAAACAACCAACGAAACAAGAAAGACATTTTTTTGGGGTGTAGATAACAGATCTACTTTAAAATTCTACTTTAGGAAGACATGAGAAGTGCTTTCCAGAAGCCTCTTCCTCTAACTGTCTGAAAGAAGAGTTGGATGACCAACTCAGATGTACACATCTACACTGCTGACACACACAGGAAGTAAGAGGAAGCCCAACTAGGTACCTATTAAGACATCTTAAGACAGACCCAGATAACATCTTCATTTGGAGGTGCTGAAATCAAGTCTAACAAACCTGAAGTGACCTAAAAGCTAGAAATCAATTCATTTGTTCATTTTTTCTTGTTGTGAAAATTGCATCTTTCAAGATTGCAGTGAAGAAATGCATTAATCTTTTCACCATATTTTAGTTTCTCTAAGACATAATCCTATAGTTTTATCCCTATAGGGCTACATCCTATATCTACAGATCAAGACCTAAGGATCTGGTTTTCTGGAAATCTGTAAAATCTTAGACAAGGTCTAGAAGATGCAAACCATATGTTTGTCTTGCCTGTCAGATCCTGGAATTAAACTCATCTGTAGACCTGTGTTTTATCCACTGCCATATGGGAGGGGTATATTGTAGAAAATACGGGTCTAGGTGGAGATGAAAAGTGCATGGTAAGAGCGCTTTGCCTTGGAGAAGGAATGGATTCATGAACATATCACTTGCTCTCTATGGTGGAGATGTGCATTTTGCATACACTTATCTAAGGGCCTGAACTACAGCCTAATGTTAATAATTTCCCAGTTTTCCTCTCTTCTCATGAACAGTTTTTCATGGAGCTTTAATGTCTGCTTGTTGGAGAGGCAGATCACATTCTCCAAAGCTTCCTGCATGTGAAAAATGGCATAGCACTTAATGTAAAATACTACTTGTCAATAACTGCATAACAAATCACATATGATCTCTCCCTTTCCCAATTACAAACCTACCTTTAAGAAATGTGGCAATAAGCAGAGGCACATGGGCTTTTTGGCAGTCTGCCCGAAAATCCCTGCAGCCAATGAATAATGATTACAATACAGAGCATCTGCTATCCAGAAATAGACTGTACTGTCTCCTGAACCTGCTATTTTGTCTTTGGACAAAACATGGTGGAGGTGAAAGTATTTTTTCTTCTGGTCACAGTGAGGAGCCAGATTTTCTTTTAAAATAAAGTTGTGGTTAAACAAAGTCCAACAATAAATAATGTTAGCAAAATATGGAAATATATCAACTATTTTGCTTCAGATTTTTCTATATGAAAATTAAGTATTTTGCTGTAAAACCTAGAACAGTTCTAACAGAAAACAGTTTTCCAGAGGTATCCTACAAAAAATTCAACGTTGATTGAGATTAATGGCTGATATTCCAAAACAAATATTTCAGGCAAGTTAATAAACACAGAGAGCTTTCAGGGCAGGCCAAGCCTTTGCAGGCACTCCTTCTCCACCACAAAAGGAAGAGTGTTCTCATTCTCATCAGGGACTTAGCTGATAAATCAAAAGCCTCTCTTTACAGGCAGAGAAGAGACATCCAGAAAAAGTGCTGAAGGGTCATGAGGAACAAAATTGCCTCCAGAAGATTGGGTGGAAAGACCAAGCCATAAGGAGCTGGAACAATTACGAATTGGAGAGAATGAAGAAAACAACTGCTTTCCTGATTTTTGTGTTTGTTTGTTTGTTTGTATGTTTTGAAGCCATGGTGCATCTCTTTTAGAAATGAAAAGGCACTCAGCACCTTGATATTGGTACCACTCTTTCAACAAAACAGATCTGCTTGTATAGTCTAACATTTATGGTACATGGACAGTGACATTTCTTTTTCTCCTCTATGATTCACAGTGACTTGAGTCTCAGCCACAGAGATTTTCTTTTTCTAATGAGAAAGGGAAATAAAAAGGATCCATAATTCTTAGGACTTCCAAAAGAATGTGATATTGTCAACTGAACAGGAATTTAGGAATTTTACCTATGGACAGATTATTCCCATCTTTTTCTGGGTTTTGGCAACCAAGTAGAATTTAAGAAGCAAAAGACTGCACATTAGGAACTTGCCAGTAGTGGAGCAGCATTAACAGAAATGCCATCTCAAGTCGCCCATATGTTAAGAGGCTCAATTTAAAAATTTTTGGGTATAGGACACAGACCTGAACATAACACATGTAAAAATAAATGGCTAAACTAGGAAAAAGTTTCAGAAATTTTGGAATTGGTGGATTCAGCTTTACTCAGAAATCCCTAGGAGGGGAAAAAAAAAAAGGTATTCTGAGCAAGGCTTCGGGTTTTTTTTTGCTTCCCAATGCTGTAGGAAGTGGGTTAATTTTAGTCAGGTTGCCACAACTTGAAAAGATGTACGAAAGTGAAAAGGATACCTGTTGTGCTGTGATAATGATTAGGATGTGAATCTGCAATTGGTTATGCATTAACTGCATCTTTTTCACTGACAACACAAAGGTCAGAATATATAAAATTATGCATAGATGTAGGTATTGGCTGGATCAAAGTCACAAAGTAAGAAGACAGCTCTGGAATCATGGATCCAAACTGCACTTGGATAGTTGATAACCATATTAACTTCTTTGTGATTTTTATAAACAAAAAAATGTCACCTGATTGTTCAGGGTTGAATGTGTAGCCCTCAAGAAATTATTGAGTTTTTGCAAGTCAATAAAGAGACTTACATATTTCTTCATTTGTTACAAATATTGAAGATGAAACAATAGTCCTAACTTTAATACATGAAGTGAAATTTATCCTCTGACATACCAGCTAAGGCTAAAGTAAAAAAAGCATGTAAAATGGTAGAACTGTTTATAGCTTTCTGATTCTTTTCCTTACGGGGAAAGTTACTTACTGTAATTGTTTTCTCTCAACATCATTCTCTTATTATATATCAACCTTGGTTCAGGCATTTTGATACTATTGTCCCACATCAAACTAAACATTACTTGGCAACAGGCAAGGACAAACAGATAGGCTTACAATTTGTTTTTATAATTAGCTACTGTGTCAGTGTGAAAGCTAGGATACATGTCCAAGGTATATGATCATGAACTGCCATGCAAGGCTACCTGCTAGGCTCATTCTCAGCACAGACCATCAGGAACAAATGGGAACATAGCAGTGTGTAATCTTGGGCTGGGCAAGGGCAATTTCAATTATTAAAACATCTCATTACTGAAGCTGCTTGTAGACATTTAAGTGGAGATGGACCATGACAGGTCATCACAGAAAGTTAGAATCATCCCACCCATTTCAGCTCATTGGCAATGCTGCTTAAGTTATGGGCAGAGACTTGCTAAATTTCTTTTTCTGTTGGTGGAAAGAGAAGTTCACTGCCATATGCAGATGTCTAAAGTTAGGGGGGATGAGTGAAAGCACAGCTGTTTCCAGGCACAGGCAAGGTGGCATGTATTGCCTTCACATCTTTCCACGTGTATTTCCATAGAAGGATAGTTCACATAAGGTGTAATTAAGCTGGTGCTACTACAATTCAGATTCTTCCCTCCCTTCCCACCCACAGTGAATAGATGCCACCCATGATACAAAAACTTCAACGTTTACAGGTTACATGCAGACCAGCTCCTTAAAGCACTTCCTTTTGTGGAGTGAAAATTATACCAGGGTGTTGTTCATGCATGGTAAAAGGAATTGTCTGGGCAAAGAGGAGACATGACAGCGCTGGGCACAGATATGATGGGAGCAAATAAACTGGTCAGTGCCATAGCTGCTGCTCTGTGAAACACCACTCAGGGTTCTGGTACAAGAGGAACTTTAGGACCTCCTTAGGTCCCCACCAGCTCACCCAGGAAATTCACCACTGATAAACAGATAAATTCACCATTGATAAGCACACTCTGTTTGATAGGGGAATGTGCTGTGGTGGGCTATTTGACTGTGTTGATTTCTTATGCCTTGCAAGAGCTTAGGAAGTAATGGAAGCACATCTAGACAGTATATGTGTAGTCAAGTTTGTCCATACATACAATGCAAAAAATATGTTCTGGACTTGATAATTTCTGTGGGTGGAATTTCTGTTCTCATCTGACAGAGGTTTTGTACTGGTATTAAGCTGTGTGATTGATACAACAGGATGCATCAGAAAACCAGATCCACATTGTTCAACTTCACCTTTAGAAAAATTAGAGATTAGTTTTGTATTTTGAATGCACTTTGACCAAGTGATTATGTAGATGTTTTACTCTGAACACATTCTTCAAAATGTTTAAATACCTTTCCTTGTCAGGATCATGTTTGTATTTATGCTTTTGTTCTTTACCATGAATGCATCCGGTCAATATTTTCCTGATGGCAGAACCTCTCTGTGTAATGTGTGCATTTTTTTTCTTGAAAAATACAATGAATTGGAGACACTTTCAGTTAAACAAAGAAGTGTTCTGCAAATTCTCTTAATTCTTGACAGCTCTGCCCCAAGGACAGGACCATTGGGCTCCCAACCTTGGGCAATTGTTTTTGTCTGAGAACAGTGAACCATCAGAAGCTCCTGCTAGCGCTCAGGAAATGTGTTGATTTCTATAAAAAAGCTGCAGGATAGAGAAAGAGATGACTTGGGCTTAACCCTTATTTGGCCCAGTATTGATCAAACACTAAAGGAAATCTTGTGCCCTTCCCCTCATCTTGTTTTCCTACAAAGCAGTAAAACTGTTTCCTTATTGACTCTATCTGCAAATATTTTTAATGGCTCCAGACTAATGGCTTAAAGTTTCAGAACATTCACTCAGTCATTTTGATTCACAGCACGATGGAGATAAGAGGTAAGGTGTTCAAATACTTCAGTGATAACAGGAGGGTTGCAGAGAATCCAGATCTATTTCACTGGGCTCAACAGAAAGCAGAACATTTTCCTGGAGCTTAGAAAAGATTGATACATACTGTGCTATTTTGTGTCGAAACAGACATGTCTGTGTTGCAAGCTGATTCAGGTTACTCAGCTGTTTCTCTAACCAGACACTTACAGCTCCCTATCTTTTATTCCTCTGATCTAAAGCAGCCATAACTTGCAAGCATGGATTCATCACAGAGGTGAGAGGAGACAGCCTTAGCTCTCTGAGCCATCAGTCGGGGCACTGTGTGCCCCTGTATTACATCAAGCAGCTGTGGCCACACACTTGTGCAGCCTCTCCATTCAGATCAGAGCTTCAGCTACCTCTGTCTTAAAAGCATCTCCCTTCCAGGATCCTCACCCCAGCTGCCTCTGTGGGTAAGAGCTGAACAATCAAATGAGGACAAACTTTAGTTTCTATATACTCTTGGCCCTCCTTGCAGAAGGGATTTGGGCAATTTTAAAGAGTATCATAAAAAAAAAGGTAAAGGTAAACATTTTTCTTTTCCTCCTAAATGGCTGTAAAAGGAAGCAAAAATGGGCAGCTCAGGGACTGATACATGCTGTGTCAAATGACTAGAGTTTTATGGCCTTAAGAAACTTGGAATATTGATGACAGCACATACTGGCCTGAAAATCAGGGTTACTGTTAGGGTGATGCAAATTGGCTGAATTTTTAGTATTGAAAATTTGGCCTCAAAAAATGTGGGGGCCAGTTGCTGTAAAGAAATGCACCTCTTCTGAAGCAAGCATTGTCCCTATTCTTACAGTATAGAATCACCACAGGCAGGCATCATTGTGTCTATGCTTAATGTGTGCTAGAGGGGAAAATGACAAAATTCCTACTTATGCCTGAAAAACCAATGATATGGGCAGACACACTTTTATTCAGCTATCTAAAATAGTTTATCAGTTTGCTGCCCTGTCAATTTGTTACCACAAGCCCACCAGAGCTTATTGCCACATCCCCATCACTGGAATGCCATGAGTATTAAACAGAAATAGAATTAGTCCAGAATATATTTTGAAAGCAGACTTTGCAGTGCCTGAGATAAATTTATCCTCTGGTGTTCTTTTTTACTTCATTAACTTCACCATATTCATGACAAATGGGATAAAGCAACCGAGAAGTGGCAAAATAGATGGGACTTTTACAAAATAAGATGCTGCCTTGTACCTCTATTTGAATAGAACTGGTCCATAATGCCAGCTTGGCAGCCTTGGGCTATTCCAAAATGTCTAGACTCTCTTATTAAAGATATTAAATTTTCTGGCTTTTGCCAAGATTAATAAAAACATCAAAACTTGCATAAAATTGCAAATGGATGCAGTAGAGGGGAGAAGCTAAAAACAAACTCCATACCCAAACCCCAACAATTTACATCTGTGCTGAGTAAAATAATTGATATTCTTAAGAACAGATGTTACTTCAAATTCACAGGCACAGATCAGTGTTTCAAAGAGTAACGAAGTTTATCATTTAAAGATTGTGTTGGAATTCAGGAGCCAAGCAACTACAAGCAGAAGAGGTGCTACGCTAAGATTTGGTGAGGCTATATGCCTGAATTCATAGATGGCAACTCCTATGTACCCAATAAATGTTCTTTAAAAAGTTACAGGCTGCACAGGACATTCAGAGTCATTTTCTGTGGTCACAGGCAAACAGCACAACTAGTTTGCTGGCATTTCAGATTTTCTGCATCTTGTTTTAAATTCTTTAGATTCACTGTACTGTATAAAAATGTGATAGTTTGCATATAGGGAGTTGTGGTTTTATTCAGATTTGTGGTTTTTGCATCCTGGAAGTCTTGTTTTGAGACCAAATCTGGTCATTCCAAATTGATTACACAAAAGCTATAGAGTAGGTTATAATTTCCATGGTGTGTGTAATATGTGGTGTAGCTGATTGGGCACTCAGAAATTGTGGTAGACCCTCCAGCTTGCTAACTTCCTAACTCAGCAGATCACAAGCTTTTATATATATATATGTCCCGTAACAAGGGTGGTGATGTTATTACTGTAGGTCTAATTAGATAACCTTTAATGTTGCTTTCACTCAAAAATCTTGGAGATGCATTTCATCCAGATTTGGTTCTTTTCCAGATTTGTTAAAAAGGAAATAATTATTCTGTATCTCCACCACAATTTAAAAAATAACACTAAATACTTGCAGGACTTTGCAGACTGAAGGGAATTATAATAAAACCTCACCAGGAAAAGGAAACTTACAGCGAGTTACAAAAAACAAAACCAAAACCCTGCATGAGTAATTGGATCCCAAAATGTAATGAAGTGTTGGCTGAACATTGTGCTGCATACCAAATACTCTCTTTAACAAGATGAAATCTGAAAGCAGTGGAAACATAGATCAGAGCTTCTTCTCAGAAATGATAGTGTAAGAACAAGGAGCTGTATTTGAGATAGGCTTCCCATTCATAAATATTTGTAAGTTAAACATATTTTTGAAGAGACCTATTTTTTGTGAGCAACTAGAATCAGAATGGAATAAAAGTCTCAAATAAAATCTACCAAGGGCTTAAGGGAAGTGGCACATCACATTAGTAGAATAACATTTTTCCTCCTAAAACAGTATTGGCACTTGGTAGAAATTAAGAGGAGAAAGAGGAGATAGAAAATGTTATTTATACTCTGGTAATAAACTTGAGTTGGACAATTTTTGATTGAAATATAGTCTCTCACAAAAATAAAATAGTAGATGAATTTGTTCATAATCACTGGACCTATTGATAAGAGATACTCAGTTTGTCATAGGTCTGGGAAAAAAGTCAAAGATGGGATGCTGCATGAATGCATTTGAAAGAGATTTCCCTTTCCTTTTCCTCTCTCCAGCTCTGGAGTCTCCCTTGCTGTGTAGGACAAGGATGGATTAGGCAGAAATAGAAGCTGGACAAGATTGCTGCAGCCCAGGCATCCCAAGGTATCAGCAGAAAAGCCACTGGGAGCTTAACACAGCACAAATGTTACTTGACTAACGCTGAGACAAGAGTAGGATGCTAAAAGCTAAGGCAAGGTTTTAAGTCTCAGCTCTGTAAGTGAGGAGCAGTTGCAGGAGTGAAGAAGGAGGACTGACCTGTGCATGCTGCTCAGGAATCACTTCCACACCTATATTCCAGCGTACAAAGCAACACTGCAGTACCATGGGACTCCACTGTCCTCTCTGTAAAAAGGAACTTTGGTATCTTCTGTCAGTGCCTGGAGATAGAAACAGACACAAAATTAGGGAGAAATACCTGCTTTAGGTCTGGGTTAACTTTACAAGGTCCTAAAATTCACTGAGGTCTGAAACTTCACTGTATTAGCAGGCTGTTATTTAAAGCTTGAACTGCATTTTCAAAGTTGAGACAAACACCAAGTCAGAAGGATTTGAGTTTCTCCTCATTGTCTATTCTTGTGACAAGCCTAGTGATATTAGATTCTTTGATTCTGTGTAGTTGCAACCATCCTAGGAGAGGAATCTTGCCATGCCCTTTGCTCAAGCGTGGCACATTTAAGTCTTCCCACTAAAGTGATTAGATCTCCTCTGAATTTTACTGGCTGGCTACGTGGCAGCAATGTTTCTTTACCACAAAGAATAAAAGTAAGTGAACTTCCTGCACACTGCAGGCCTTATTTCTTTATCAGAAATTGCCCTTGGTTTGATAATTTTGAATTTAAACTTACTATGATTAGGAGGGGTCAGATGTATAGGCATTGTCAGATATCCAGGGCTCAATTCTCCTAAACGTATGAGAGCATCCCCGCTTTTCCCCTGCCCTTATCATAAAGATATTCATGCTGTGGTCCAGAAATGTCTGATTTTCCTGAAGGTCCTATTCTTATCTGCCAGTCCTCTGTAGCAGATACCCTCTCTGGATATCCTCACAGTAAGGTATCTGGAGTGACACTAAGTATCTGTGTATGAGCAACTGAATCAAACACATTAAGATATTTATCACATGATTTGCAAAAGTGTTTTGTCACTCATCTCCTACAAAAAGGCACTGGAGATTGATTTGGATCATTATCATCATTAGCAACTGAAATAACTGGTCTGAATACTCTAACCTGTCACCATACAGGCAATTGAATATCTTGCATAATGGCTGGCACATGTCCACTACATAGTTTGCCAGACACCAGAAAAAGTGTAGAAGAGTATCTATGGACAGGATAAACCCCAGGGCTTGAAAATCAGCACACAGCTGACTATGTTTAGAAGACATTTTTTATTGCCATATAAAAGCATTATAAATATCCATTAGTAATATCAGCCTGTAATTACAGAAATAAAGAATTATATACAAACTTGACTGCATTTCAATTAACAAACTTGCAAGTTTTAAACACATTTTTAATATATTCTCACTGGCTACCAAGGCTGTAGCTCTGCAGAGTTTCTTCCCCGCCATTTCTCACTGATGCAAGTTTCCCTTGTGTAGGATGGGGTGATGCCTTGAAGGTATAGGCATCTTTTCAAGAGGCTGAATGAAAAAACTGTGTTCCTGAGTAGTGTCCCTGATTTCTGCCACCCTGACCTGCCTGCCTTGGCCCCAGGGATGCCAAACAGGCTGGGAACACAAGCCAGGCTTCAATCCCCTTAATGTGTAAGAACAGTTGCAGAAAAAAGGGAACAAACAGTCCACAAAACCACAGTAGAATCCCTTCATCTTTTGTTCTTGCAAGACACTTTTACCCTGGAAAACTGAGCCATTTACACCACAGGAGTAATATAAAGCAAGCAATGTCTACCACTTGAACAGATAGAAACCTGCATGAGTGAGAGACATACCTTGTTTCTTCACCTTGTCCCTTTAACTCAGATTTTACCCCACATTGTGGCTGACAGGTTGTGGAGTACATTGGAAAGCAAGGGCCAGCCTGTGTAGCAGTATTTCCTACCATCACTGCTTCTAAATCAGTTTCCCTCAGATGAGGATGCCTGGGCAGAAGGAAGCTCTGTGAGTTTTCTCTCTGTAATAGAGCACTTTCTCTCTCCAAGGAGAGCAGTTTCCCAGCTGGCATAAAGTCACTGACTTCACTGGAGCTCACCCAATGTAACACAGATGAGCGGCTGGGCCAAAATAGAGTCACAAACACCCAGATGAATAAATACTTTAAAATGTTTATACCTAAGGGAGAGAAACTGAGGAGAGAGAGGATTAGCTGTGCTCCAGGCGTTGAATGTGTGGATAAGTGAGAGTCACTATTAGGCATCCATCCATACCTTTCAGGCTGTGAATAGGGCGTCCCTCACCTCTGGGTTTTCTTCTCTCTTTTCTCCTCCCCCACCACAACATGTTTGGCATTTGGAAGTTTTGAAGTAATTTCCTCCTTTGGCCTCACCTGGGATCTTTGCTGTCCCAGAACCTCCTCCTGACCTCAGTGTTGTGTTTTCATTTAAAGTCGGGGATGTCTATAAATGTCAGCAGTACAGGGCAATTAGAACTTTGAAAAGGGCTGTAACATAAACCAGCATTATAGTGAAATGGATACTGCCTTAAGCTGCCTGAAATTCACTTGCTGTTGGAAAGACAATATCCTGCCATTCTCCCATGGTGGCCTTCAATTGAACACATTTGGCTGAGGGTTGACCCATTATTAGGATAAGTCTCTGCATGGCTTGAAACAATGAAGAAACACAGGGAGAGAGAAGCCAGCAAATTGGGCTGGTAGTTAGCCAGCACTAAGCAGAAATGTGACACTGGATTAGGCCTTAATAGCTGTCTGTGGTGCTATCTGTGAAATCCAATGCTCTCCTTGTTTCCCTGCATTGCAGGCAGAAGCATGTGGTTAGATGTTGAACGAAATCCCCCCCCCCTTTTTTTTTTTGTCTAATAGCCTCTAAAACATACCTTCTGTAACTCTAAAAATAAACATTCATTGCAATAGCAGTTTGGTTCCTTAGTAAGGTGCCTTTTTTTCATGTGTCATCGCGCTATGTTAATTTATGATGCTTCTGGGTACCTCTGTCCTTGTCCCTCTGGTGCACATGTGCTGCTTTCCCTGGCTGCTCCAAGCTGCTATATATAAACTCAAATTCTACCTTAACATCAGGTCCATTACAGCCTTTCAAACACCCTCAAAACTCAACATGTTCTCTCACCATGAAGGAGAAGAATTTTCTATACAAAATACATTCTGAATTCATCAAAACTATGTTTCCTTTTTTTCATGATGCAAAAACTAATGTAAAAGCAATATGGTAACACTCTCTGAGTAACTGGGAGTAGGTGTTCAAGTCAAGCAGGACAAAAAGAAAAAGACTAAAGCTCCAAGGGGATCTATTCAATGGATTTCTGAGCAAATACTTATATTTCTGCAGAGAGATTTAATGGAACCCGTCTCTCTGCTCCTAAGGCAACATTTCATGTTATTACACTTTGTTATATACAAAAAGTCCATACAGGCAGAATTTTGCCAATTTTCTGTCAGAGAATTTTGAAAAGAGATTTCTCTGAATTATAAATGTTTGGATTCGTACACTGCATTTTTTCCTCCTTAAACCTAGTATGGAAACACAGACCCATGAAACATGCCTGTGAATATAATCATGCTTTACTGCAACTCCTTGGAATTCAGTCAGTTCACTGATCCTGCCTACTACCTAATAGATAGGAATGTTCTTTTATGGTACCTTGACTTTTCTCGAAGGTCCCATACTGCACCTATACGCATTTAATCACAATCAGATTGAGGTGTTCTGATGCAAAACCTTGAAGAGATTCCCAGCAGACTTTGGTTAAGGTTGTGAAGGTTTTTGAAAGGATGCTCCAGCAAAATGGTAGGATTTCAGCAGAGCCACCACACCCAGCTGGGACTGTCTCGTGCTGGTTGCTGAGCACTGTGCTGTGCTGTCCCACAAGTGGCCCTGGCCTCATGCTGCAAGGATGTGCACCCTGAAAAAAGCAGGTACATAGGTAAGTTGTAAAGGCTGATTTCAGAGCACATGTCTAAACTTCCTAGTCAGTATGATGCCATTTTAACATCTGTAATAAAACTGGTCCTCTACGTGAGATACACAAGCAGGTCACAGCCTGTGAAATTATCAGAGGTGTCAAGGGAAAACCAAAGTATGAGGTTGACTCTGGAAAGAATGTGTAATTTACTACACAATGGTCAGTGCAAGTCCTTTTTCCAAGAAGAACGAACTCCCTAGAAGCAAATCTTTGTGGCTCCATAGGGTATAATATGGCTGTTCCAGCACATTTCTAGTCACCCTGAGATGTTTTGCAAACAGCATGGTGTGCAAGCTTTATCTCTGACCTTAGCAGTCCTGATGAAACTTAAAGCATGCCTGGTCTCAAGTAAATACGTTGCTTACACAGGAAACATGCCTGCACAGCAAGCAGTAGAGTGCTGTGTACCTCATCTCCACAAGGGTCAAGTCCACCTTTGGGAAACAGGCAGGAATGCAAAAGAACTATTAAATTTGTCTAAAGATCTATGTTGTCAGCTGAAGAGAGAGAGGTATATGACTTCTGGAACATGAGGAGCTTAAAACAGGGGAATGGACACCTTTTTTATAGATATAATTTTTTCCTGATACAGAGTATAAGTAAGCCTTTAGATATTTTTTATGTACTCTTGAAAGTTGTATAACCAACACACTCCAATCTCTAGCTTCCACAATACCTGAGTTATATTCCACTATGGAAGATATAACTCCTAGGTTACATGTCTCACTAACGGTTTTTAGTGATGTGGGGACACAGGAACCATGCTATTATTGACTGCAAACTCTTTTTCAGCTGTTGGTGCACAGCCATCCAAAAGTCCCATCTATGGCTCTATAAAGATCCACATCTCCCAAACTGTACAGACATTTATGGTTCACAGGTCTTTGTCAATGTGTTTCAGAGGCTGGACACTGAAAGCAGAATGATCCTCATGCTGTGAGTCATGCTCTGCGGGAAACATTGCCAAAATCCTACCCTGATGCTAGTTTTAGATGCAGTTTTTTTCTGAACACACTCAGCAGGATACCTCGAGAGAAGGATAGTTTCTATGTGCAACAAAATTAAAAGCATAGAGGAATAACTTCTTTTTATACGGGCTTGGGAGAAGCTGATCCCAGTTGTGCATCAAAACATGGGCCCATGGAACCTGGATGTTCAGTTTAGTGTAGCTCCCAACTTCTACACACCACTGTAAGAGCTGCCAAATATCCCACAATCTCATAGGGTTTTCCTTACTATACCGTCAAATACTACGTCCAATACAAAACCAAAAATGACATTGTTTTCACCACGTTTTTGCAGCAAACACTTTCCCAGGTGCCCCGAAGATGGTATCTTGCAACGAGACTACAGAGCACATACAGACTTTCTAAAGGGGACAAGTAATGCCATGCTGAACTTACCATGAACCTAACCAAATCACTCCCAGTTGCAGATAGGAAGCACAACTGGTCCATGCCACTGCCCTGCCTCCAGCTTCCATGGTCTTCCTCTGATCCTGCCATACTAGCAGACCTGGCTGCCTCCCACGGGCATGCAGTCCCTTTGACCCTTAGTGCTCAGCGCAGGTTTCTGTTGCTCTGGAGCACAGGGAGAAGCTCCTCAAAGGTCTTCACAATGAGCATTACAATCTCAGAGGTATCAGCTTGAAAGTCAGCACATTTTACCTGCCTTGCTGCCTTTGGCCAGTGTCGGATAAGGACCAAAATTATGACTTAATACAAAGGGCAGTTTTAACCAATAGAAATTAGTGCACCTCTGAGGAATATTCATTTACTGCTTTTCTTTAACTATATTTAGTTTTTTCATTGGGACAAAGACATTCAACCCCTGGGATAAATTCTGCACTCAGTTATCACAGTGTAAAACTTGATTACTCCTTCAGCAAAGAGAAGTCATTTGAGCCTTACAAGGGCATCACTGAGAATGGGATTTGGCCACAATTTACAGTATTTCTCACAATACTAACCATACATTAGCCACAAAAACATCTCAGAGATGCTTGGATTTGTTTCAGTGGTAAATGAAAGCAGGTAATCCCTTTTTTAGAGATGATTGTGTGGCACAGTTTATTCCCCTTCCATGAGAAACCTTCCACAGGGCTCTAAACCATCTTCTGACTTGAGACTCTAGTTCTAATCCTTCCTACATGACTTTAGACCACAGTGAGTACAAGCCAAGCCCAAATCTGTATACAGCAAGCCACAAGATTGTACAGCAGAACACCACCAGTTTGCAGGCCAAACACAGAACAAAATGCGGGATGCCCATAGACCACCTGATTGCCTTCTGGAATGCCCAACATGACAGGAAACTCAAGGGACCGTGTCAAGGAAGATACTGAGATTACTTCTGCCATCACATGGGAATATTTGCAAATGGTCCTAAGGAAAAGTGGGCTGAATTTCCTGGGAGATCAGCCTGGAGAAGAGAAGGTTCCAGAGAAACCTTATAACAGCCTGCTTGTTTCAGGGGTGTTGGACTAGATGACCTTTAAAAGCCCTTGCCAACCCAGACTAGTCTGTGATGCTATGATATATCAACATAAAATGTTAGTCATCCTACCAAAAAATGTATACAGGCCTATTGTTATCTTGTGGTTAAAAATCACACAAAGAAAATGGAAAATCACATCCATTTCAGTTATGATCTCATTTCTGTACATGCTGCATGGCCAATTCCCAAATACTGTGTTCATGGCAGCTGACTCAATACACATGAAACAGAAGAATTATCAGCAAGTTTACAGTCATATTTGTCACACAGATAAATTATCTGGTAGATCTACATCTGTATTACTGAACCAGAGTACAAAAGACATTGGTCAATGTGTTTGTGGAAAAGTGTGCAAACAGTGGCATAAACCACTGATGCTTTTATTTGAAAAACTGAAATGTTATATTTGAATATGTTATGCAGAAACCAAATAAATACTTCAAATAAATTCTTCTTGGCTTCTGTATTGTTAAACTGAAGAGTTTGCCTTAACCAAATCATAGATATTGTCTCTGGTACACTTTAAAAAGACAAATAATGAAGGGAGGCAATATACATACCTTAATGTTTTCTCTCGTAAGTCTGGCTGCTAATGCTCAAGAATGCAAGATAAAATGAGGGAAAGCCTACCTTGGGAACCTTGAGCAAATTCCTTGCGCACCACACTGGCACTTTATTGCATAATTAAATTTATTGCAAAGGTACTTTATCTTCATTACACATGACAACTTTACCTCTTTTTTGCCTTGCAATCTTCTGTTTAAATCTTCAAATTCAGGTATTCTTGCTTCTCCAGACTTACGTGCACATGCAGTTTAACAAATTACAGAAATAATTTTTCTGGGAAGATTATATTTTTGCCTTACACCTCGTTCAGAGTTGTCAGATAGGCGCAGTTAATGCAATGTGTAGCAGTCTGGTCCACAGCTTACCTGTGTGAATGCTGAACTCACTGCATGCTGTACTGCTTCCCTCTCCGTGGTTACGTGACGCCACTGACTGCAACATCATGAAACAAAAGGGTTCCAAGGTACTAGTACCAAATAGTCTTTAGCTCTCACATACCAAGACAAACAGCACTGAATTGGAGACCTGAACAATGACTTCTCTTGGAAATCACACTGATCAAAGGCACCCAAGCTTGTGTCCTGGTTGATAAAGTGCAGCAGAAGTTGTAGGTCAGCTGCTCTTGGTGAGTGCAGAACTTAAACCAGGGCCAGAGGACTACAGGAAATCACAGAAGGAAATCAGCCTCTAGAATCCTGTTTGTGTCTTTAATGGGATGCCTGGAGAGGATGAAAGAGAACCAGAAGCCAGAAGGTGGGAGGCGTGAGAGTACCTGGAAGAAGGGCAGATGGAAGGAGGCTGCAGACAAGGAGTAGCCCAAGGCAGTGCTGCATGGAGGATAAAGCACAGGGGCATATCCAGCATAGGAGAGAACATGCCCTTTATGGCTGTCCTGAGGACAGGAGGGGAAAGGGATACAGATGGGCAGAGAAGGGGTTACAGGTATCCAAGGGACATGATCAAGGAAAAGAGCAGAATAAAGCCATAGTCATTCTCTGAAATTTGTTTGGAGAGGACCTAGGAATTGCAGACATCAGCTGAAGGGAGGAATCCAAATTCAGAGCAGAGCAGGAGAGGCAAAGCAACTGAAGAGTGGGTGTGAGGGGTGGAAAGGACAGAAGAGAAAGGAGCTGGCATCTGTGTTTGGAGGAGATGAGACAGGAGCCCATGGAATAAGGTCTGTAATTGTGCTGGGAAAGGGAAGGAGATTTGATGGAAATCAGCCTAATGGCATCAGGCTGATGAGCTGTGGGGAATGGTGATGGCAGAAGTGGACAAAGGGTTCACAAGTAGTAAATGGGAAGAGTTTCTGGAAAAAGCTGAACCTGAAAACTCAATGAGTTTTTGCAGAAAAACCTCATCATGTTAAGCCACCTGTGAGGAAGGTTGCTTATGTCCAACACAGGAAAAATATGGAAGAACAGTATCTCTCCCCTTTCTTGTGACAGCTGTTCCCTGCTAACCCGCCAAAGTTTTCTCATTTCGCTGTTTTTCATCATGTAGGATATGTAATATTACACACTAACCTGACTTTCTCTGACAAAGGTTCCATATTTGAGCTTCAATACATAGGTATGGCAGAGCTCACAATAAGTTATTTTTTTCCCCCATGCTTTTTAATAAGTTTGCCTGGGGTCTTGTAGCCAAATAAAAGACATGTTCCATGGTCTGGATAACTTATCATCTAGGTGGGATTTGAATGGGAGTTCTGGTTTCAGGACAGTCATTCCTCCAAACCATCACACCACATTTTTCGCAGTCCACAGTTCTGGAGCAGACTTGAAGTCTGATTCTTAGCGGTGAGTATATCACTTTGAACCAGACCTGGGACATTTTTGCATCTGCCTGACAGATTGTTCTGTTCCTCTCTTTTGTCAAAAGCAACAGAGTGGACCACAGGGATCAGGAGTACTGTTTGCACTGAAACACAGCCCTCTGACTGTGTAATTCCAGCTTGCTGAAATACTATGGGCAGTTGCAGAGGTCTCAAGAAGAAAGGAACCCCTGAACTGCTGGTGTCCCACTTGTTGACCCCGTTGCCAGTTCTTGTGCTCTGAGAGTAGAGATGGGTCATAGGCTGTGAAAATAATTAAAAAAAAATAGAGTAAAAATTGCTTGGACTGGATTCTTCTGCCCCATTTATGTCCCTTTCTGCCACATGGTATTTGTGGGGGTCATGGTAGCAATGGGGATTGTGACAGAGAGCAGGACCATTGCATTCCTTCTTTCACTGCCCCTAAAACGTGCTAAAATATATTAATGATTTATACCATTGTCTCTGTGATAAGATTAAAAATCACTGTGTATTTAGAACTGTTATACCTGAGATGCTAATGGTTTCTATTTCAAAGCACATTAAAACCTACAGCGGTGATGTTCGTGGCAGCCTGGACCTCAGTAAGCTCATATCACATTTATAACTACAGCCTTTCTTTCGTTCCCTTTTTTGTATAGCATATGCATGACATTTTATTTTTATGTTACAGTTCAGGAAGTCTTTTAGTGAAGCCTCATGGCTAATTTTGGAGGACTGAAGACATCCAAAGGTTACGTACCCAACCACGCCAGCCACCTGCCACATTTACATGACAGAAACAGGGAGGTGGTATCAGCCTGGATTTGATACTTGCCTTTTGTAACCAGCCTGTGAGAATCTGAAGGAACACCCACATGGCTCATGTGTACATGACATGTCAGCAGCCTGTCCTGGACACAAATGTCAGCTCTGTTTACCATTGTAGGTTCAAATGTTGGTTATAATAGCATGGTTGGTATTGCTACCTCAGAGACGAACTCTGATCAAACCTTTTGTGGTTTCCAGTTGCAGCTGGTTTGTGTTTCCCTTCTCTTTCTCAAAGTCTTGGGAGAGGACAGGTGTGGGATTTTCTACAATATTCACCAGTTATAATAACGTTTATATGAGAGGGGAGACATTTATTAAAGTGCTACCACTGCAGCAGCACGTATGTAAACAGAAACCCCAGCATGCCAGGAGCTGAATGAGTAGCTGTCTGACAACAGTGCCTGTCCCCAGGGAGCTCTCAGACCAGCCATGCAAGAAGAAACTGGAGGAGAGACATAGGAAAAGTCCCTGTGTAGGTCACTGGGAGAGACTGGATCTGGGGAAGGCAAATCCAGTTTCTTGGACCTTGAGTCACAGCACAAGTTTACTGTCACTGGCCAAAGCCAACCAGCCCCTCAATAACTCAAAGGAATTATTCTGTGGGAACACAACCCCACTCTGCTTTAAGGCAATTAAACTCCTAAACTCTTTTAATTAACATTGTAACCTAACTTCAAAATAAAATTGGTATCCTGAAATGACAAACTAAACTCTCTTGTCTTACAGCTACTGAAACAAAAAATTTAGACTTTAGAAATGCCTACATCTTCCCTTCATCTTTTGAGTGGAGCAAGTCTATCAGTTCATAGCTGCATTACAAAGCAGATAAATTTTATATTTGTCAAAAATGCATTCACTCAGGTTTACACATAGTCTTTCAGCTGCTGGATTGAAAAATGAAATTAAACATTATATATAACTTTTTAAAATATATGGTATAGAATAAGAATCATAAAATGATAGAATGGTTTGAGTTGGAAGGGACCTTAAATATCAGCTGGTTCCAACACCCCCAGTGTAGCAAAGGACACCTTGCATTAGACCTGGTTTCTCAGAGCCCATCCAACCCGGCCTTGAACACTTCCAGGGATGGTGCAACCTTCTGTGGGCAGCCTGTTACAGTGTCTCACCACCCTCATAATGATGAATTTCTTCCTGATATCTGAAGTAAATCTACCTTCTTTTAGTTTAAAGCCATTCTCCATTGTCCTATCACTATATGCCCTCCCTCTCCAGCTCTTGTGTAGGCTTCTAAAGGTACTGGGAGTCTGCTAAAAGATCTCCCTGAGGCCTTCTCCTGCAGTTGAGCTCAACAACCTCAACTCTCTCAGCCTGTCCTCATAGGAGAGGTGCTCCAGCCTGCTGGATCATCATCATGGCCCTGCTCTGGACATGCTCCAACATTCTTATGTTTGCATCTCCAGAGCTGGATGCAGCACTCAAGGTGGAGTCTCACAAGAGCAGAGAGTGAGAATAACCTTCCTCAAACTGCTGGTCACAAGCCCTTTGATGCAGCCCAGGAGAGCAACTTTTCCAGTGTTGGTATTATTTCTAGAGGTGAACTAATCCACATTAAATGACTGGAAATAAGCAGCAACAAGGCAGCAACAAGGACGTCAAAGCCCAGGAGGACAGAAAACAGTCAGTTAAGTCCATTTGTGAGAATTACCTTTTAGTAATTGTCTTGGTTTGAAAGACAGGTATTTGCCAAGGAAGGCAGGAGCCCCCATTGGAATGGAAAATGTAAACCCTTTCCCTCCAAATTACTATAATTTTGAAATTAAGGGGCTTTCAGGCAATTAGATGAGACATAGGAATAACAGTTCATTACTAGTATGTATGACAAAACGATAATACAGAAAATCCTGGCTTAACCTTACAGAGTCAGAGTGCGACCTGACACTCTGCTGGGCGGGGTGGTGGTAGCAGTCCGATTAGGTGATGGCTGCAGTTCTCTCTGAAGTGGTTCTGTTGAAACAGTGATCCTGTAGAAAAGTCTGGTCCTCCTTGGAGGGTCCAGTGGTGGTTGTGTAGCTCTTGTCCTCTGAGAACCCAGAAGGTAAGGCTGCTTGTGCTGTTCCAAACCTCAGATTATATCCAGGTGGGAATGCTTGGTTCTTCCCCCTGGGCAGAACAGCTCACAATGGGCTGATGTAATTCTGTGAGTCATGTGGTGGGTCCTTGATTGCCCATTAAACAGAGACAGCTCCCGGAGGGAGTTATCAAGGATGAGTCATGGTAGGGGATAACAAGCACAGCCCCACCTGCTTTAACAGCTTGTGGAGACGATAATAGAATACACACTATTGGTTACATCTCATATTGTAACCTGGAACAGTAATTTAGCAATTTTTGGTCTTTAGGTAATCTTATTTGTGTAAGAGTGTACTAGTTTGAAAGCAAAACAGTGAGAGACTCAAAATCAGAACTACAATTTAATGGGAGAATTAAAAATAAATGCAATAGTACAGAAACAGTGACACAGTCAGAATACAACCTGACACCCTGTCGGACAGGGTGGTGGTAGCAGTCTGATTAAGTGGTGGCTGCAGTCCTCCTGAAGTGACAGATGTGGTTCAGTTGAAGCGGTGATCCTGTAGAAGGGTCTGGTCTTCCTCGGAAGGTCCAGCAGTGGTTATGTAGCTCTTGTCCTCTGGGAATGCAGCAAGTAAGGGCTGCTTGTAGTGCTCCAAACCTCAGATTATATCCAGGTAGGAATGTTTGGTTCCTCGTCCTGGGCGGAGCATCTCACAATGGGATGATGCAATTTTATGAGTCATGCAGTGAGGCTGGATGGTCCATTAACAGAAGACATCTCCCAGAGGGGAGGTATCAGGGATGTGTCACGGAAGAAATAAAGAACTCTGCCGCACCTTGTTTCAACTGATGGTGATTTGATTACATCTTACACTGTAACCTAAGACAAACAGCAGAACAATGCAATAGGTAACATTTTCCTTGGAGAAGGGGCACAGCTCTTGTGTAACTGCATGGAAATGAGAACCCTGGTCTTAGCAGTGGTTTGGGAAGACACAGCAAGGCAGATAAACAGCTCCAAATTCTTTCAGTTGGATATATAGCACCCTGCTGTGTAAATACGGACCAAATTATTTCAGGTAAAAGGCAAATAGAGAAGCAGATGAAGAATAGGAGCTGCCAGATTTTCAGTAGATCAGGTATTGACTGGGCTGTAAGCACACCTGTATATGGCTAAGGCAGGGTCTGAAGAGACTCAGGGGTTGAGGAGAGGAGAGGCTAGACTGTGAGGTGTGACTGGCTCATGGGCAGTTAGAGGGAAACTCCAAATGGTCAAATGAGACTTTCAGTACATATGTGTTATCCTAAGTCTGCTGGGATTTCTGAATCCTTTAGCAAGGGTGAAAAATGCCTTGTCACAGGGGTTAAAACTGACACAGTTTGGTTTGGAAGTCAGCTCCCCATCATATAGTGAAGCAATGTTATCTCTTTCTATGTTCACAATGTTATGTCTCGCCTGTGTGCTGTTCTTCAAGCTTTCCCTTCTCATGGGTTCCAGAAACAGCTGGTAGTTCTTATATATCTTAGTAAGAGGCAGATTTGGGAATGTAAGTGGCGAGGACCGGTTTTAGACAGTCCCCTTTACAATATGCTCTGCGAGGGCCAATGCACCCATGCAGTTCTGCAGCTGTTCTGCTCTTATGGGTTGGTGGGGAGAAGTGGGCAATGGCTCCGGGGAAAAGCAGGGATGAGAACCAAGGTGCTGCTCGCATTCTGTGTCACTGAGTGGGCTCCTGTGGGCTGTGGTGCACAGGGAGGGCTTCACAGGGCTGCTGCGGGACCTGGCTGTGTACAGCAGTGTGGGTTTGGGTGTGAAGCAGAGTACCAGTTTCAAATCCAAGGCTTCATCTTATTCACTATCATCCTTCTTCATACCACATGCTCTCAACTGCCAAGAGCAACCCCAAGTATCTCTGCTCTCCCTCTCCTGCTGGACAACGTTGATAATCCAGTCAACCTCTTCCAGAAATGAGTGTATCATCAGCCAGATGAAGCTTTCACCCAGGCTCTCTGACTAGGCAGCAGACTGCTCTGGGAGCAGTGTGGCTCCTGCAGTGCATGGGCTCAGGGTTTCACTGTGTGAGCTGTTCATCTGGATCCTGTTCATCTTCCCTGCAAATAAGGGAATCTGAGGAGTTTGTCTCTGATTTCTCCAGTAACACCAAGTTATGTAAACACCCTTGCTGCCATTAACAGCTTGCCATTTTTGCTGTTTGAAACATAATCAGTTTGTATAGCAATATGGACTGATTTGGGTATCCAGTCCAACACGCCCTGATTGCCTGCTGTCTAAACATTTTATTGCTGTAAATTTATGGGGACTCTGCTGGCCTCCTCGAAAGACCTCTCAGAATCACAGCAGTTTATAACGATACCACAATGCAATTCAGCATTTCCAAGAATTACTTTTGTTTTCTTTAGAATGGAAAGGGCTTTTTTTTAAGCGTGTTTTTTTTCTCTTTCTGACCAAACAGAAATATTTCTAGTTATTGTACTTTAAAATAAGCATTCCCCTTTTTTGTTTTGTTTTGCTTTGTTTTGTTTCCCCTCAGTGTTGGCCTGACCCTCTGACTTCAGCAGGAGCCTGGGAAAGGTGTCTCAGTAGCTTGTTGGAAAGACTGCAAGCATCCTGCTCAGAGCTACACGAGTGCCCAGCCAGGTTCTACCACCGTGCCTCAGAACCCAGCCACAGACACTGGGGAATGTATGCCTTGGCAAACCCGAGCACAGAGGAAACTATCAAACATTCAGAGCAATTTTTGACAATTTCCAGTCACCACTAATTGCTTGGGGCTTTCTTGGACCCCTGCCACCTCTATACCTTTGTGTCCTTAATCAGTACGCACCCTTTGGATATTATGTCACACCTGGGACATAAGATAATTTATCACTTGCAGACGGATTAGCATCACAGCTTGCTTAGATAAATTTTACTTTAGCCTCAGTCCCAGAGGCCCTTCTTTTATTGCACAGTTTTATCCATTAAAATTATGACTTCCAAAATTCTGTTGTATTTTATGGCTTCCATGAGATATTTATGACTGTTACTGTTTAAGTGGACATTTCTAGAGATTTACTGCAGAAATAATTCAGGCAAATAGCTCAGAAGAGGTACTGCCAATAACTTACAGTTTAGGTTTGGTGCTGTTTAAAGACATGCTGTTTTCAGTGTGCATGTAAGTATGGAGTCTTAAGGCATAATACTGAAATGCCACTGAATATGTATTCAAAAAGCTCTCTCCATACGGACTAGTTCTAGACAAAATCCAAACACTGACTTTTAATCTTCCAAACTCCCTCCTTCCCCAAAGCTGTTCATATTCTTTGCTTTTCTGCAAAGTGTGAGAGATGAAAGCAAAGGCCAATTAAAAAGAACTTGCAGAGTCAGGCACTTCCACCGGCTCTGTGAGGGGGGACATACGAGAGGTGTTTCTCTTTTCCTAGTTACTTAGTTTGGTCCTAATTGGGGTAATGCTATGGGTGGCCGGGGGCCCGAAGGACAGAGCTCATGTTGCAGTTTGACAGAGCCAGTGAAGGCTTAACTTGCTGCCAGGGGAAAGTTGATCTCTGCCCCTTTGATCCTTTTAGGACTAGAACTGGTCCTCTGTATTATACTATGGAAAGTCTGAGGATTAGAAGAGTAGCCTCCATGGCTTACAGCTCGTCTCTGTGAGAAGTGACTGATGCCATCAGGCAACTCAGCATACACTTCCCAGCCTTTTTCTCCCCGAGGTGAAATCTTTTACAGCACTGCAGCACAAGAGCAGGAAGCACTCTTGCTGTCATGCCGGCTTCCACGCTTCCAGCGTGCTCCTATTTTATAACCTTCAGCATCCTGATGCCTTGGTGAATCTGCTCTGTTGGGCAGCTGAGGGGAACCCCACAGAAGGTCTCCGAGCGCCTCGCTGGTAATGAGGCACCAGGTGACACAGGTGCTGGGCTCAATGGCACACACAGCAGCAAGAGGTATTTCACAAAGTGCCTCACTCCCAAGATTTTAGGTAAAAATAACACTAACCCAACTAGGCTTGCAACACATACTTGGAATTAGAAATCAGATTCTTAAATACTTCTGAAATTTGACACAAATTACTCTTCAAAACATGCATCCTCAATAATTTTCACTAATTAAGTTCATGTAATTCAAGACAAAGGACCAAATTGCTCCCTGCAACATCACAGTATTTCCCCCATGAGTCAACTTGTATGTGTGAAAGGCATGAATACGGCCCTCACAAATGCTTAAAGTAACTGATTCCAAGAGGATTTATCTGTTTGCAGGAGCAAATTCATAAGAGGTGACAGGAGGAAGACAGCCAAGTTTAACTGTCAGTTAAAGGTAACCTGTCTTCATCTGTCTGGAATAGAGACAAGTGCACCTGTGGGAAGACATCCTGACTGCACATAGCATCAGCTGCAGCTTACTAATGGCTCACTTTGGTCCTAGCATCCCTGGCTCTGTCAAGGAACTGCAGAGTTGCTGCAGAAAGAGAAGGGGTTTAAATTAAAATAATGTGATTTAAGACTGACATGGCTCTTGGACTGACCTTTCCACATGGGAAATTTCATCCTTCGAGTTTCTTTCCTCCCCTTTCCTCCCCTCTCTGCCCCCAAATATGCTCTTTTTCCCTTCATTGCTCTCCTGTGCTGAACTCACTCCATAGAGTTTTGTAACAGAACTGAAAAAACAAGAAACAGACACACTATTGTATGGTCAAGCTCATGCAGGACTCTAAAACTAATCTTTGTTCTGGCAAATCTCATGCAGCATTGACTGCTTTGCTGGCTACTTCATTCATCACATGGAAAATGCATTTTAGTGACTACCAATTACAAGAGCCAAACAGTGGCTTTGTGAGTATTACATGGTAACCATTACCTTTGTAATTGCATTGTGACTGATGTTCAGTATGATGTAATGACAGGTTAAATAAATGCATACTAATTTGTCCTGCTAAAAGAAAGGAACACCAGCACGTTTAACACACTTGCAAGTTATTTTATATGATTATACATGAAATAAAGGTATATATTTATCATAAAAATCATATGTAGCTGCTATGTTTCAACTTCTAAAGATTCTTTTTCACTTTTAGAATGTTTAGAGATGTATAATCTCTCTGCACCCTTGTTAATAGTGTTTGCAGAAGAAACATTTCAAAACGTGTGGTGTTGGGGTTGTTATAAGACTTCAAATGGGTTCCTTCTTTCTTTGGTAAAATGTTATCTTAGAAACTTTCCTTTATTTATTGAAAACTCAGTTATGAAATATAGCTTTATAACTACTTAAAGCAATGCAGGCCCAAATTTTGGATAGTATGTGATGCCATGTGTTAAAGAAAAAATGCTAGAAAATTAGTGTGAGGTCAGTTATTTACAAAAACATACCTCATATATTTAAAGAAAAATTTCTGACAGGATATCTTGATGTGAGAAATGTCAGTGAAACATAATTGGGGGGCTGGAAATTAATCTAAGTGAAGTTTCATGTATGGAGAAATAGAAATAAAATTAATGGCACAAAATAAAAAAAATAATTACCACAGTTGGGAGCAAAACCTGGAGATTTTTAGTTCTGTGCAGAGAGCAGTAACTCAGGAACCCAAATGAAGAGCACAGGAGTGCTGTTACCCTGAGCCAGAAAGACCAAGCAGTCACTAAACAGGTTCCCTCTGTAGCCATATTTCAGTTCGCATATTTGGGATCGTTTTCCTCTTAGGTCGTTGAAAGCCCAGATTTCCCAGCTCGCAACCTGTGGGTAGGACTGCCTCTACCACAGCACCAAAATGGCAGGAAAGGTCAGGGTTACTGTTGTCTTTCTTTGGATTTGGCAGGTCCAGAGGAAAAGAAGGAAATTGAGCAATTGGAAACTTTTTTGCCAGGAAAATGCTTGCCTGAAATTTTTTAGATCCTTTCCCCAAACAATCTCTTACCTCTTTCCTGCATTTTAAATTCACCCTCCAAATCTTCCTCTTCTCTCTAAAATGGATGTGCCTTTCCTCCTGGTCTCCAGATTATATCTCTCCTAAGTGTTTTAACATTTCATGCTCTTACAATAGGATGTCTTCTCTTTCCTTGATATAGCCTGGTCTTGCTTTGCACTTCACAGACCTTTCATGCTACCAACAAGTTCTGGAACAAGTAAAAGTTTATAGAGGAAAAAGATTACTTTTCACTATGTGAGGCAATTCACAATCATCTAGAGCTGCAATTCAGCTTTTAAGTGTTCAATATGTAAATCTTCTGTGGAAATGTTCTTCCAGGCAAATGCAGTGGTATCTGGGAGTGCTTCTGCTGTTTATGATAATAATTCCAATAGCAATTTTGTAAAACAGAAGAAGAGGAAAAGGAAAGGGAGAGACAAGATGCTTTCAAAACCTGTATGATAGCCTTGAAGGTAAGGTTTTACACTTCCTACACACAGAGACAGAGAATGACTCAGGCCTTGAGAACAGTTGGAAGACTTTCCCCTCTGGGTGGAAGTCAGCAATATTTCCATTTTGTTGGAAGGGGTGCCCAAACTGAGAAGTTATGTTCCTGTTGTAGCCTTATCTTTTTATAAGTCACGGAGGTAGGCTTTATCATTTCAGGCTGGATATGTAAAAATGAGGAGGCTAAATGTGATTTTATGCCAAATTAAGGAACAGAAGTCATAGAAAAAAATGCAAAAGCAATCTGGCTGTGTTTCTTTTCTGCATGGCAAGAGGCCAAACACAATGAAGCTAAATGCTTTGGAAGGTGCCAAAATGCTCCTGTTGCACAGAAAAGGGCTTGTGGTGTGGGGCATCCAAGTATATCTGCAGGACAAGGTGTGAGAAAGCCGTATCCATCAGGCTGATCTGTGAAGGGGTAGCTCCAGTGGGATCAATCTTCTGGTACCACCTCTGCTGCTACTGTGATCCAGAAAAGCTGGCTTCACACAGAAGCGTAAGAAGTAGCAGCGACCATGATAGAAATGTCACAGGAGGGGTGAGGGAACAGAGCCCAGGAGGCAGAGGACCAAGGAGACAGAGCTGCTCCTGTAAAGAAGTGGGTATCATGTCATCATCCTGCGGTTTCTATTCTTAATTTCTCACACTAATGTCTTAAAATTAGGAAATTAGAAAATTACTCTGTCCTGTCATACTGGGTACAGAAATACTGTTTTGCACATCTTTATGAAGACTCAGGAACTTTGGGAATTTTGTCAATTATATACATTCTCTCAGCTGTCTTGGACTAAAACACAAAGGAAGCAGTAAAATGTAGTGACATCTGGAGGACATAGCGTTTTTCTGATTCATAATGCACAGGAAAATTATGTTCTTATGCAGAAGGAATCAGCTGCTCCTCCTTTCCAAACATGCACTAGGTGTTAGAAGCTGTGAGAAACTTAGACAATCTAGGTTGCACTTACAGAACAGCAGTATTATGTGAGCAATCTTGTCTTGTCTGCTAAGACTTCAGAACTGACTGCACAGTACCTTCCATACATGGATCTAGTAATTATTAAGGTATCATTACAACATAAGTACATGATCGATTTTTCCTCCAAGCTGGGAGTCTAATTGAGTGAAATGATACTGTTACCAGGGAGGAGCAATTGTTAGATTGGCACATGAACTTAACAAATTCTACTAGCTCCGTAAGGTTGCATAATTGTATCCAGTTATTCAGCAATACTTTTTTCTCTAACTTCAGGTTACTGTCATGCAATTATGATATAATTACATGGTTATTTCCCCTTATAAAAGAAAGTAAACCACAAAGGTTCTGAGCTTGCTTCACAGGCCCTGTTTAGCTTTAAGCAGAAGAATAACCTTAGACAAAGTCACTGTGGCTTTCCTTGGACTTGATGCTAAACAGGGCTGGGGCAAAACAATGTGCAATGTGCCAAATTTCTAAACTGCCTTTGAACCTAAACACAAAAATTCTGTCTCATTTTGGAGTTTTAGCTTATTTAAATGCATTGATCTCCATATACAGATGTGAGCACTATTTGGTCCATTTCCAATTACAAAAAACAGGGGGACAAGAGATGAGAAAAGACCAAGAGTAGAAAGTGCATAGTTTTGACCATCCATGTATATGTATGGGTGCATTTTTAATTTAACTTGACTTTTATTTAAATTCCTTCATCTTTGAAATGAAATTTGTTTAAATTACAGGGGGAAACCATCCCCAAACTTGCTGCTGGCTCTGTGAGTGCTGCAAGTGCCATTTTCCAGGGAGTGTACCATGCCTGAAGCTGCTCAGAGCCCGCACGTGCTCCTGGTGCTGCAAGGTGTTTTGGGCTTCAGTAACATGTGTGTTGGGCTCCACAGTCCCTTTGAAACACTTTTACTTTGTCTGCAAGGAATTGAAGCAAGTGTTTTTTGTTATGTATGGGCTGGCATAGCAGTAGAACTTGAGGCCCCCTCTCTGTCCCTGGAGTAGAGAAGGCACAGGCAGCTGCATGCCCAGCTATCTCCCACTGCCTACCAGTGATGGGAGGGCTTTCCCTCTGCAGAGCTGGGAGGTAGTTCTACCTCTGTCCTAGATCAGGCCTGGGCAGCACGTTGTGTTAAACTACACTTGTATTTTTTTTGTTATACAGTATGAACTACTGCTTGGGGAGACTGGAGTGAGAGCACCAGCAGCCTTTGCTCTGGCGTATTGGTGTGGGTGGGGGCTGAAGATGTTTTTGGCCAAAAATGCAGAATGTTATCTCTCAGGTCTCACTCCCTCTTCTTGACACCTTTTCCATGTGCAGCACTCACAGAAGCAGATAGCTGGAGGCCCATACGCTCTTCCAGCACAAGAAAATCTCCACAGGCAATGGTTGCCCTTGCTACATCAACTTCACCCTCTTGTGCTGGAAGAGCTAGAGCTGTCAAAGGTCATTTTTCAAATGCTGAAATG
Organism: Machaerirhynchus nigripectus; assembly: GCA_013397975.1. Taxonomy (NCBI): domain Eukaryota; kingdom Metazoa; phylum Chordata; class Aves; order Passeriformes; family Dicruridae; genus Machaerirhynchus; species Machaerirhynchus nigripectus. Next base: position 645,260 of record VZRQ01004165.1, on the reverse strand, counting down.
ACCAGAACATAACAAAACATTTTAGACCTGGCACATGGGTGCTGCAGGACTCCAGACCACTAATTGCTTGTGACCAAAGTTAGGATGAATTGGTAAGTAAATAAGTAAGTGAATAAATACTGAATGGGGTACGAGAATGCAAAGTCAGGCTGTCCCAGTGGGGAAGTTGTGCAAATACCTGAGAAGTATGAAATAATAACAAAAAAGACATTTTTCCACATCTATGTGACAGTGAGTGATGAGATTTTGTCTATATATTAGCTCTTACAGTAGCACTCAGTTGCTCTATTTCAAAGGAAGCTGCAACCTCTTTTATTTTTCTTTAAATCATGTATGTGCATATTTTGAATTACTATAATTTGTAAAGCATTGAAAGCTTAAATGCCTTTATCAAACATTAAGGTGGCAGAGCTGGTTTTTAAACTTTTCATATTTTCAGGAAATCCCATTTGAAAATGGTGTGTATAGTGTATAATACTTTTAAAAATGAATGTTTTTAAACATTTTGAAAAGTATTGTTTACTCAATTCACTGTTCTGTCATTTTAAAAGTCATAAACTTACACATTGATCTCAATCCTTGGGCCTGCAGCTCTTTTTGGCAACATCTGAAATAAATAGAAGGGGTCTTCTTTTGTCTTCAGGTGTGTCTATGCAACTCCCCTTGATTGCAAGAGACTTGTATATGCATGTTGTTAGTTTTTTTCATGTGAATTAAATCTTTTGTATGAAATGTCTTCACAAGACAGATTCCCTCTTTTCCCTTCAATGTTACAATTTGGTTTTGGCCTTGAAATGTGATAATGGTATAACGTATAGAAGCAGAAAGCACAGTCCCATGTCAAAATAGGCTCAGCGTCATAAATGTATAGGTAATGCAACTTTGTTATTTGGAAATATTTGGTTGAAAAAATTCTCACGAGTAAGTTACATCTATGGAGAATAAAGATAAGAACTGAGAAGCATGCAAAGGCTAAGAGTAGGAAGAGCAGAGTAGAATAAGAAGACACTTGAAGGGCATCCCAGGTAAGATACTGTCATGATGTGAACAACAGAGGAACCCTGTCCTTCCTGTCATTGAAGGAAACAAGTCCTTTCTTAGCTGCACACAGTGTCCTCAAATTTTCCACTGGGCAGTGTCTTATAATCTTCCAAGCTACTTATCACAGAATCGTAGAAACATTAGGGTTGCAAAAGACCTTTGAGATCAAGTCCAGCCATCAACCTAACACTGCCATGTCCACCACTAAGCACCACATTTACACAGCCCTTTCTTCGAGGTGACAATCAATTGCTTTCGGTTTCTTGGGCAGCCCATAGACACCTCCCTTGTGATCCATGAGTATCAGAGCAAGTGGGAATGTCAAGATGGCTTGAGGAAATTCCATTCCCTGGCATTTTATTACTTTTTTATCATTAATATTATATTTAATTGAGATTTGACTTTTGAAATCAGGAAATATGAATCTATTAATGATGCCCAGTAGAACAACTCTCAGATTTGAGGCTCTTGTAAAAATGGGGGGTTTGCCTTTTGGATTCACATGAGACATTAAAAAATCTGTTAGGAACAAGAAACAAAATGGAAGCAATGACTTATGCTTTTATTTTCTGAGCTCTGCAGATTTGGAAATAAAATGCTATTTATGATAAACAATTATTCTCAAGATAATTGTGGTTCACTGGAGGAATTTAAATTTGCTGTCTGTACACTGTTGTCTTGATACAGCCTCCAGAGGCTGAATGTGTGGGCAGCTGCAAGTATAGCAAGTGACCTAAAGAAACTGTCTCCCAGCTGCTCTGGAGAAACAACTTCTGACAGGCCAAAAACAGTCCATGGCATTTTAAGCCATCACAGAGTGGGGGTTTATGCTTCTTGCTCATGACATTTCTGTGCCAGTTGTCCCAGCTGGAAGATTTGAAACAAATAATAAGGGGCGCTCCTTCCCAGGATACTCGGGTGAGCTTTCCTTGCTACAGGATATTATGGATGGTAACAGCTTACCAGTCCAGAGACACAGCTATGGAAGAGAAGTTCCACAATGACTCAATGCCATGAAAAGCAAATAGATTATTTCTATATTCTCTCGGGAAGTCCCTACGCCACAAGTTTCTGAAGGCCCTGAGAACACTCCAAGGAAGTATTTCTGGAGTTTTGTGTCATTACATTCTACCATCATTCTTGGTGACAGGATGCTGCTTTGGATAAGACTTTGACTCAGTATGGCCATTCTTAGATTCTTATGTCCTTGCATTCACCATCAGTACTTCCAGAGAGTTCTTGGGGTTTGTTAAAACTGGTAACAATTTTGAAAAAACTAGTAATACAAACCCACCTTGTATCTAGTTTAGACTTGAAAGAACTGGCCACATTCAGGAAAAATTCTGAAATACCAGTCTGAATGGAATATGTACGTGAGATTTCCTGAGTCAGTTTTAAAATTAAATGCACATGCTGTTAAGGTGTCCCTTAAAAATGTATTTTGTTTCACAGATTTCAGCAGACAGGACTACTCAAAACAGAAAATTGTTGGGAAAGAAAGCACCAAAACAGTGCAGAAAGGCCAAAAGTGGCTTGTGGCCTTTGATAAGTACAGCCCTTCTCTCCCAAGGGAACATGTTGCTCTGGTCTTTCTTGCTTGAGAAAACCTCAAGCAGTATTTTATATGTTAGGGCAGTATTTCAAAGCAACCTATCTTTTCTCCTGACATTCTGAACTTTAAAATAAATGGAAATTCATGACCATTTTTTTTTGCTAGCAACAGCAGCTGATGTGAATAGTTTAGAACAGCACTGAAGATTTCCACCAAAATTAGAGAAGAGCAAAGAACATGCAGAGATCAGTATGATCTGTTGGTTTTAATGGACTGCTTAGAGCTGAATAGGATCATAAAGAAAAGTAATATTACTAGATGTCATCATTCTGCTGTGATCATCACTTCAGACTGAAATCAATCTGTTCAATTCCAAAGTGATGGTGTCTCTTCTTAATAATGTTAGTGGCAATAAGAAGCATGAAGTTGTCTGTTATTTCTTCTGTTTGTTTGAGAAATTATTCCCCACCTTTTGTGTTTGTCTATCACAGACAAATTTTTTCACTTCTTTTTTCAGATTTTGCTCAGTCATTGAAACTCAATGGCTTCCCCACCACCATCACCCTCTGCTCCTGCCTCCTGCTACATTAAATCAAAGTGCATAAAACAGTACAGCAATTTTCTCCCAGGTCTGTGATCTTCAGTGTTACCCTGAAGTGGAGATGAGTGGGGATGACGGCTGGAAGGAGAAAGCATGAGGTGGGATAAAGTCGAATGCCACACTGGAGCCCAAAAGGAACTGTAAAATTGTGGTCATTTAAAAGTGCAAATCTGGTTTACTTCTCAAGTATTAAAAACAGACATTGCCTTTGGCAGCGGTTTGGAGAAATGTGTCTTAGCAAATTTCCTGACTGAACCAAAGAATTCAACATTACTTAAAGACTTGAAGCTATGGCCTAAATAGTAATTAGCATACTTGTTACTGGCATTGATGTTTTCCTCTGAAGAAAGAAGATGTAACAGTAAATGTGAAAGTGATAAAAATTTTTTCTTTTCATCAGTCCTGAAAGTCATTTGGGGATTTTTTTACCATCATGTCATTTGCTCTTCAGAATTCTATTAACATTGCTCATCCAAATACAGAAGGACAAAATTAGCCAGAGATGCAGGAGTATTGCAGCACAGCTGGCATGGCAGAAAGCCATTGAGATCAAATCGTGATCCATAAAGGATGTTCTGTAATCCCAAGGAGAAATGCACTGGTGGAAGCAATGAACCACACGGATGTTTTTAGTGATGGCGATGGCTGCCATTCAGAGTATTTAGCATTTGGCAGTGATGAGCAGCCAGCCCAGGCAGCAGAGGAATTAGGAACCATCTGAGATCTCTTCAGAGCTAAAAATTTACTTCTGTTCCTTTGTTACGAAGTTGACAATCTAGAATTCACGGCTTGCCTGGTGATCCACTGCCCTAAAGAAGGGAAATGAATCAGCCTCTTTCTATGATGCAGTGTTTTCTTACATTATATATGGTCTGTCCTGTGGCACATTGTTTCAGACAGGGCTTCGGCCTAATATTCATCTTCTCAAATCCATACCATAACTCAGACAGAAGTTTCAGGAGCCTTACCTCAAAACTCTGGGGGTGAAAACAAAACCAACAGCAAAAAAACCCCAAACCAAACCAAACCAAACCAAACCCCACAAACCAAACAAAACCCCACAAACAAACCAACAAACAAACACACAGAGAAAGAGGAAAAAATTTATTTGTGGAAGGAATTCTCTGAACCTTAGAATTCTCCACTTTAGATGTCTAAAATAAGCAAATCATATATGATTCCAGTTTAAACAAATAAAAATCTTAAACATTCTCACAGAGACGATTTAGTAATTAATGAAATTCATTATGAAAAGAAGGTCTGAAGAACTAAACAGTATTCAGATTTGTGAAAAGCAGTCAACAGAAGGGTTGGCCAGAGTATGCTGGCCATTTCTTTGAGGGTTTCTGAAGATATTTCCTTCTTATATAGAATGAAAACCAAATCTTCTGGAAAGTGAGATACATCAGAACAGTGAAAAAAATATCCTGGAAAGTGATCTATAGCAAACATTTTCTTTCAGGGCAGAAACATTTATTGATCTAATTGTTTTGATACGCAAAAGATTCAAGTCTTTCCAATGCCTGATTTGGAGTAGATTTTTCAGGTGAAACCATCTCAGCACAGGCAGAAAACTATGTTTTCCATCCTAGTACCTAAAACACTGAGAACAAGTAGTGAGGGAGAGAGAGAGAGAGACACAGTAGAATTCACTTAATCTGTTTTAGATACCTTCAAGGTAGAAGTCTTCATGTGAACTAGTGTCTCCCTTTATAATCAGACCTGGGTTTAGACAGAAAGTGAGTGTCTCTGGAGTGCAATGAGCTTGTCATAACTGTGCCTCTATGCCAGGATGTTTGCCTTAGGATCCATGTCCACTCTTCAAAAGTGATCTGGCACTGAGACTCCTGTGTTAATGTTCAATATGACATACCTGAAACCTGGATTTATTTCAAGTCCTCTATTGACCTAGTTTATGCACAAAAATTTCTAGATTCTGAAATCTTCCTCATTCCCCACCAGGCAGAGAAAAAATCAACACTTTAATTTTGCTGTGCCTTCACCAATTAGAGAAAGGGCATAAAAAATTAAATTCACATGGAGGCACCTGCTAAACAAACATCTAAACCCAAACCAGGCATTTAAGGTCTAAAATGTCTCCTTCAAACTTCTATACGAAAAAAATTACCTTTCATGAACACTTTACTGAAGCCAATATTACTCCAAAAAAGGCACCAATGAAAGAACAAGATTTTGTCAAAGCTTCAGCTTCGTGAACATTTTCCAACTAGATTGCTTTAAAAAGATGTAATTCTGTGAGTTGAAAAAATTCAGCTGTGTCCTTCCCCTCAAAAAAGCAGAAGTTGCTGTCCATTGAAATACAGCATAAAGCAGTGTATTCCATCACTGGGGGGAAGTATAACATGTGGAGGCAGAGCGGGGAAGGCAGCTGTGCTGTTCCCTCTGTGCTATTTTTCCCATCCACATGGAAACACCTTTATGAGAGCTGCCTGTCTCCCGTGCTGGGAAAAGAGACCAGGACAGTGCAAAGACTGTTCAAAATAAATGTACCACACAGTCCTGCAGGAAGTGTCTTCTTTGCTAATGCTTACCTGCTTCTTCTTCAGTCATGAAGAAAGTAAGAGACAAAACATATTACACCCTTTACTTTATTGCCTTTGCAAGTGATATTTTTCTGTTTGGTAAAGATGTGTGTGATTGTTTATTTTTAAATTCCTCTGCCAGGCTGACATCATGCTCTGCACATTATGAGAAAAAAAATACTGCAGAGATTTTTCTTTTTTTTCTTACTTTCCAGAGAATGCAGTGTTGCAACTACTGGCAAGTTTCATAGACAAACAGTGAACTGATGCTACCACATTTAACTCCTCATTGGACCATTTCTCTTCACAAAACAGAACTTTTTTTTTTTCTTAAAAGATACCATTTGTCAAAGGTACCAGGCAGCCACCAATGTGACCTCCACTTGAAATATCAGCTCCTAGAATACTGTCTTTTCACGTACAAACTATCAAGCCCCCACATTTCTCTGATTCAGCCTCAGGGAATAAATAAAATTTGAAGTATTTAGCTCATAACTAATTCTCCTACACAGCTACTCCCTTCATTTGCCCTGGCCCCTCCCTCTATTCCAGGTACTTTGTCTTGACCCTGGCTTCCCACAGTCCTGTCTTGTTTTTTCTCTTGCCCCTCAGTGTGCCTTTTCAGCTTTTCTCTAATTCCAAAATTTGACACTAAAGTTACTATGTTGGTGGGTGAGTCTGATTTTAATGTGGACTTGGAAACAGTCTGACTTTTACTCTGAGTGGCTTTTGTTCCTACAAAGGAATGTGAAGGAATGAGGAATGAAAGACTTATTTTCTTTTCTCAGTAATTTGTAGTAACATAGTCTCTGATCACAACAAATTCTTTGGGCTGGTCCTCATGGCTTACTTAGAAAGGGAAGTGTTTTCCACTTCAGATGCTGGCATTCACCCTGTTGGATTACCTGGGCCAACCCATAGTCTGCTGGGACTATTTCAAATGTAATAAAGTCCTTAGGAGTCTGTGCTCCATTTCATGAGATCTCACTTCAAGAAGGTTTTTCTCTCATGATGCACCAAAGTGTAAATTAGAGACAAATCCCTGAAGCACTTGAAAGGAAAAAGTGGTGGGAACAGGGCCAGTAACAAAAACATCTCAGACTTGATCTCATCCTACATTGTTGGGATGTTGTCCTGGCTCTTGACAGGACAGGATTAGCTTTTGCGGTAGCCAGGAGGGTTCATGGCCAAGACCTGGAGGTTTTTCTATACCACATCATGTAATTTTCTGGGAATGGGGGAGTGGGTCCCTTCTGGGGGAGTAAGCCTGGTGTTAAGTGAGCAGTCAGGTAGTGCTGCTTCCCTCTGTTACTGATATTGTAGCTCTTATGGTTTGTTTTTCTTGTTCCATTGCAGTTTCTGGTAAATTGTTCTTATCTCAGCCTTGATCTTCACCTTTTCTGCCTCAAATTCTCCTCTCTATCCTGCCACATGGGGAGGTAGCAGTGAAAGAGCAGCACCTGGTCTGGAGTGCATCAGTGGGAACACTAAATTGGGGAATACCATTCCTAAACCGTCACAGATGTTTCCAATGTTGAGAAAACAGGAAGCAAAAAACCTGGGGCTTCTATAAAAATTTGATAGTATACCTCCTCTACCCTGCCTACTCTGACATCAATTGTCCTCTACTGTTCTTCAGAGAAGTGACTGCAGTAGACACAGACCAAGGGAGAAAAAAATTGCTCCTCCTAGTTTCAATGTCTCCATTTATCCCCTTAAGGAAGGCCTTAGAAAGAAACTTACTAGGTTGGAACAAGCAACCAGATCTTGCAATAAGCTCCACAGTCAGTGAGACTCTGCACAGACCCAAGAGGCTGGGGAGGGAACCTCTAATGACCTGCTGCAGACCAAGATCAAAAGACATTTACCTTTTATTTCATGTGATATCAAGCTAATGGAATGTTTTAGAGGTGGTGTTGAACCAAAACATTGTCTCTAAACCCCATTTGAGAATACAAATAGTTAGAACATAAAGTCAGAATTAAGCTCTGAAAAAAAAGAAATTTATGGCCATTTTCTTATTGGTGTGCTGGAGTGAACAAAAATCCCAGCTCACTGAGTATTGGAGGAGAGTTATCTCCCAGATTAAGACTTTGACTATGCACCTTGTGTGTAGCTTAAAGTTTGCTTGTTCACTTCCCACTAGAGTCATCTTGGCTCTGTCTGTATTGGTAAATTATAGGTAAATTATTCCAAAAATTTGGAATACTTCTCTGGCACTGAGCCCAACCCACACGTGAGAGCTTGTGTCCACATCATTAACTGCTCTTGCCCTCCGGAATGGGATGACTGCATCCCAAACTGTCTGTTTGAAATGGTCCTTGGCCTACTGTGGGGGTGCTTGCACAGCCCACCCTTGGAAAAGGGCCTGGATAACCCCACCTACTCAGATAAATGTGTGGCTGTAAACAGCATGTCTGGATTGCATACACAAAACCATCCCAAAACTCATAGTGTTAAAGAGGGAGATGACCATAAACCAGAGTAAATAGCAACGAAGGAATTACAGAGGCTTTTGAAGCAAAGAAGGAATAAGCTTGAAAGGAAATGTAAGAGAAGCATCTCAATTTGTAATGGAGGTGGAGATCGTGATGTGAAAACAGCAGTAGTCAAAACTTAATATGCCCCCTGCAGAGACACCCTGCAGCACCGTGACCTCTGACAGGCACAGCAGAGCTGGCTCCCCACGGAGCAGTCAGCACCTGGAGAACAGGCAGGAGGCATGGAAGCCCACCCCAGTGACCAGCCCCAACCTGTGGAGGTATCAGTGGGCTGCAGGGAGCAGCAGGTAAGTGGACAGCTGGAGATCCCCCATGACTGAGTGTGTGCATGTTAGCATGTGCACGTGAGTTTAAAGTTTCTTGGGATTAGGCCTGGAAGAGTGTTGAGAGGTTTGAAGGTGTTTATTAACATGTTAGAAATGTGATTCTTCTGTTATATTATTGATCTTATTCTCATGAGAGGGCCAGCATCCTATCTGCAACATGTACTTCATCTGCTCCTGTGGAGGTGTTCTCCCACCAAATGCCAGGAAATTGGCAGTGTCTGTAAGAGTAATGTAAGAACTGGTACAACTATAAGAAAACCTGGATCCCCCTTTTTTTAAGTGAAATGCAGCAAACATTGTGGAAAATAGCACATTGTCAGCTGGTGAGCAGTTTGAGACAATTATGTGCAATAATCCTTCACCTTTCTGACTTCACCACGTCTTTAATCCTTCTTCATTTACATATTTTTATATTAAAATTTTAAGTGTGGGGCCTGGTATGATGGTGGCTAGAAGGTCACATCTATAACTCCACAAGATTTTGGAGCCAGTCCCTGCACAATCTGGATGGGAATTCAAACCGACAGTGGTGACACACACACAGAGCCCCCATAATACTGGTAAGAGCCATTTTCATGCAAGTTACTCTCGGGGAGAGACAGCTCACCTGGCTTTGGCACCTAATTCAGTGTTGAGTGAGGTGATGGTAGAAAAGAAATCTCTTGACTCTGCTAATGAGGAAAGAGGCAGCACCTTGGAGAGCCCCCAGAAGATAAGGTAATGTGGGTGTTGGGGCGGGCAGGCAGCCTCTTCCCCTAGAGACCCTTGAAAATATTTTCTCTCCACTGGACGGGCAGTGGTGCTTGACGAACTGCCTGAAGCCTTGGTAGGAGTTTGTTGCAGGCTGACTGGATCTCAGCTGGTAAGTCCTTTGGGCCTGATCTAACACCTAGTAAAGAAATTGGAAATTATCCCATTTGGTCCACTGAGTTTCACAGGCTTTTTATACATCTGCTTGTCTCCCTTTCTTCTCTCTTGTGATTAATATAGATTTCACAAGAGGAGTAAATATTTAAATACAAACATTCTCACATGAAGACCATTTTTTTGTTTGTTTGTTTTTGTTGGTTTGTTTTTGTTTTTTTTTAAGTGGGGCAAAGACAGCAAGGTGCTTTTTCAGACTACTTCAGTGTCAATTGTTCACTCTTCACCCACGTCTATGGAATACAGAAATCCCCAGAGAGCTTTGAAGGAAATATTTGGACTAATAAAGGACTAATATTTGTGGTTGCTTTAATTGCATATGATTTAGAGTAACAGTCATAAAGTGTAGAACAACAGTCATAAAGTGTAGCACTATTTTAAATCTGGGTATTCTCAGCAGGGACCCAACGAAGTCTGGGAAAAGCAGGTAGAATAAAAAACATGCCTTGCGTATACTTTATTGCTCTTCTAAGGCATGTAAGACTTCAGTAAGGTTTGTCTATTGTTCAGGAAGCAAAAAAAAATTAGGTTCTCAACATTCTGACATATTAACTAATGTGAAAAACACTAGTGCTGAGGTGAAATCGCGCAGCATGTTATCAGTGACTTTATTGTTAGGTCTGCTCTGGTCCTAAATTTAGGTTCTGCCTGACCTAAATTCTTTCTACTCACTCTGTTTATAAATTTAAGACTAGCTCTACAAGGGAATTTAGGCATGACTTCACTGCACCTAACTTGCTGTCTGCATCCAGATCCTTGAAACAGCTGCTCACCTAATGGCCACTGAGGAGTACAGCGCCCATTTAAATTAATGAGGGTTAGGGTCCTAAATAGGTTCCTAAGGCACACATTTAGGTGCTATTAGTGAGCCTGCTGTAACTTGCAGAGAAGGAGTGCAAGTTAGACGATATGGCTTGATAAAGTTGCAGCAGCTAATTCTTGAAGTGATAGCCTCAAAGAATAATAGTTAACAAATGTTTTGGACTGTATCTGGAAAGGATTTGAGCGCTTCCTCACATGGCAAACGTGGCAGCTGGTATTCACAACCAGCCACTAACTGAGCAGGGACATGCCTACACCATTCATTTGGGAATGCTGGCATCTCCCTTATTCAGCAGCCTAGACACTCATCTTTAGCCTGTATGGGACTGAATTTAATAACCCAAGCCGTCTTTTTAAACCAACGTATCAAAATCACCTCATTTAGCAATATGTGGTTGTCTCACTCTTTTTGTTTAAATTATGGCCATCAGTGGTGGCAGTCACATTTCATGTTATACATTAGTCTACACAACAATGTGCTCTCTGGACTATTCCTGTATTTTAGCAAATGACCATATACTGAAAAAGGCATCAGAAGTCTGGGCCGCAGTGACCATGATTGATCATAAACACATGATGCAATGGGTGAGCAACTGGTTCGTGGGTTGGGCACAGAGGGTTACAGTGAGTGGGGTGACATCAGGCTGGCCACTGGTCATGCATGGGGTTCCACAGGGCTCTGTCTTAGGCCTTGTGCTTTTCAGCATCTTCAGAAATCACTTAGAAGCACAACTTGAAGGGATATTAAGCAAGTTTGCAGATGATACAAAATGGGGAGGAGCTGTTGACTTCCTGGAAGGCAGAGGGGCCCTGCATTAGAGATTATTAGAAATTAGAGAGATGGGCAATCACCAAGCAAAGGAATTTTAACAAGTGCAATTGGTGAATTCTGTATCTGGGGTGGAACAACCTGGGTTGTGTGTTTAGACTGGGGAATGAAAGCCTGGAGGGAAATGCTGTGGAAAGGGACCTGGGGGTCCTGGTCAGTGGCAAGTTTTTACAAGAACATGAGTCAGCAGTGCCCTGGCAGCCAGGAGGGCCAACCATGTCCTGGGGGGCATCAGGCACAGCATCACCAGCCAGGCAAGAGAGGGGATTGTCCTGCTCTGCTCTGCACTGGGGCAGCCTCACATGAGTACGGTTTTGGGCACCACAATATAAAAAAGATATTGAACTATCAGAAAGCATCCAAAGGAGGGCCACAAAGATGGTGAAGGATCTGCAGGGGAATCCTTATGAGGAGTGGCTGAGTCAATCTGTTCAGCCTGGGAAGAGGAGACTGGGGGAAACCTTATTGCAGTCTACAATTACTTCACAAGGGGAAGTGAAGGGTCAAGAAGGAAGTACTAATCTTTTCACTCCTGTGACCAGTGATAGGACTCAAGGAAATGGCATGAAGCTGAATAAGGGGAGGATTAGGTTGGATGTCAGGAAAAGGTTTTTCACCCAGAGGGTGGCTGAGCACTGGAATAGGCTCCCCAGGGACATGGTCACAGCACCAAGCCTGACAGAGTTCAAGAAGAGTTTGGACAACTTTCCTCTCCACGATTCCCATATTCTTACTTGTCACAGTGGTTCAGTTGTAGTAATAGGGCAGTACTGCCTTAAAAATGGGATATGCATTCCAGGGGTTCAGTCTCAGAAAGCTCTGGAAAGACTAGAGTCCGGGTTTCCCCTTTATGGGTGAGTAGTGCAACCAGTAGACTCATAAGTGAAAGGTTTCTTTGCCCGTTTCTTTTTGAGAAGATTGGTAGTGGTGATTTGCTTTCACGAAAGAGAGTCATCTAGCACTGACATGAACAGAATGTTCCCTTTGGAGAAGGGTATGTGCCTGGACTTGACTTTAGGCAGCACTTGAGCTTTCTGGATCTTTTTCTTCCCCTAGATTTTACAACCTTTTATGAACTAGTTTGGAGTCTTGTATGCATAAACTGGTATTTTTGGGATCTTATACCCATCTTCAAGTCCTAGATTGGCACTTGCATATCTTGCCTTAAATTGGACAGGAAGGTCTGTGTAAGAGCCAGGAGCTGAATATGAACTCTGCATGTCCTGCAGTTACCTAAAACTGACCTGTTTTGGCTTCCTCCTCAGCTCTACAAAAATATTTATTACAATTTAAAATTCTGTAGCACTGACTTTCCTGGATTTCTGGGTTTGTGGGTTGGATGCACAGTAAGCATTTGTGAGCACTCATTCATCCTTTACTTTCAGAAAAATAGCTGACTGTAGGTGCCTGGAAAATTTTATCTGATTTGACTGCAGAGATCTATCTCCTAGATATTTGGCTTGGCAAAGTTTAGCAAGCACTGTCATCATCATCTCCAGCTTAGAACCAGAGGTCCCTTCGAGACCTTGGAAAGTTGTATGGTACAATCCCATCAACACAGGACTTTTTCTCCCTCCTCCCCCAACTCATGATTCTCCTTCTAGGAGTTCAGCCGCCTGTGATCCCAGGCTTAGTTTTGATACAGCCCAGCTGTGCAACCTTAGCTCAAACTTTAAGGAAAATATTGAGTTATGAGAAAGAGCTGTGAGAAAGTACGTAGACTAGAATCAGCCGAATTATAATGTAGAATTGAAGGCAGAGGTAAGATCAGTGGCATGGGTAACAAATGAAAGATTCAAGGAGAAAAACAAGGAAAAGACAGTGAGCTGGAAGATGGCAACTCAGTGACACCAAGGACTAGCCTCCTCCCAGAAGCTGCTGCAAAAGCTGATAGTTTCCACCTGACAGATGCTGTCCTGGAGATCAATGTCCTGCAGGGTGTTTATTGGGGGTGGGGAGCATGCTGATGCTTAGCCTCATACCAAATGCTAATGCTTTCCACCTCACTTCCTAGTTATCTGTTATGTGCCCTTTCCAACACATAACTGTCTTGTGGGGTTTTTAATTGGTTATACCCTTTTTTGTGAGTCTGTCCCTTCATACATGGTAAAAGTTGCCTGAAGAAAGAGAGCTGGGGGACAGAAAAATAATTTGTAAAAACGTGGCTCTATACTGCTGTACCTTAACACAGAGTAATATAGTACTGTACAGGGTATAGTTAAATCATTAGATATATTTTTATATTACATGTTTCCTTCCCAGGAAGTATTACACTTAAGATGTGCTAGTTCTGGTGGGTTAGAAATCTACAGCTGCCTGACTGGAGACACCAGTCTAACCTTGTAATACAAAGAATGGGAAATATCCCAGAGGAGCTCAGTGATTGAAAAGAAAAATATCAAGAACAACACAGCTCTCCCTATGCCAGCTTAGCAAAGGAAAGAGGTTATTGAGATACATTCTCACTTTACTTTTGCTAGCATGAGGAGTGGAGAACAGAAGGCTAAGAAATAAAGTATCACAGTGTGTGACTGCAAATACCCACAAGACTGGCAATTAAAATATTTCTTGCCATGCTTAAACACCACATTTACACTTCCACATTGCCGTCCGTAGAAGACTGATGGTACCTAAACCCTGCATGGGATGGCTCAGCTCAGCTCTTCTCAGGTTTGGGCATACAACCTAGGAGATAAAAATTCTGATATACAAGAATTGTTAGCAGAAGAACAGCGAAGTTTTCAAATTTAGAGGTGCCTAAGATTAGGAATCAAACTTTTTTTGTTATTGTGAAATTTTATTTCATTTTGCTGTAGTGGTTAACAAACAGAACAAGGCAATTTTAGTCACCTGAATGTTGAAAAAGGCAACTTGTGATTATTGGCATGAATAAAGTTGTCAAAATGTTCCCTCTCTTGATGTAGTGTCAGCAGCTTTTGGATCTTTGTTAATATTCTGCCTTTCTCAGCTGTTTATCCCTGTATTTATTCGATAGTACTTCCTTTGAGTGTAACTCTGCTTATCTAAAGTAGAAGACGGTGAAGTAGAACACTCTGGAAACTGCATATTAATGTATCATGCCTTTTATTTATAAACTCCAGGCTTCTTCAGATTTTTCTTTTATTCCTGTATAAATGTGAACTTTTCAACTTGGATAGTCTCGTAAAGCATTTTAAAAAAAAAGTACAAAAAATGCCAGTAGGAACATATATCTAAAAGTAATTCGTATTTTTGTATATAAAGTCCTCAGTTATTTTATAATGGTTACTTTATATTGTTCCCTTTATTAGATTTCTTTCTTCTTTTTTTTTCTACATTCAACTGATTATGTCCATGGAAACTAGCCCTAATTGTAGCTTTACTGGCAGGCCATGTTTTCCATCATTGGCACATACTGATGTAAATCACTGGGGAGTAGCACAGGACAGAGCTGCTGTTTTCTGTTATGCTGCAAATCAGAACAAGATTGATATTTCTGATTAATCATTTTTTGTAAGCAGCCTACCAATTCCCTGCCAGATTATCATGTAAATAAATAAAAACATCACCAAAGATATTAGGCTCAGCACAGATCAAGAAAAAGGATAATCTTTCAAAGTACATGTTTCTAAGTTTGCACTTACTAAAGTGGGCTTCACAACCTAAGTTCATTTTACCCATAAAAAGCCTAAGTGTTCTTCCTGTGGGTTTGGAGACGTAGATATCATCCCTTTCTTCACCCTTGATGCAGGATGCAGCCTGTGATACCTCTCTCCAGGCTGCTGCAGGGATGCACAGACCATACCACTGGTGCAAGAATACCTCCAAACCCTGCTTTGCTAGATGGCTCCGTGATGGCTGTAAGACTTGGGAAAGTTGGGACACTGCTAAACACAGAGGGAGCCTTGGAAAAAAGTCTTTTTTGCCATCAAGACACCACTGAGACTTCCAGAGATGTGGGGAATGCACCAGCAGAAACTCAGCAGAGGGTCAGCAGCAACCAAGGGCTGGGGAGCACTCGTTTTGCACTGCTGGGGGGCTAAGGTGGGCAGCCTGCCCACATGTGTCTGTCACCGCAGCTTGGGGCGGGGAAAGGGCTCTGAGTGAGCTTCTTCTCTCCTGGCCAGCCAGGCCACAGAGACCTGCAAGAGGGATGCTTTTGGCCAGGAAAGGTGAGCCAGAATGCCTTCTTGGGAGCTGGCACTCGCTCCCCAGCTGCTGCTGTGCTCGGTGGGAGGATGGGGGAGGATCCATCCATCAGTACTGCCCAACAGCGGGCTCTGGGTGCACTGGGGTGTAGGCAACGGGGTGGCAGTCAGCCTCGGCGAGACCTCAAAACACCACAGAGACAAAAATGCTGGGCAGATACTGAGGTCAGTCTCTAACAGATGCTGCTTCTCCTTTGCAATTTAGCCCTGTTTTGGCTGTTGCTTGGACTAATCACTATGCATTTCTTTAAAGCCAAAGGTCCTTGGCAGAAGACAATACCTGTCTCTTAGGGGCCATCCCAGCCCTTTTGGGTTGCTGTAGCATGAGGATTTCGGATAGCACACTGACGAGTGTTTTCTGCCCATGCAGATAAGGAGAGCCTTCTGTCAATATGGTTTTGATCTCTGGCTTTTTCCAACCCACTATCTTTGGGAGGGCTAAACTCAAATTTCAAGCTCCTGTTGTGAAACTCTCCATTGTGCTTTTCTGTATGTTCTTCATCATATGAAAGGGAGATATAATTTTATTTATCACTGTTGCCTCTTTTGTGTTAATCTAACACACACTTGTCTTTGGCTGAAGGTTTTGCTGACTTTATGAAAAATTTGCTTTAAAACACCCGAGAGTCAAAAAAAAATTTTTTTTGCCACTTTCAGCCTCTGAGATTTTGAGTCTGCTCTATGTATTCTACAAAACCTCACAAATTAAAAGTACTGAAATGTACAAAGGTGTATTAAAATGTGTTTGCATTTATGATTTTTTTTATACTCCAGCACTGGATGGTGTTAAGCTGACAGGAAAGCTAGAAATATAATGTCACAACAGAAGCACTGGAGTTTAGCTGATAGAATCTACGAGCTCAGGCACATATGCTCTCCTAACAACACTGCTCATTCAATCACCTCCTAGCAGTCTCCCGTCAGGAAGCGCTGATTTGTTTAACTCTATTAAGCTTAGATAAGAAAGGTAAATAATATGTCACCCAATATAAGACAACCACTCCAAAATAAGTTTGACATTGGCCAATAATCACTCTAACATTTTTGTGGCTTTAGCAGCTTTGGAGGCTGTTGAATGGCACAATGGGGAAAAAAAGAGAGCAGGAGAACGAATGCCCGCTTGTTGCTTTAGCCTATTTGAGATGAATTATTAGGAAGGACAGCCAACACTCTGGCTAAATGCTAACAGATGTGGCGCCGAATGTGCCATTTAGACACTGGTGGTTTGCTGTGGAGCAGTAGGAAGTGGCCGCAGTGGGTGGCAATGGGAGTCGGTGTCCGGCCGGTGAGTGGGGGGGCTAGGGGGGCACAGCCGCAGCTTCCCGGACAAGTCCCACTCGTTAGTGAGGCTGACACTGCAGCTAAGTCCACCGTTCAATTTTTTTACGTGATTTCTGCCGGGAAACCTCTTGTTACTAGGCACGTCTGTGACAACAACTTTGAACGTGAGGCAGGAGAAAGGACTCAGGTCTGTTTGGGGGCATGGGCAGCCCTAAAACTGCTCTGTTGGATGGGAGCTATACAGACCAGCCACCAACGCTACAAGGCCTGGAGAGAGGGGCCTCCCTCAGGTCATTGGACTCACTCACTCAGGTTGTGATGAAGAAATAACTTTGCCATTGATATGTTTAGGCAGAGCTTTCACAAAGTCACTAATGGCTTTTGGTGTAAGATGGGGCTGGTATCCATTAAGAGCCAGTCTGGGGTGTACTGGGCAGCTGTGGGGTGTGACAAAAACAGACTGGTTGCTTCACCTTGCAGACATCTGCCAGATGTTTTCCAGCAGAACTGTTTTGCAGCTTCTTGGCGTGTAAGTTACAGTGCCATAGCTGTGTGTTGAAACTTGACAAAGTCGTAGTAAACTGGTTGAATGCCTTGTGGTGTCCAAGGATTTAGTGAGATGGACAAAAAGGTTTTCAACACAAAAATTAATATTGCACAGTGATGTGGGAGGTCAGTCAAGGAGCACCAAAAACAATAGCAAAGACCCACACAGGGAGATGCAATTAACTTGTGAGCAGACTAAAAACCAAAGTTTGCCCGGAAAAAGCCATCACTGGACATTCAGTGAATGAAGGCATTCTTATCACAAGCTGGTTTCATAAAAGAGCAGAAGATGGTTTGTTGGCCAAGATACACTCTATCCCCTCCCACCTTCCTGATTCACAAAGGGTAAGAAAAGGCGACAGCCAATGGCTGAAGTTTTTTCCAGACCCATGCTCAGAATGCAAGTAATTTCTGCCACTGATGGTCACTGATTTTTTTTTTTTAATGGACAACTCAGTTTGATACAGCAAAAAATGTCACTGAAGCAAAGATTGTCATGACTTCCTCCCAGTCTCACCCCCTTTTTAGGTTTGACTGTATCCTGCTCTGTACTCTTCCTGGGATGTATATTAAACAATTTAATATTGAATGTCTGTTCTTTATCCACTGTGTCTTCTGAGCTTCATTTGTGGGGACTGAAAAAAACAGGCCATTGCATGGTTTTTTTCCCTTTTCCTGCTTGAACTGGTCAAATACATGTTCCCTGGGTCAAAGAGTTAATCACTGGAAGTGAGATTTCTTATCCATCACTCTGGTTTCTTGCCTGCCAGAGGAGACAGGACAGTATTGTAGTCAAAAGGCTCCTAAAGCTAAAGCAGCATAATTTTCAAATTATTTCTCCCAGATAAATTTCATAGCTCTTAGGAAAGGAAGCTGTATGGTATCTTGTCTGGGGAAGCTGTTCACCAGCAGCAGTCTATAGGTGTAAGTTTGATAGACATCTGTCAGGAATGATATAGGCAATGTTACCTCTGCTTTTGGGGTGGCCTGGAGACCTTCTGCAGTTCCCAGGCATCTCTGTGGATGGAGTCCTCCCAGTGGAGGATCAGGGTCTGCCTCATCCCTCAGTGTAGAGGCTACATGCTGCTATGGCAATATAGCACTAGCCTGATCCTTCACTTATGTGGAGGTGAAATTGGGAACTTTTTATTTTGTGGAAATCTTAACAGCACAGAAGAGCAGGATTTTGGCTCCTTCCTACTGTGTAGCAGATTTTGCTGAAGAGACCACAAGTGTTGGATAGGAAGCCTGCATTCCAAGTCCGAGTTTAAACTGCTCTGAAATCATCTGTTTTAGTTGACTCTTGTAGGTGGGAATATCATTCCTAGTACTTTCATGAAACTGCTAACATTGAGTTTGAAATAATTTTAATGTAAGGAACAGAAATAAACAACTCATAGACTTGAATGCCCTATAAACCACTCTGGTGCCTCCTATCCAGGTCAGTCTGCAAGCACATAATTATCAGAGCCATTACCAGACTGAATTTAATCATGGGGCAAAATACAGCTGCAAAGTTTGCAGGGACAAAAGCATCAGATTCAACACCCTGTCATTACGTAGCAGTAAAGACATCAGGGTCCAAGAGCTATTTTCCAAATCTCCTCCAGGGTTCACTGCTCTTGATATCGTGTTCACCAAAGCAGCTGGATTTTAAGGTAGTTTGCCCCTTCTTTAAGTCATAGTTTCCCATGACCTGGCCAGATCTGAATGTGAGTCTCAGTGACTACAGAAAACAAAAAATGATGCCTTTCTGGCTCACCACCCAGGCATGGATTTATCCAGATATGTGCAGGAGAGCTGGCAGGGGTGGGGAGAACCATAAAACCTCACCTCAGTGCTGCCTGGGTAGAAAGCATGTTTGATATGACTAATCTCAGCCACTTGCACAGGCTTTTCCAACAGGCCTGTGTTTTTCAGATAGCAGTCTTTGTGGATTTTGGATTTCTTATTTAGCTCTTTTGCTTTCTTTGCCCAAATTTCCTTAAGCTATCTAGAATATGTTTGTTGTTTTATCACATGCATTACCTGTAGTTGTAAAATGCTGGTAAACCACTTTCTGTAAAGGCCACAAGAGAATGCTCTTCAGAATTACAAATGAGTTGCAGTGGGATGAGCTTAGCATTTAACTGTTTTCTCTCACTTCCCTCCCTCACTTTGTGAAGTTGCTAGAGAGAAACTTGAGTTGCAAAGCTGGCTCCAGACATCTCCAAAATTCAGCTAGCTGGAATCTGTGCTTTTGCCTCAGTTTTTGAGCAGCTGATATAAACCAGTAGACATCCACTGATTTCAAAACTTCTGCTGTTGGATTACGCCAGCTGAACTCTGGCCCATTTTGCATCTCGCCATCCCTCACCACAGTAGGCGGTGAGTGCAGAAAGCACACACTTCTCCATTGTAGCCACCCTCAAAAAGGGCCCAGACCCTAAGGTAATCATGTGAACATAGCAAATGTTTTTAGAATAGGAATTCATTTGAGAGAGGGAAACAATTCAGTGAAAAGGGTGGGTGCACAGGAAAAACTTCTCTCTGTTCAGGAGCAAGGTCCCTGTGAGCACATCTCAGTCTAGCAGCCAGGGCTATGACACTTATTTCATAAAGCTGCCTAAATATTTTTGAGTTCTGCTCAACATTGTTACACTTTTGAAAAAGTTAAGAGATCTTTCAGTTCTTGTTTCCAAATGATACAGAAGAGAGAATTACATTTTTCTGACAGAGGACTGGATAAATGTGTTTCCTTCTTTCCAGTGACTTGAAGAGTATAAATCACTACAGTCACGTTCTCAGCAAGGCTTCCCTGTTACTTGAAAATATCTGCTGCATTTTCAGTTTTCTAAACTTCTGAACAACTGATTAATTAAATGTCTTTTTCTTTTCTGATCAGAGATACTGCCTTGCAACTTGCACTGTTACTTCTGAGTAAAACAACTGGACTTTGCACATAGCCTGAACAGTTCCCTGCAAAATCTCTCATATGATGTAACTTCCGCTTACAAGGTCTTATTTTAACTGTAACAGATCATATAGGAAATCAGTCACAGAACACAGTACTGAATGCATCATTATTTCCTAAATTTATCTAGGAAAGAGATTTCTTGTACTGCTAAATTATGTGATTCTGCAGGCTATTTTTCCATCCCAAATCAGAAAGAAAAGGCAAGTATTTTTTGTATATGAAGATCCCAATACACATTCTGAGTAGAGTAAAATCATTACTTTTAGTATAAATTCACATTTCAAAGTGAAAAGTTGTTAGGGTACAGTAAATAAACTTCTAAAAACATCAAAACAAAACTGTTGAAAGAATTTGAATAATTAAAAAATGTAGTTTCAAGATTCATAAATGTCTATGTTTTCCTATTGGCAGCTTTGGTTTTAATTTCCAGGCTTTTAATGACTGGCTAAAAGTTTCTTACAAAACCTATACTTGATGCCTAGTCTTACATCTGTGATCTTTCCCCCTATTCCCAGAATTATTCAGTCTTATGTTTCAGTTACAATACAACTCTTTTTTTCCCCCCGGTTCTTTAGCATTATAAGCCCACTTTCCACAGTGGTGTGTTGGATGCCCTAGCCATGGAACTCACACACTGCCTGCACAAAGCATGGCTGTGCAGAAACTCTCAAAAAGTCGGTACTCACTGGTCTAATCATGATAAAATCAAGTCTGATGGAGGTTTTCACTTTGGAATTCAAATTTATCTTTTCTTCCCGCAGAACATGCATAGCCAAACCTAGTCAGGCTTTCTGGAAGCCTCAGTGTCTCTGCTGGATCCATGCAGTGGAGTCACTACAAGGACTGACTGATCATGGCTCCTTTTAGGATTATCTATATTATCAGAATCAAATTACTTTTAGTTGATTTATTGCCTACTTGAATCAGTGGTTTCACTTGCCTTCCTGAAATAAGGTATTTCAGTTTGAGTAACCTTAAGGAACTTCATCCTAGAATACTTAAAGAATTGGCTGCAGCAACCTCAGAAGCATTAGCAGTTAGATTTAAGAAAAAGTGGAGGACACACAAGATAGTGGAAAGAAAAAAAAAATTGTACTTATTTAAAAGAGGGGAAAGGATAGATTTTTCACTTTAAGTATCCAGGAAATGCTGCAAATACTGAGCAGACGTTTTCCAGTATGAACTGAGTAACAAACAGTACAGATTCATCAGGGAAGAACAATTTAACTTTAGTACACACAACAGTAATAAACTTTTAAGGCTGTGTAGTAACAGGAGATACAGAAACACATATTTTGACTGAAGACTTCTGACACTGTGCTATGCACTGAGCAAGTGGGTAGGAAAGTGTAGCCTGGAGAGCCTGTGGAAGATGCTGAGATAAATTTTACAAGAGACTCATAATTTTTCACACTTCCGTGGGAAGAATGAATAAAGAAAAGTTGCATTGGACTGTGTCCTGGCCAGGTGCCATTCAGTGCTGTTGTAAGTAAGATGAATGGTTGATAAAACTGTGTTACTCCATTTTTAGAGGACATAATAATTAGAAAGAGCATACATATGCTGGAGGCAGGAATAAAAATAATTTTAAAATGGAATAACAGGAGAAATTATCTAATACAGTAATTATTACAGAATTACAGTAGTTCTACATGAAGACAATAAGCAGAGGTACCAATTTCTAAATTTTGTTGGAAAAATATGTTTAGGGTGGGGAAAAATTGACTAGATAGCAGATCTACAGGAAGAAAAAAAAAGAAAAAGAATTGGAAGATGAACATGTTTGCTGAAAATTGTGAATGTCAGCCTGGGGGGTATAAACTTGTGTAGAGCATTAAAGCCATGTGATATGATCCTTCAATTCCATTCAGGTTTGAAAGAACTTTGCTGGAGTCCAGTCTACTTTAGTAACAAAAACTCCAGTTGTACTCTATGGAGGATATGGACCTTCAGGAGAGGATTTAGAAAGCAGCAGTTTGAATGTCCTGAAAGGAACTGATCTTTTTTTACTTCCTGAATGGAAGAAGGTGCTTTCAAAACAAATATTCATGGCAAGGACATTAAGTGCTGGGAGGTTCCAGAGCCTCTTTAACTTGAGGCCTTCAGATAGATATCTGCTATAAATGAAATATATGGTTTGTATAGCTTCTTTCTGCAATGAAGTAGAAGAGCACAATCTTTTGAGATCTCTTGAAGAAGACCTTGAGATTTTACATGGATCTCGTGATTAACCTAGGACTTATGGAAGTTCATCACTTCCAGAAACAACCAACAAAGGCAGTTGCATTTGGAAAGCTGTTTGTGAAGATTTTACAAAACCATCAAACAGAACCTGGAATTTAAAGGTACGTGTTTGCTGTTCAGGATATGTGAAGAGACACAGGCTGCATGTGACTCCAGGGAGACACTGAGGGGAATGCACACAGGACAAGGGATTCTTTACAGTCACCACCTCAACAACACTAGACAGGACCATTAGAAGAAATAGGCTATCCTTCTATTTTGTGTGCGGTGGGGTTTTTTTAACTTGTTAGCCCTGAATAAAATACAACAACATGCTTGAATGGAAAAATAGTATTTATTTGAAGATATTAAGAAATGGAAAATCCACCACTTCTTTTGTAATTTTCTTTAATGGTTTAACATTCCCTTCCCTTGGGAAGGAGAAAAACCCAACCCATTCCAAACCAAACCAAATCAAACCAAACTGAAACAACCAAATAACACCTCCCTTCCCCCCTGTCTGCACTATTTCCAGTCTGAATTTTTGTGGATTTAATTTTCATCTCTTCTTTATTTTCTCAGTAGACTAAAAAGCCTCTGAGTGACTGATTTTCTTTCTTTTAATTTACTTTTTTTCTTTTTTTTTCCCAAAATGTGGATAAAACTTTCTGTTTGTCTCCTTGAGAAGTAAAGTCCCAGTCTTTCTGGTGCCTCTTTTTTTTGTATTCTCTCCAAGTTCTGGATACCCTCTAAAAACTACAGTTACCAGAAGTGGATATGATGCTGTACTATCTTTCTGCCAGTGCTGAATACAAAAGTTAATTTACCTCTCAACTCCTACTCACTGATCTGTTTATTCAGCTATGCACTGCAGAAAGATGAGATGACCTCTTGCATCATGGGTCTGGTTCCCTGCTATTTGAATTGCCCAACCATTTATAAGAACTAAAACTGCTACACTGGGTCCAGCCAAAAGTCCATGAAGGCCACCACCACTTCTCTGCCAGTAGCAAGTCAGAGAGACTTAAGGAAAACCAGAACAAGTTTACAGTGATCTTTTTCCCAGTATATTTCACAGTTTTCATCAGTTTGCAGTTTAATGACCTCTTAAATAGAAAGCTGCACCTTTGCGCTTAATAATCCTTGATAGATTTTTTCCCATTAATTTATGTAATCTGACACTTGCTAGTTCTTGTACTGTGAAAAATAGTGAATAATCCTTCACTGTCCATCTTCTCTATGCTGTTCATGACATTTTATTTCTTTATCAAATATCCCTGTACATTTCTCTTTTCCAAGATGGATACTCTTAGTTTAGCTCACACTATAGAAGTCAATGCCTAATTTTGCACATTGCTGTAATTTCTGACATATTTTTCTCTTTCTACTCTTTTATTTGAAAATGAGGACAAAGAACTGCACATAGAATTCAAGATGCAAGTTCTATTTTTAATTTGTTTCTCCTGCTAAGAGAGCTCTGAAAAAGGACTCAGTACCAATACTCAGTTACCTAAATTAGTTATTTAAACAGACTGGCCAGATTTCCAGGACTATTGAGTACCCACTGCCTTCCACTGAGGTAGTGGAAACTGTGGTTTTTGCTCTTCTGAATATCTGAACCCTGCTGTGGACATTGAGCACATTGGAACTAACCTTTATAATATAAATATATCTTGTAAGTAGCCTGTTTGCCTGAACAGCAACAGAATGAAAAAATTCCTCTAACTCACATTTTTTTAATGCTGAGGTTAAATATGCAATCATGGGCAGGCAGGAAGAGGGTGTGCAAACTCTCTGCAACTGTATCATTTCATCATTTTTATGAGCAGTGAGGATTATTTTTTTGCAAAGATCACAATGCATTATAAAAACGTCTGATTTTTGAAACACATTTCCTGGCATCTTAAACTTCAGCAATATTTTTTCTTTTCTTCTTGTATTTTAACTTTTTCTTAGAGTTTGTGCTTTTTCTTCCCCACCCACCACCTCCCCTTCCCCATAATTTCTTGGAGAAAATATGACTAGTTATATCTAATTTAGGTTATATTTATATTGCCCTATGGAAAAAAGTGTTTATCTTTTACAACAGCAGTGGGAATGTTGAACTGCTTTACTGGTCTTGTGTATTCCCTTGTAACATATAGGGGCAAAGTTTTAATTCTTTTTAAACAGAAGGCTTTTTATTGGTGCAACCCTTATTCTTTGTCATGGATTGTAACTTCACTCAAAGGCTCAAGTGAAAAAAAAAGGAACAAATAATGAAGCAAAATTCATGAATTTGAGAACACCTGTCTCTTGTCTCTGGAAAAGTCCCATGGAAAAGTAGTAGTATTGTTCTCCTCTATCAACCTGTCTCCTTTCATAGGAATTGCACATTTTTTTTCTCCACATAATTAAAGAAGGAGAGTTAGCATCCTGGGAATGTGTATGCTTCGTTTACTAGCACCTGGTGTACCTCTTCCTCTCTCTTGCTTTGTTTCCCAGCAGACATCAATTAGAGTAGATTATACAGCACAGAAAAGACAGGGAAGTCCACAGGACTGCTTCTTTCTGGAAGAACATAGCAGTGTGGTTTTATTGCATTATGGAATGCCTCTCTCCTTTGTCCTTCATGGGAGTCCTTCAAACATGAAATAAACATTTGGTGATTGAAGTAAATGGAACTGTTGACATTTTTTGCTTACAAATGGTAACTAGGGACCTGCATTGCAAGGATTTCAGATCCTGAAGAAGTAGAGGAAGGTAGAGTTTGCTGGCAGTGTTTGGACTAATTACTACCAAGTCTCTTTGGTGAGCTCTACCTGAGATTTCTTGTAACAGAAAATTCTTCAGCCCCAGGATGACAAATGAAAGACTGTCATCATTTCCAGGACTGCAGGCTCTGCTTTCTTTAGTTTCTGGAGTCAAAATCATCATGGCCAGTATTAGCAGTGCTCCATTGGCCAAAGGGACTTCACCAAAGAGAATCTTCCTCTATATTTTTCTACTTAAATTCTGCCTATGCCAGGAATCATTATCAGAAGCAGGGCATTGCACAGAGCTAGCTGAAGATGTTTCTCATCTAATTGCATTTTAATGCCTACAGCACCTCAAAGATAAAGACTATATTATGTGATGGACATATTAAAATTGCACTTTGTGCCCAGTACAATAGAATATCTGTCTGAGTGAAGGTCCTGTTTATTAAACAATCATCTAATTCTGAGAGTTGAGCATTGAATTTCCCTTCATAAGCAATAATGTTCACATGAAAGAGAGTTTTTCTATTAGAACAGAACACAGTGTCATAGGTGCTGCCTAGAAAAATGAATGCTGTCTTGGGAATCTAGAGTCATGAGTTATGACTTCAGCCATGATTTTGTGCTGCTCACAAAACTGGAAAAGTGATCTCATTGCCTTATTTCTTTTCGAAAGAAGGATAATTGCTGATCTCTAGGCATGCAAATCAGGATCCATCTTAATGTTCACCTTTGCATGCTCCTCAGGCTCTCCCTCTCCTTTAGCTCCAGTAATGCTGGAGGTGTTTGTGGCCTCAGACCAGACAGCATTTGCCTGGCATCACCTCAGAGCATGTTGATGCCATGCATCCTTTTCATCCTATACCTGCTGTGACTCTGCTTGCATCCTTGGTCAACCACTTCAAAATCTAACATTGCAAGTACTGTAGAACAGGTAGGTCTATTTTAGCTGTATGTTTGGCAGCCCCTTTGGTATAGAAGGTATCTGAACACTAGCTCTCAAAGCAAGTGTCAAAGACACTTTTGGGGAAAGCCTGTATGCAAGAGCTGGCAGCTGCTCCCACCAAAGCTGCTGACATAGCTGCTGGGAGCTCAGTTAATCCAGAGTGGCCAGAAGCTCCCTGGGAGACAGATGAGGGCAGGGGAGGGATCCCTGGGCCTTGGGTCAGCCCCAGGTAAAGGCATTACCGACTTTAATTTTGCCAAACCTGGAGAAAAGTGAGAGTTGGCACCGAGAATTTGTTGGGAAAAGCAAACAAGATTCACACATCCTCAAATAGGCTGACCTAGGGCAGTAACATACACCTGCAACCCTCAGGTCTGTGCTCTTTGTTGTGCTGGGGGAGAAGAGAAGGTGAAAATTGTCTGCCTGTGGATTTGCCTAACAAACTCAGAGCTCTTCTCACCCTAGATATTGTTGAGTGGGCTGGTGTGGGATGAGATGAGATTGAGATGAGATGAGATGAGATGAGATGAGATGAGATGAGATGAGATGAGATGAGATGAGATGAGATGGAGATGAAGCAGAAAACAATATTATCCTACTTACATGAAGTTCCGTATTCTGTGTTGATTAAGAAGAAATTATTGGATTCACAGTTTCATTTTACCTGAGTCCCAAGAGACCAGTTTTGTGTTATGTCTCACTTACTGTCCCTTTCCCAAAATAATATTGAAATCTTCCTGCACAATCTAAATGAAGCTGAAGAAATCTGCAGAAGATGCAGACTGAGAAGTAGACCAAAGCCATTCAGCAATAATAGAGGATATGATGTTTTTCTTGCTGTGTTGGCACTTTGCAACTTGCTTTCTGCTGTGGACTTTTTAACTGCTATAGCAAAATTATAATGCTTTTTTCCCAATATGATTTAGTTACACTATTGATTTTGTGTGGGAAAAAAAAATTAACTAAAATACAAACAAACAAAAGAACCCAAACACCAAAGCCCCCAAATAAACCAAACCAACCAACCAAAAAAAACCCACAAAAACCAAACACTAAAAAACCCAGCTAACTGATTTTCCCAAATATCCTACCTTACTGAAGTCAAAGGAAATTTTGCCCTGTCCCTCACCAATGCTGCAAATCCACTCTGATCCTTTTGTAGACCAGGGAAACAAGGCCTGGGCTCACAGTGAAGCAGTTGCATGGCTGTGACATTACAACAACATTGCTATGGCCCACTGGCCCTCGGCAAGGGGTGATGTCTGCTCAAGCACCACGCTGCAGTTGTTCAGGGAGTCATTGCACTGTGGAAGCTGTGACAGTGCAGAGGCACACACACACAGTGTCAGTGTAGAGGCACAGAATTACATCATATATAAAGCTACCCAATCCTTTTGAGGCCCCTCGGGTGACTATGGCACCAAATCTGGGCAAAATCCAGGTTCTCCCAGCAGCTGTTGATCCCAGCACTGGATATTTCTCACAGCAAACACCTCAGCAGGTCCTGGCTATGATCAGAATGGCCCCTTGTTCCTATGAGCAGAGATAGCCCTATTGTTTCATGTGATAGAAATGTCACTTTTATTTTGCTTCACAGAGTCTAACTTTGCATAACCCAAATAAATGGGCAATGGCACCTTATGTGAATCTAGTGCGGTGCACTTTGCATTCAGTGTTGCAAAACAGCCTGGCTGGGCTGTGACCTTTTGCTTTTGTCAACCTCCTGACTCAAGGAGAAATGGAAACAAGCTCACAGATTACTTAGTAATGAATAATACTCCAGATGTTTTTAACCCCGTCTTCTGTTGGACATCAGCAGAGGCAGTTGATGGGGGCAGCTATAATACATCTTTACTCTCAAAGAAAAAGAAAAAGCTGGCTCTTGTTCAAAAAGGAAAAAAAAAACTACAGTCACATGAGTGACTTTACTAGAAGAGGCTCATGAAATGTACCTCCTTCAAGATAATCTTACTGAAATCTTAAAAATCAGAGGGGTGCCACAGGGTGTTAGGTTAGCAAGCCAGAAGCATTTGCTATGACCTTCAACTCCTCTCACCACAACTCAGGCCAAAAAGCAGCTCCAAGCAAGCAGATTTGTATTCTTAAGAGGTTTATAACATGGGTGAAATTGCTATGTGTAAATTTTTCCTATGGAAAAAAAAAAAAAAGCAAGGAAGAAAAGATCGCAGCTGCAATCAAACCAGGGAAACTGAAGCAACAAAATGGATGAGAGTTTGAGGAGAGAGGAGTTCTGTCAAAGCCTGAATGTGCTGTTGAAAAACCCCCATTGAAGATGCCCACATTCTTCTGCAGAGATGGAAAGGATGATGGTTAAGACTGGCAACCCACACTAGCCAAGTGGCTGGTTAAATTTTAAATGGCTACCATTTATTCATTAAATAAACCAATTAAATGTCTCACCTGACTGAACAGCCACAAGAAACATTTAATTTATCATAATAGCATGATAGTTAACAATACAAACATCAGCCAACACAGGCATGCTATCCAAGGGGGAGAAAGGGACAAAGAAATACCTCTGTTTTCTTCCCAGATGACTGCGAAATTTGGTAGCCTTTATCAGCATTCCAAGCAAACTCAAAAATCAGATACATGAAAAATGTTTCATCAGCAGTTCCTTTGTTTTTCTCTTCCTGAAAGTCTTGGGCAGAGAAGGGCAGAGAGTGGGGGGGACCAAAAAAACAAGTAGGAATCTTCATAACAATTCTTAAATTGGAAAAACATTATATTGAAGGAAAAAAAAACCCCACCCAGTTATAGTGGAAATAAGGTGCATGAAAAATGTCAAACTTATTGGACCACCCAGCAAGTACCAAACTCAATAGTTTCCTTCACATGCTTCCTGGCTTCTTTCCTGGACAGACATGCCACAGGCAGCAGCCTGAGACTCTCACAAGCCCTCTCCACCCTTCCTTCATGGTCAGCAGCTGATAACCAGCCAGACCTGATCTGGCTCACATTGCAGCAGAGGGCGACATTAAAGGGTAACATTAACGAGCTGCTTCACCTAGGAGAGTCCAGATGCAGGGGTTTTTGTTACCTCTGCTGTGTAGCCACAGGGAAGCATCTCTTATCCTGCAGTGCAGAGTTTCCAGCAGAAAGAATGTCTTTAGCACCAGGAGACAAATGTGTATTTATTCCATCATGCCCAGAAGCAGAATTTCAGACGTAACTGTTCCTCTCTGCTTTCTGCTGGGCTCTCAGCAGCTGCCAGGTGTATATCTGTGTATCCCACGCCTGGCTTTGAGGCAGCTGTGCTGGCCCTCCACACCTGAGCCAATGGCATTCAAAGGCTGGATTTTTCCAGAGCAGTAAGTCCTGGCTTGCTTCTGCTTTCTACTGAGGTCACTAGCATAATTTTCCTCCATCTGAGGAAAGCTGGACAAAATGATAGAAGCATCTAAACACCTGATTTAGAATTATCCCATTTAGAGATCATTACAAACATATTGCATCCGTATCTGTATTTGAGATGTCTTCTCTTCCTTATACTCTCCTTACTTTTCTGTTAGCCACTGACTAAATTAAGCATCAAAAATAAAAATATTTTCAAAACATTCATTCCTCTCCCCCTCATTCAGTGATTTGAACTCTAGGAAACAGGTTTATGAATTTGATTCAAAGAACAGAGAACAATACCATGGCTGCCTAAATTATATATATATATATGTAATGGGGTATTATAGTGGCATAGCACAGTGTATGCTGTGTGGTGCATTACTGCATTGAGTTCAGACAGGATATGATATAAGCTGTAACAGACTGTGCGTATTTGTGCAGCCCATATAGAATGTACATCTGCATTATATGTATACTTGCTCACACCTATGTAGTGTATATTTTTATACAGAATACAAGAGTGCCTAATATATAGCATATATGAGAGAGCATGTAGACTTCAAATATGGCTTTTATGTGTCACAGTGTTCAGGTGCAAATTGCTCTGTGACGAACCATTGATGAGGCCATATGCATTCATCTTGGTATGTGTGTCTGTGCAATTTCACTGCAGTAACCAGAGATTACCTATGACTTCAAACTGCTGCAATATATGCAGTTTTCTTCCACGCCACCTATTTTCCCATGCCTCTCTGTCTACTGGATTTTGGTTAAAGAAGCTGAAGTATGAGCTGTATCAGTTCCAATGCTGACTGGCCAGTCCATGCATGTGTCCTGACTGGCCAGCTAGCAGGCCAAACCAAGTAGATAATTACTACTCTTACACTGTAGCTTTTTGTTTAGTCCTTGAACTGGGCTAACCTCCATTACCAAGCCACTGACTCCACAAAGTTTGCAGAAATGTAATTTTGTTTGAAACTTCTGTCCTTCTGTCAAATTTTGCTTGGAGTTAACCAATAGGCATCAGGAGAAATGACAGACACACACAGAAACAAATAGAGAGAGGCACTGAATGTGTATGACCCAGTTTCTTAGGAAACAATGAAGGGATTAATGTTCTTAGGCACTTCAAAGTTGTATGTCTAGTCTAAATTACTTGTCTTGGTCACTTCTACCCTCAATGAAGAAGACAGGCGTATCCAGCAGGCATTTGACCCAGTTAAGGATATGTAGAGGAGCATTTCTTGGAAAAAAACCTGCAGTACTCTATGGCATATGGGCAGCTATTGATTGGGGACGGCTGTCCGTTGGTTTGTCACCCCCATTAGCTGCAGCAGAAGCTGTGCTCTTCGCTGACCCCGGCAATCAGCCTGGGAAGCTGTACACTCCTGAAGAGGAACCAAGCCCAGATCAACCTGTCATCGTGCAGTTACACCCAGACCTGTGTTTTTATACACATCTGCTTCTTATAGTCCGAAATTTATTCAGAAAGAAAATATTGACAGTGTTGGACAAAATTTTTCATCCCTGGCAAAATTACCTGTGATCAGACGGTGCTGCTGGGTATGCAAAACACAAGAGGGCTTTCTGCACACAGAGAAAACTTTCAATGGGTCCAGTGCAGGCTGGATGTGTCAGGCTTATTGCACAGGCTCAGATGAACCGCTTGGGCAGAGCTGCTCTCCTGCCCGTGGCAGATTCACTGCACTTATTGTTAGAGGGCAAACATGACTGGCCTGATGCAGCCTGGGCACATCAGTTTTTCTGTGTGTGCATCACGCATTTCTCTGCCTAGGGAATTCCAAGGGAAACCCTTATTAGAATTGGAAGCGTTATTGGAAAATGTTAGCAAGAATATTTTTCAAATAGTAGTTTTAAAATGTGCAAAGTCTCACTGGAATAAAGCAACATAGAATGGCACAAGGTGTGGAGCATGAAAGAATTTCTGGGCTTGTAGATATGTGACAAAGCATAGGCTTGTTAGGAGAGTGCTGAAGGCTTCAGCAGGAAAGGGTGGAATTTACAGACTCAGATCACACGAGAATTACCATTTTCACTGCCAAAATCATGACCAGTCACACCTAATGTGTATGAATGTAAAGAGAGATTCTGAAAACAATAGCTCTGATGTAATTTGCTTTTACATCTTGAAATAGTGTGTTTATGTTCCTTAAGCTGGAGTGGTGCTAAATTTGGAAGTGTTCTAGAGCACTTATGAAGGTGATGTAAAATATCCATATCCTCAATAGAGAGAAATGCAATCTTTTGATTGGAAAGCAAACCAGCTGTAATCCCTACAGATAAAATTAGCCCAGCTGTAGTTTTAGGAGGTCTCCCTCCCAAGTGAAGAGAGACAAAGAATTTCCTTCAGACTGTGGTTCATATTTTCATTCTTGCTTTCAGTTCCCATCTAAACTCCTTGTAGACTGATGACTATTTCTACCTCTTGGGGTTATATCAGCCCACAAATTCCTAGAGTTGTTCTTTGCCACAAGTAAAAAGTATAAGCATGCCCACTGTCTTAATCAGTGATAGACTCTCCACAAAAACCCAAAGCACTCCCTCAACTCCCTCAAGCCTTCACCTTCGTGGTGATGCCTGCAGAGGACTGCAAAGGCTTGTAGTTGTTATATTGACCACAGCTATTTTGTTGTCCCTTTAGAGCCTTCCCAGATGTATATTGTATTTATCTGTGGCCACTGCTTGCAGACTGTGAGGTCCTTATAGCAGGAACAACCTTTACTGTTCTGTAGTTTTGTGTCCTGCAGTTAGTGTGATGGTTTTATTGTGCTATAATCCTTGACTTTGGCTAGGAGAGAATGCCTCAAAATGCAGAACTAGCCCTAGGCAGAAGCTCTATTTGCCTAGGGACTCTCAGGAAGAATAAACAATCTGTAGCCAAGCCTGCTTACCCATGACAAGGCCTTACAAGCAGGTTAGCAGCTGCTGCAGGAAGAGGGGCAGCAGTGTGTGTGGTGGCAGCCTCTCCTGGCAGTCATGTCCTCTGCTTCCATCGACTTGTGGTCTACCCATGTACCAGAAGCAGCAAGCTCAGCTCTTGAGGAGTCATTCCTGGTTCTTCACCACACTGGTCTTTTCTCCATACCTCACTTTATTTTCCCTGGCAGAAGTTTCCTCGGCCTTAGCCTTGGCAAAGAGAAACTGTGTTCTTGCTGAGAACAAGGCCTGAGGAGCCTTGAACTGGCACCATCTTCATACACAGAAACATCTATGAATAAGTAACCAATTTTGAAGCTTGCTGTTCAGTCATTACATTTTGAACTTCAATGTATTTTAGTTCATTTTAGGTGGGAGATGAGTATTCAGCAAAGGTAGTAGCTAAATGCCAGTCTTCCTCAATTCCCTCCAAAGCACACATGGAATAAGATTGCAGCCTTATATAATGCTCTATTTGTTAGAGGTAAAAAAATAGAAGGGTATCTGCACAACCATGTCTAATACTTTGGTCAAGCTGCATTAATTATATACACTATTATTTTTCTATGCATGAATCAAAACAGAGGATTTTTTCCTTGCTATCAATAAAGGAAAATGCCTTATTTATGCAGGTGCAAAGTGCTCTGTGTGTGTGGGTACCCTGGGCTAGGTGAATGCAGACTCTTGCTTGGAAGCCATTTGAAAAATACCACTGATTTGTTTGGATTTTTTTGCCAGCAAGGATTGGTCACAGGGTCAACATATGGGACTGATTTAGGGCATTATTCAAATGAGCACCCTGTGCCACTGCTTTCTTGCTCTCTCCCAAACCAGCAGCAAACTATTTCAGCCGTCAAAACAACAGTCATTTTGGTAGAATATACATCCTAATGCACAGTCTGTGCGTTATACCTTAATGATTTACCCAGACTAGCTGCTTCTCCATTCCCTGAAATCTTCCCCATGTCGTTATTTAAAAAGTATGAAAATACATATAACATACAAAAATGTAAGCATGCATTTGTCTGCTTGCATTTGTATGTTTGTGCCGATGGTGGGAAGTTTAGCATTAAGGATGACCTCATGTTTCAAAAATCATCTCTGCATATATATTTTACTAATGCCCAGGAGTGTTCTGATCAGTATTCTGGCAAGGTCAGTGGCTGGGATTAAAATGTTCTGAATTGTTAAAATGGATGTGATTTAAAAATGCCTCCTCCCTTCTCACAGTTAGTAAAATATTCCCCAAATGCTGGAGAAAAAGCAGAAGCAGGAATGTAAATTTTCAGTGATTAAATAACCCGTTGTTCACTACAGCCACAGTAGGTCCACCTCCTGAATACCAAGCCCTTCAGCAGAAATGCTGTCTGGGAGGAGAGCTCGTACTGCTTTTTTGCTTACAGCAGAGGAATAAATGATTTGACAAATTGCAGGTCATAGCAAAATCAATGGAACAGTGTAGTTAATACTTAATTTAGGTACTTTCCACCAAAAAAAGCTGATAGTTAAGTAGTAACAACATCTTTCTTGGAAAGTGGGGATGAGTAGCAATGAGACACCCAAGGAAAAATTGAAATCTGCCACTGTCCACCTGGGGGGTGAAACCTGGCCAAACTTCAGCAGAAAACTAGAGCAGCTGGACCTGTGAAGGGCCACAGCAGACTGATATCAGATATCTGTCTATGTGTTGGGGTTCCCTCTTGTGCATGCAGACACACACAAGCATGTACAGAAACATGCACACTTTGTGCAAACTGTGAACAACAAAAAATGTCTACTGAAGAAGTGAATAATCCAGACAACTGTCACTGCAGTACCCCACTTTCAGACAGTGCAGGTTAGAAGAGATAAATCCCACCAAAAATTACTTTATTTTTATCAACACCCTTCTCTGATCTATTGTACTGGTGTTTGTAATTTATAAACTGTGTTCTATGCTTCTGCAGGGGATGTGTTTCAGTATTTTTCTATGTTCTTCACTATAAGATGCCTTTAAATGGTAGCCTTCAGGAATATGTCTGCAGAGAGAAGATGTAAGGTACAAAAAGTACTAGAATTTACCAGGACCAGAATTCACTCTATCACCAAGGAAGACAGCAAACTGGGAACCTCACTGCGTCAGTCATTTCACCACAACCTAACATTGCAAAGGGTCCAGTATGTTAATTTTGTTTATCAGATGCTTCATTTTGGGTACCACTACAGGCCTGGGCATTGGTACAGCCAATGCTGCTGCTTCCCAGAACAGCCTCAATTTCCCCTTGGGAATATGGTGGCACATGCCAGGGCAAGAACTCACATGAAGACATGTCCAAGAGCTCCTGACCATCGTCTGCTTCCTATAATGCCATTCTCATCTCCTTCAGGTGCTGTGCAGCTCCCCAGAACACAAAGTAGAGGATCTCTGAGAACTGCCTGTTGTGAATCGCCTGATCCAGTTCACAGGCCTCTTGTCAAGCCATATACTTAACAACTAGAGGAAATGTTTCCACAGCTTTACAGATGCATTCGTAGAGGAAAGAGAAGCTGCATGCTTTGTTTCCCAGCTTCCCCCACAGAAAAAGAATGATGTGCACAGAAAAAGCCAACATATTGCTTAGTTTGCACACTTTCACAATGGGATGGGGCAGCTATGAGCATGTACTTAAGTTTGTGTTTTCCCTCACGATGACTGAACACACAGAGAATGGGAAACTCAGCTCTGATTCATGTAAAAACATATAGCATACAGAATAAACCACTAAAAACTCTCCTTCCCTATATCATCTAATTTGAGACTCTCCAAAACCTGTGGGTAAGTAATCAACTTCTTAATAACTTTATGAGAGCCATGGGACAATGAAATAGATTATTATTATCTACATTTTGTCATTTGTATGCTACCTGGTAGTGTGCTCCATCCCATATCTAAAAAGTCACTGGGAATGCTGTTATATAGCTTTTTCTCACTTAGGTCTCTGATTCTTAGGCTGCTTTTTTTCCTTTCTTTTATCTCTCCTTTCATCACCTCTAACCAACAAATCTCTTCTACTCTTTCTTACTTTCTCTTTGAACCTTTATCACTAGTAAATTATATTCAGCTTAGTATGCAGAGATACTGGATATGCATGTGGATGATAAGAAAGTGGAAAGGCATGGTGACAACCCATGAAGGCATTATTTGGAATCTTCCCTGCTGGTCTCTGAATGAGACGGCAGCAAAGAAATCTTTGCTCACACAGAGATGAGTCCAAGATCTCTTGGATATCATCTGTTTCCAGTAATGCCCTGCCAGGTGATTTCTCACAGGAGGTTTCATTTTCTGCTTGCAGAGGTGCTTGAAGAGGGAGATTTTTTTCAAGCTAAAATAATGGTCCCAATGAAACCTGTCTTGGAAAACATTATAATAATTCCATTAAAGAAAAAGTTGGTGGGCATCTTGAGCATGGAATTTTTTTTCATAATACTCAGGATTTGTGCATTAATAGGTTGTTAAAGGTTAATTGCACTTCAGTACTTGTCTTTCCTCAACAGCAGTCTATATTTATACCATCATTAACTAGGATGTCAGGAGCTCAAGAGAACAGCCTAAATTTCCAAACATTTCTTTAAAAAGTAACCAAAGCTGTCCAATAACTGAGACTTCCACGAAGATCAGAAAACAAACAATGCATTCCCATTGAGCAGTGGTCTCAAACAGGTGGGAGGGCAATGCTTGTATATTTGGCTATTTTTGTAGTGTAGGAACTGGGAGTACATCCCAGATCCAAATTTGGAGCTCCTCCATGGGACCATGGATGTATCCATCCCCTCCTCCTTCTCTTCTGCCAAACCGGCAATCACACTGCCGCAAAGCCCTGAACTTTGTATGGAGCCACTGAATACTTCTCAGGGAATTAAAGGATGGCAGTTGTGTGGGATGTGGGCCAAATACTCTCCTCTATAGGAACACAGCTCTAATTATAAAGCTAGATGTTTTGTCTTATTTACACAGGTATTTCATTAGGAGTAATTAGTGCTGGTAGAGTAGTTTCACAGTTAAAATAGGTGAGGGCAGAAATTAAGAATTTAATACACAGAGTTTAATATACAGAAAGAGCAACTCTGTAACTTAATATATTTATGGATGTAATTCTCTGAGACCACATTCATTCCTGTACAACTCTGTTCAAATCAATAGAATTACACTGGGGATTAATTCACTCTTTAAATTTAACCACATTGGAAATAACTATAATGTGCTATGACTATAATACTTTCATTTTCCATGGGGAGAAATTTGCCAATATGTAATATGGTCTCATGTACCTGATTGCACATTACCTCCAAAATTTGCTAGAGCCTGCAAGAATGGCAAACTGAAGAGACCATGCTGTTTAGGTTGGAAAAGGGCCAGCTGCATCACTGGCTGAACATCCAGTCTGCCTTTGAAATGGATGCACAAAAATCATGTTCAAATGGTAT
Organism: Machaerirhynchus nigripectus; assembly: GCA_013397975.1. Classification (NCBI taxonomy): domain Eukaryota; kingdom Metazoa; phylum Chordata; class Aves; order Passeriformes; family Dicruridae; genus Machaerirhynchus; species Machaerirhynchus nigripectus. The sequence continues at coordinate 608,504 of VZRQ01004165.1, read as the reverse complement.
GACATATGTTGATTACTAAATCTTAAAACTTCTTTGTTGTTTCAGGAAATTTCTTTGTGTGAAGAAAAAGGGGCCCCAGTCCAAAAGGGGGCCATGGCAGCTCCATTTCCTGCAGGCCTTGGTAGGAGCTGGAAGTGCAGCACTGTCAGCTAAAGCATTTGTTATTGTCACTTTAGTCTGGTACATGCTTGGAGAAGTTTCTTTGGAACCATTAGAATCAGAGACATAGAGAACTCGCACAGCTTGGTCCTATTTAAGAGTGTATGACTGATTAATTTTCTGAATTCATGGTCTAGGATGATCAGTAATTCTCTAAAAGTATAAAATACTAAGCTCCTGATGAAAGGATAGACCTATAGCCATTTACTTCCATCAGTCAGAACTTCCCAAGTATTTTCATTAAAACATCAAAAGACACAAAAATATTTTAAATATTTAAATAGTAAACATATTTCCAATCCCACAAATGTTCTTAGAATATTGTAGTTTGTATTTTTCACAACACCTCTTAAGAATATTTAATTTGGTTTTCAACAAAAAGTAGAAGTTAATAATTTTTTAATCTAAAATAAACCTTTGGAATCTGAAGCTTCTCATGTTTTTCATTGAGAAGTTTTGTTTTCCATAGTGTTATATCCAACTCTCTTCCAATGCTAACTTTAAAACTTTCAGGGCATTGTTTTAATTTCTCAGTTTGTCTCAATTATTGAAGGGGTTGATTGTACAAAGAAAAGAAATAGAAGTAAAAGAATCTCATTAATTTGTTTTCCCTTTCAAAAGTAACTTTTTAATGAAAGCTACACTTTTAGAATCAGTTTTTCAAGAAGCGAATGGGACTATCCAGGGAATAACTGCTACTGATAATCGGGGACTATGTTGAAAGTGGTGATTTTACCCTGGGCTTCAAATAATTGTGCGTATTTTAATGCCTATTATGCAGTGCTAAAAATCGTGTCTCCTGAATTTTTGTACCAGCTCTTGCTGTCTGCTAAAACATCTTTTCTGCCTTTCTGACATACTGTTTATATGCTACATCTTTACCTCACAGAATTGCTGTCCAGCCAGGTGCCACCACCAGTTTAAGAAAGGTTTGCCTTTGTGGTACAAATATCTCTTGGAGCACGTAGATCTAAATGTCATCACATTGCAGCATTTTAGCACAGGGTGATGATATTCTGTTTTGACACAGTGTCATCACACTGCATCCCAGTAGGAAGATGTTTTGACACAAAGTGCTGACAAAACATCAAAATGTTAACAATTGCTCTTTAATATTCATGTGTTCTCTGATGCCTGGAGCATGCTAACTGATAATAGCAAGCCAGAGGACCAGTAAAGATTGCTGTTAATATATTTATTGAATTTTTACACAAACAAGTTCCTACTGAAAATTGCTGCCGGGGTGAAGGTGAACACATGTCCTCCATAAGGCCTATCAAAGAGGATGTTACCAACCTAGCATCTTAATCTACAGAAAAAAACCCTAAACCACAAACTCACCAAAAATCTTCTTTCTAGCGTTTCTAATTTTGTTGTTACAACGCATAAAGGAAAATTAACTGATGGCCAGAAATAGCAGCATGGAAGAAGTACAACCCTAATCTGAGAGACGGGAGGTAGAAACTCTTATAGCAGCTCACGTGTGAAAGAAGAGGCCTGTCTAAGAAAAGGATTGAGTCTTCTAAGAAACATCTCAGGCGTTTTGGGAGTGAGGTACAATGAGGGGAGGAAAGGTTTCAAGCTGAATAGAGTCGGAAAGGAGCCAGCCTGCTCAGGGTCCCAGTTTTCTGGTCTGAAACTACAGTTCAGTATCCTGGACAGGAAAACAGCTGAGCAAGCAGGAAAACTGCAAGAGGTTTGCACCCCAGAGCTGGAAGCAGCAACTCTATCAACTGGTTCACCTGAAGCTGAAGCCCTCACACAAGTTTCTCAATATGCTTCACAGAAGGGATGCAGGCAGTGTTTTTACTGAAGCCAGACCTGAGTTTGTCCTGAATAACAGCCTTGTGCTGCAGCAGCAGCCAGGGCAGAGAAGCTGCAGATCGAGGCCGTTCACCATCCAGGCTGAGATGAGCAGCAGCTCATCTAACTCTGGGTCAAAGGCAGGATTTGTACAGCCAGATGTTCTCCCCACTGCCCAGTCTGTTCCCACACAGCACTGGCACAGAAAGCTGCACAACAGCCACATTATTCATAATGTTTCATTATGTTAATCTTATTTTCATCAATCAGCTAAATTGCTTTAATTTTTTAGCCACAGCAAATTGTTTATTTTAAGGAAATGCTAATAAACCAGTAAAATAATTATTTTACCACATATAATGATTAGTGGATGGTATGACACTTTTCTGACATTTTTAAGGTGTAAAACTCTGGAACTACTGCAAGTTTTGACAGAGCTTTTCAGTCTTGGGCTATGCTTCTCTTTATGACATTATACTTGATATTATAGAGTTTACCAGAAAGGTGACATATTGAAAAATGATAAATAATTCTCATGAAATTTTTAAGCCACAGGTATGACTAAATTCTACAGATTAGCATAAACATGAAATTATCCCTTGCAATCTGCAAGTATGCTATGCATGTAAATCCATTCTGCTTTGTGAATAGAGCTATTGATTTCTTTGGGTCTATCAAAATATTAAAAGTTCCTTCCTTGGATAAATGTGTGTGCAGAACTAGATCCTTAATAAAACCTATGTCTGGACATGCAACTCTTTCATCATGAATTTTCACTAGCTGTAACCATACAGGCTTGCTAATGTTATAGTATTGAATTACTTGCACTAATATTCATGAAACTTAAATTTCATCCTGTTCTTTAAGAGGTGACAACCAAGGAGAGACTCACACATTCTCATAGTCTGAAACAAATATTTTAGCTTAATATTTAACAATATTTTATTCCAAAGGATTATCGTTGATGTAGAGATTTGGTCCTGAGCCCATTTCTCCAAGGATTAGTCTCTTCAAAATTTCTGGCACATGTTTAAGTTACATTTGAATATAATGAATGACTGTCATGAGGAATGGCCATAACCAGCAGTCTGTGCCAAACGTCTCCTACGCTGTTATAGGCTGAATCCTTTAATAGCTCAGCACCTTCATTTTTTATTGACTTCTCTAGGAGCCAAGGTGCTTAGAATAAAAACTGACTGGATGATGACAATTTCATTTTATACAGGTTTCAAGGTTTAACATTTGTTTTGGTTTAACATTGAACTGTCTATTGTTGTACTGAAACCTGAACTGCTCAGTGAGGATACCAAGCGACATTTTCCGATTTACTTCCACATCACCTCAAATCTTGTAAAAACCCTGAAATTACCTTTCCCAAATGAACAGAGTAGAGTGCAAGACAGTTTCTCTTTTTCTTTTACCCTTGTAAGAAAACCCAAACTAAAACCCCTCACAGTTCAAAACTTCAAAGGAGAGAAATTAACCTGGGGGCTTTTGCCCACTTAACTTTTAAGTGGGAACTTCAGCACTTTCTCTGCTCTGGACCCCTGGGTGCTGCACAGCCTTCATGTCAGCCAGAGGCCCTTGAGAAATGCCTGCTTACGTAACCAAGGGACGTGACTGGTGTGTGTGCACAAGCTTTGGCTTTCGACTCCAGGCAGTGTGAGCAGGAACAGGCACCGCCACCTCATCCACATCATCACTCCAGTTTGCTCCACTGCGACAGCATACACGCACTCTGAAAACAATTTCGAGTAGTTTCTAGACAAAATCTGTAGTTAGCAGGTGATTGGGTTTTTATAAAAATGTATGTAAATGGTAAACACATGCTTTAGGGCTGGGTTCCATGGCAGATGGATATAATTATAGCGTACCGTTGATTTACAGAGACGGGTAGGAGAGTTGTCGTCTCTCTCTCTTTCTCCACTCCTTCACGCTTCCTGATGCAGCCAAGCATCCAGCTCTGCCACGGAGTTATCTGCATATGCCCAGCAAGCCTGATGCTCCTATCGCACATGTGCTGGCCATCTGTACAGTGCATGTGCAGGAGGTTCAGTGAGCTGCTGTGTTCTGCCTGGGATTTCCTGGACAAAGGAATAGGAGCTGCATCTACATGCACTTGCACCATGTCGAGGGTGTGTGACCACACATTTGGCCAGCGTGCTGGGGGCCAAGTCCAGCCCCAGAGCACAGCTGACTTCAGCTGCAGGTCTGCCTGTTCGTTGTGGGGTGTTCTCCTTTCAGTTGTAGTCATTCTGTCAGTGCTGGCATTGATCTCCATTTGACTTACCTTTCAGAGCCCAGACAGACTGGGGAAGTGATTGCCCTCTGCAACTGCAACTATGTGAAAGGTCTCTGAGCAAATCCTCTCACTTACCCAATTATCCCTTCACTGAAGTGATTTGCTCTGCCGTGGGCGGGGAGACCTGAACTCCCAGTGCACCACACTCATTTATCAGGTGAAATGAGGCAAAGAAAGCGAGGTCAGTGAGTGTCCATGCTGCTTACAAGCTGCAGAGCCCTCAAGCCTGTCATTGCCCAGATTACTGTAAAACTCATTCCCTTCCCAGCACACGATCCCCTTTATCAGCCTCTGCTCTCCACTTACTGGCAGGAGGAAGCTTGTAAGCCTTTGTGGCCACCTCCAAGAGAGAGATGGGCACTACTGACAAAAGCCACACCAGAGAAAGTAGTACTCATGCTACTGAAACAGGCTTTCTTCATTCTTGGTGCATCATCTGAGAAACTCCTCAGCCCGCTGACATATTTTGAGGGAAATCAGTATTGGTAAGAAGACAAATCAGGAGCAGACAGAAAAAGATCGCCTAAGACTGGCATTTTGGTCTTTGGACAAGAAATAGCAATATAACCACATTACTCAGCAAGTTTCAGTGAACCATTTTAGCCTCTTGTAGAAATGGCCATGCTGTCTATCTGTTCTCTCTTGTTCCTAATTCCCGTTTCTACCAGGATTCAGGGAAAAATTGGGATCTTTGGGAGAAAGATTTCATTCATGGAAGTCCTCTGAAGAGAGATCTGCTTACAGAGAAAAGATATCCTGTAAGCGTCCCAGCTAAATCTGACCTTGATCTGTAGGACAGCAAATTTCATTTCTTTTGACATCACACCAATGACTTTTCACTGTTACAGTCAGTCTTAATAAACAAAGTGGACCTAGCTCAGTTTTGACAGGCAACACTTGTGTAGACTCTGAAGCCTGTAATTAAGAAGTACAAGCACTCAGCAGAAAATTTGGTGAAGAGTTTTTTAGTGTGTGAATATGTTTTTTTTAAAGTCCGAACCTCATCTTTGGCCCCTACTCTAATATTAATTAATCCTAGAGTTAATGTGATTTGCTCAGATGCATTTTCATGCCTCGCAAGATACTCACATCACCCCATTCAACAGAAAAGATGTTTCAGGGATTGTGGGCTGTCGCTGTTCTCCTTCATGATCAAAGCAGAGCTCTTTTTGGAAGACTTTGGAGGAAAATGTATCAAGCTCTCTATGTTACATCAGTAGAGAGAGATGTAGATTATGCACATATGTGCAAACAAATGCACACACTCACAGCTTTTCGCTTGCAGCATCCTCACAGCTGTTCCTGCCTCTGGTTTACACCAGTATTTTACAGATAGTCCACCCAGGAGACCTAGCATCACTCCAGGTGCTAAGTGGCACACACTCAAAGACTGCTATCAGGGTGGTGGTTTCAGGTTTGCTGTTTGCATAGTCACCAGTTCTAATTACAAGGGTGCTTTTCTGCCACAAAATGGTGCACTCTCTCTTCTACACCAGGATTAAACAGGGGAGAGTTCTAGTGCTGCCAAGAAGTTGTTGGTAAGTTTGGGATTTACTGGAGACCTGTAATATTGTGATGCAAGTCAGTAGGAGGCTATGCTTCTTTTATTACTAAAGGGCAAATTACCTGGTTCTTAAGCCTAATTCTTCTGTGATCTATACAGAAACCAACAAACACACGCAAGCAAAGAAACAAACAAGTGTCTCCACATTAGAAATGTACTATACTGTTATAAACACCATTCTTTATTATTTAGAGTGTGGTGGCAACACATGGGGTGCAATGCTATTTTTGTTCTCTGATGGGCAGCTCTAAAACAAGGTGTTTTTGAAAAAGATCACTCAGTCAGGTTGTAAGCCACTTTGAGTGGGTCCCGCTGCAGAGGACCCCAGATTAGCTTTGAGAACTGATGTTTAAAACTTCACCACAGAGCTGTGGCACAGCTTTCAAGGACTGAGAAAACCAGGACTTGTACAGACTGTGAGGATACTTCATCCAGCTTGGTACCCTCTTGTAACCAAAGACTTATTAGAGACCAGTGAGGAACAAATGATGAGGAGAATAAGTGTGTCTTCCTCGAATCTGAGAAGCCTAGATGCCTCTCCTGGAGATGATCTTGATATTTACTTGACAGATTATTGGTATTTAACTATTGAAAGGTAGTTCTCAACTATCCATCCCATTATTTCTGTTTAGATTCAAAATTGGGAGTGTGGTGCAGAGTTTTCATCAGCTTTCAGGATCATGAAAAATTAATTATAATCATATAGACCAAGTTTGGCTGTTCATCTTCTTCCTGTACTGTAAAGGGACACCAGTAGGTCTGCTTGTCCTGACATCAAACCCAGATTTCTTTTGATTTAAACACAAATGCCATTTTTTTGCTTCTTATCCATCCTTAAGAGTAGGCAGGATACTCTGGCCTTGATTTTACTGCTCTTGTTCACATATGCTTCTGCAGGGTGTGCAAGGTATGAGAAAAACCTAATATGTATATGCTTTTGCAGAAAATCTTGGGCCAGTGGCAAGCATGTTTTCCAGCTGAGAAGATGAGTGGAATGCAATGGAATCCTATCATTGCAATAAGAAGATGGGAAATAGTTACAATAAGATGTGTGCACAGCAGCTGTTTTAGAAGTGATATAGCAATTTCTTTTTTTAACTTAGAATGGACATTTATTAACAGAAATTTTGGGGTTTCATCCACATGATAGGCAGATTCTTTAACAGAATGCTTTGTATTTTACTGTCTTTCATTTTCTTGTTCCTGAACTAGACTTTTCAGTGCTGGTCTGGCATAAAAGCAGTAGCTGTACTTATATGGCCTCTTCCATAGAAAGCTGGCCAAGCAACTGGAATTGCAAAGACAATCCTTAGGAAGAGGTTTTTAAAAGGCTCTTGCAGTCGCTTCCCCACTGCTCCTCATGGAATAAAGAAAACATTGCCAATTATCCTCCATTTCTCCAATTTCTTCTGTGCATGAAGCGTGCACACAAGGTTACAGTTTAAATCTCAGGTGTTATTTGTGCAGCATTCCTGGGGCCAGATCTTGTCTCTGTGCCACTGGCTGCATTACTAGTTGGCAGAACAGAGGTCTGACTGCTGCTGATGGTCCCCAGAGCCGTGGGGAGTTTGGCTGCAGCTCTGAAGAGACACGTCTCTGCACTTCAGAAAACTGTCTGCTGTCTGGTGAGGAAAATGAAAAATCATAAGGCTTGAAGTTTATACCTTGAATATATCTGCTTGTCACAGGCAATATCATGTGAGAGCAAATTAAATACAAGTTATAGAATGGTCCAGTTCAGGGTAGCACCCTACGCTGCTCTCAGAAACTGTCTAATAGCACAGGTAAAATAATCCAGAGCAAAAGTTTCAGCTTCCTTCTGAAACTATATATTTTGGTGATGATGGGAATATGCCAAAGGCTAAGCTTGCACACAGAGCCCACTGAAACCAAAGCAAATATTCAAAGACCAAACATAACTTCCTTTTCCTTGCTGCAGAGCTGGTGGATTCTCTTCTCCTTGTGCACAAAAAATTTTTAGAGAAGGTTCCTTGCAGATGAGGTTTTTTTCTCATTTACTATGGACTGAATCTACTCCTCTCTTCATTAAGTACAATTCTGAAGGCTGTTTGTAAGGATAAAACAAGTCTCTGAACTGAAAACAAAACAGTTATCAGCTGCAATTCTGAACTGGCAGACTCTGAACAAAACCCTGTATTTTTTATGCATGAGGCAAATACAAGATCTTGCTTTAAGAAGGGTGATGGTTTTGATAGAAATCTTAGAGTCCTAGAACAATCACCCAGTCGAGTGCTAAATACCTTTGATGAATATGAAGTGCAATGTGGTACGCAGATGACAGAGCAGGCGCTTAGAAAGTACAAAACAAAACAAAAGAATCCTAACCCTTGGACAGTGAGATTAAGCAGATAGGATGATACTATACAGAGCTCCAAAGACACTACATGTGCGGACATGCACTAAATCACAGCCTTTTATAAAGTCATGCAGGCTGCCATTTCAGATCCATCATCAGCTCCAGTGAACATGATGGACTGTCTGGTGAGTGGGTGCAGTGCCATGCTAACAGATGGGTATGAACATAAACAGGCAAGAGACTGCACAGGAGCCTCAGGACGGGCCCACTCAGGTCACAGATAACACAAGAACGAATAAATTTTCATGTTGTTTCTATGGTTTACACTTCTTGGCATCAGCACCCGTAATTTGCACACCTCTCTGGGGCTGGATTGCTATGAAAGATTGCCATGAAACAGTTTTTGTGTATGTAGAAGGATTTTTAAAAGCCAGCTACTGTCAGAGCTTCAGGAATGAAGGTGAAATGACTGGAGAGAAAAAAGCATGCATGAAATCTCATTTCATCAGTGCAAAACCCTTTGAGTAAGCAGAGGTCTGTGTGCCTTCAGTCAGCCCAATGTTGTCTGCACTGAGCAGGTGTGGAAGATGCTTCTTCCACAAAAAAACATCTTGCAAGCAAACCCTGCTGATGAATAGGGCCTTCTGTGTGGCCACAGTGTGACAAAGTGATTTTCTTTTAGTGGGTAGAGATTATTCTAGCGGCTTTGGCATCTCAAATTGAAAACAAGTTGCTTGAGCAGCAATCTGTTTATTTAGTCATTTGCCACAGAGTATGCATCGCTGTCAGATGACAAAAATCCGCCTTATTCAGTCAGCCAAAACTATTTTTGCAAATAATTATTTTTTATCTTGCTTCATCTTTGAGGAATTAAGTCTCCCTTGATATAAGATCTCTGTCTCTCTCAAAGTTCCTCCGATGGAATACTCTGCAGCTTTGCAGATGAGTTTGTCCTTGTCTACCATTTATATTATTTTAGTTTCAAGGCACCAGGTCAAACTCTGTCCTCACTTACTCTCATTCAACCACAGAGACTTCAGTGTGGCTGCAATCGAGGATGGAATCTGACCCATTGTGTTTGTTTTCAATCGCAATATGCATGACTTAAGGTTTCCTTCTCCTTTATTTTAATCTCCCGGGACAGACTGAAGAATCAGATGTTGAATCTCAAGAGATTTCTCCCCAGTGAAATATTCTAAATATGTCAGGAAAAATGTTTTGTCAATTCCAGCTTGTTGATTCACCCCAGCCAGCTGGCTGGGCAGCCTCAGCCACTACACGCTGCCATACAAACTGGGAGGTCAGAGCTGGGTGCAGGATGGTGGGGCCATGTGCTAGAGCAGATTGGAAGGATTCCATGTATTGTTGTAGATGATGTGTTGGGTCTTCTGAGGGAAGGGGAGGTTGCATGCCAGCTGTCGCTCAGGACTTTATTTAACCGACTGAAGAAGAGATAAGTTGGAGTTAAGGCTTATCCCCATGTTTCCACCATCCTTGATGAGATTCTGCCCTGTCTTTTCTACCACAGGCATCAGAACTGTGGTGCACCTATGAAAACAGCGGAGCTGGAGGCTCTGCCTTGCCAACCTCCAGATCTACTAATACTCACTGAATGATTCCACGCAGACGAAATGCATCCCGCACCAAAATGAGCACTTCAGAAATTGCCTCTCATGAAGATCTGATATATTTTTTATTGTTCTTGAAAATTAAAATGATGATTGACTTTCAATGTGGCTTATCGTTAGAGTTGAGGATAAATTGGACTTTTTCTTTCCTTGACAAAACTGATCCAGATCCTGCAAATAACCTGGAGAGTTGCAATTTTTCTCTGACACACCAAGAGATTTCTCAAAAATTATGGATTTTCACTCTGTAGATTATTCATATTAAAATAGAAGAGGAAAGATGGCAATGGTGACCACGTTAAGAACATCCTTTTGACTGGGGACAGCTTGGACAGGCACAAATTTTGAGAAAATGCCAGTTTTATGTTTGTATGTGACTGTGTGGAAAAAAAGCATCATGCTACTGGTGTCATGGGAGGGTACTGAAGTGTTTGACAATTCAGAAGGAAAGTGTGTGTCAAAAAAAAAAATTTCTGAAAGTGCAAGTTCTTCTCTTTGAAACCATGAATTTGTGAGCAGAATTCCTGTGTGTTAATGAGATTTCAATACTAGAGGATGTTTTATGAAAGTAAGGCATGACTGTTTCACTAAGGGTTATATTTTCATAGCACTTCAGGTGCTTAGATCTGTGTACTGCCCTTGCCTTGGATCACAGCCCTACAGACCAAAACAATACTATTGGTGCCTTAGTGCAAAATTAACAGGGAAAACAACCAAAGCAAAGGAGCAGACACAGAAAGCAATACACAAAGAGACAAACGATACAAAGCAGAACCAGGCTTAGACATCAGAGGTCAACCCACAAAATATTGTGAAGGCTAAACATGTAAAAAAGAAGTCTTCCAAGGAAAGTAGTGACAAAATGGTTTCTGAGAAAGCTGCAGGGCTCCCTCATATGGGCTCCTTATGCAATATGTACCCCTTGCTCTCCTACATTTGGCTTTGGCACACACGTGACACACGGTAAGAAAGCAGTCACGTACCACTTTTTTTTTTCTGTTAAAAATTTTAATTCAACCCTAATTTCAATGAAGATTCATTGTAGAAGTTGAGAGGGCTCATTATAACTGCAAATATATATAGCAATAAAAAAAAGCACAACTTTGTTTTGACCTTACTTTGCTGATTCCTACTTCATTTAACAAGAGAAATGTCTTAGAGAATTAGAATCTGCAAGACCAACGCATGATCAGAATAACAGAAAAAGAGAGAGGAACACACCAAACAACGTAAGCAGTCAGAACTGAAACAAGTCTCTTATTGCAAACCTATACTATTTGCCATAATATTCTATGCCCAGGAAAATAAACTTCAGTCAATATAAACAACTTTCTGACATTTCCTCCAAAAATGCAAAGCCTGACTTGTAGATCATTAGTGGAAAAAAGCTTTAACAGCATCTTTTGTAGGCCATTGGAGGAAATTTCAGTCTTTGCATTTGCTCCCAAATGTTACAGCGCACTAATAGCCCAGTTTCAGGGACTCAAAAGCTACCTTCTCACTGGATAGCTGTTGCAGATTTTCCACTGTCCTCAAGTAGTCCCTGACAACTCTGCTCAGGGTTGTCACTGTCAGAGTGAACACTGTCAAGGACCCAGAAAGAAGAAATGTTTTGATTTCCCAAAGAAAAAAAAAACAGTGAGTAAGCTGGGTGCTTAAGATAGGTCTATTGCTAAAGATGATGTGATATTCAAAATTAGGCACTCTCCAGAAGGATCTTTATTCATGTAAGTAATTAAATTATATGGGTCTTCCTTAGGGTAAATGAGAGGCATCTTCCAGCTCCTTCCTTTCACTTCGGTGTGATATTTTTATATGGCTCTAGGTATTTCCAGTTTCTCCTAATCTAACCTAAGTTTGAGACTTATATGAGTCACCTCTATGACTGAGCTCCCAAAGTCCATGCCAAAGTTAGGCATGGATTGTCAGAAAGGCTCTCAAAGGCAAATCCCCTCCAGGTGCCCGGGTCTTGGAGCACATCCCAAAGGCAGACCCTGCCACTGGTCACTTCTTGCTGACTGGCCTTTATTCAGGAAAGTTTCAGTCCTCACGACTGAAAAAAAACATCCTCAAGGAACTTATGAATAAGTCCATTTGCTTCCTGCCTCAAACACTTCTAAAACATTAACCTGAAGCATAAACGTTTCTGCCTTTCATTTCCTTGGGGATGACAGGAGAGAGAGACTGAGACTGATTGCAAAAGCTGTAGTGCTTGTCTGAAGTTTTTAGCCTGACTCTGGTCAGGCCCCAGGTGACCAGCTAATGAAAATAATTCAAACTTTACCAAAACAAGAGCCATTTATAATGTGGAAATTCTAGACAGACAGCTCTGCCAAACCCTGGGAACAAACATGGAGATAAATCTTTGCAAGAAAATACATCCCTACCTCACTACTCACAAGGTCAATTTTAAATAGCATTGTGGGGCACAACCCCCACACGTGGCAGAAAATTAGTTAGTATTAGGTCTTTCTTAAATACATCCATACCTGTGCTCTTGTTCCTCTGGAGTCATGAGGCATGAGGAAACATTTGGCTTTAGAAATATTAGGAAGATTTTTGAAACCCATGCCTTTTAAATAGATGGATATTGGGATTATTCTTAATAACAGTTTCTTTAACTGCGAATGAAAGAGGAAGAAATGAACCATTGAAAATGAGTATAAAAGCCCTGATTTCAAATAAACACAACACAGCCATGAAACAAGACACAGAACAGTAATAGGAACGTGCATGAAGGAGGAAATCAGCTGGGGCTCTCCAGTAACAAAACTGGAAGCTTTCAGATGTCAAAAACCTCCCAGAAACAGGAAGAAGAGGATGGATTGCATGCCATGGCACACAGGCTGTGCAAGCTTGGAGCAAGCCAGCACCAATGAATCCCAGCTGCAGGTAACCAGTGACAGGGAGCTGCAGCATCCTGGCCAAAGTGTGTGCCGGGTTTCCCAGGCTTGGTGGTCAGCAGCTTGGTGCTCCTGCACTCCAAGATGTGCAAACCAGCCCTGCCATGACTGAAGGGCTGCACATCCTGTGCCCTGTCATCCTGTGTGCCAGGAAGAGCTGCTCAGCAGCCAAGGAGCCTGGGATTGGCAGGGACCTCCCAGCCAAGAAGCCTGCAGTTATTAGGAAAGCACACATTACCTCTTGCTGGCTCAGGACCACCCCACAGGCATGCCTGAAACCAAGCAATGGGGAAAAATTTGGAATCAGTCTCAAAACTGTTCTGAGACCATCCCAGACACCGAAAAAAAGAAGGGTTTTCTCTCCAATTAAGTCAACTTAAAAGCCTTATGTAATCTGTTATATTTCAGGGATTTCAACTACATTAGAATGAAGGGCTTTTAAAGTAAGTTTTGTAAATAAAATGTCTTTAGAGGTACATACTACAGAGCTAATAATTATTTACTTATATTAACTTTGTAAAAAATCTGAAACATTTCTATGTGGGTATATTTATTTTCATTCTGCCATTTATCAACACTTTATTTCTTAATAGTTATCTTCTCAGCATTCACTGAGAAGTCTGCAGAGACCTAAATTGCATTTCTGCTTTCTGTGGAAAACCAGTGATTGGAAAATTGACTTTTTAGCCACTGCTGCTTTCTGAGGGACCTTAGATGTGTCCTAATAAAAAAAGTTGTAAAAATTATTAAATTAGTTACATCAAATCAAACCTAATATAGAGCTGAGAAAAAGTTTGCTTTTACCATGTGTCTGTTATCTGGCTGAATAACCTGTGCACATGACATTATATTAATAGTGCACTATACTAATGCTACAGAGAGGAGCTTTTTAAAAGTATTTATTATTTCAAAAATAAGAGAAAGACAACAATATTACATAGAGCCTCAGTATATCTTCATATTAAACCAACCCCTCAGGATATGTTTGCTTCCTTCAAGTTCTCATCGAAAGAAGAAAATGATTTCTGAAAATGATGGAGAATTCTCCATGTGGCTAAAATTCCTAAATGCTGATTGCTACATTACGTCGTGTGGTGATGTACCAAATTAGCATGGAGCATTACTGCCTACACCATCACTTGAAAGCAGTTTCCAAAACATGTATGCAATCATTGATGAAAGTCGGATCTATGGTTTTTTCCCCCAGGTGTCCAACATTATTTTGATGGGACTCATTTCAGTACATTATCGAAACATGGAGGAATTAGCAAAATGAAATGAAAATAGAAGCAAAACCCTCGAGAGCATCTAATAGTGTAATTCTGCTCCTTTCTAGCTTCCCTGAGCACAGCTGTCAAGAAGGCATCACACCAGGAAAAACACTCAAAGGCTTTTGGTGTCTGTGCTCAAGGGAAAAAATGTGTTAAACTAAAAAAAAATGTTATAATGGTCAAAAGAGTTTGGAGGAAATCTTGTCAGTCTGTCAGTTTTTCACTACAAGAGGTCTCACCTCTAAATTGCAAGATAATGCATTATAATTTGTTCTTTACTTAGTACCACTAATCTTGGGCCATATCATTATTGTGATGAAAATTCATATGAAATATAAAAACCTGAAAAAACTCTCCATGAAGGCTTATAGTTGAATATGTACTACTATACCCCAGACTGGAAAATGATGGGAGAATCAGCCTCAACGTCACGGTGCTCACTACCAGTGACTACTAACAGACCTTTGAATTCTAGATGTAAACTCCCATTACCCCAATTTTCTATGCCCGAAATGGGTATCATTGCCAGGAGTTTCCTGCAGGCAAAGATACTGGTGGTGCAGTGATGATGGGTGGGTTTCTTCTTTCCCTTTCCCTCTAGGAAGTGCAGAGATTAGAGATGCTGACATTCAGCTCAGGAGGTGTCCGCGAGGCCTGTGGGATCTGTTGCCTCCCCAGGAGAAGCCCCTCTGCCATGTGAGCAAGTTCCCCTCCCCACAGCTAGAGCTGACTCCCATAGCTAAGTGGGGGAGCACACCACTTCCTAAAAAAGGGTGTAGGTGATGTTCATAGTCTGGGCGGGGCAAAGTGAAGGGGAACACCCTTCCACTGCTAGTCTACAAGTATTTCAGTCTTATCCAAAAGATATCACCAGGGAAGCTTGGGAGATGCAAGTTGCTTCATCCCTACCTCACCCATCCCAGACAGTCACTCCAGGTGCCTCCAGGGTATTCCATTACAAGCTTATCAGGTCCTTTGGGCAAGTAGATTCTCAGATTTGCAGTGACAGGCTGAGGCTGTCTGAATACATCACTGTTATTTTCTCAACAACTGTGCTACAAAAGTAAATCAACAGAAGCTAGCCTGGGTCTTCCAGTAACTCAGCAATCTGATAACTAGCTCAACAATTGTACTAATAATTAACATCCCCTTAAAGTGTGTCCGTGCTCTTGAGACCAATTATCCTGGTATCTAAACTACAAGATCATTAAAAAAAAAATAGCAAGAAAAGGAAAGAATTGTGCCTATCTACTCTACTTACATATTTTTCCTAATAAATCTTTTTAGAAAGAAGAAAAATTTGCTCGGAAACTTTTATGGACAAACTAAAGGATAACAATTCTTTTTTTAAATGACTTGTGAATAATTTCCAGAAAACTAGCCACATCACCGACAAGTTGTTGAAAGAAGAAGGAGGCCAGATAGATAGGAACTGCACAGAGCATTCAATTTGTCATGACTGAGTCACTCAGTTGCAATCCAAAGTGAAAATTAAGGTACAGAAAGTTATATTAACTCTTGGCTTCATTTCAGGTGAGCAAGCATGCTGCAGTTGAGTCATGCTGCTGAATTTTTTCCCAGTTTGCACTGTAGGCTTTAAAAAATGAGAACCTTGGCATTTTGTATAGGTCAAGCTAAGTGGTATCATAGGTTAAGTTCTGGCATTCAGTCTAAATGCCCTAATGTTTGTACTCTACTGCCAGATTTGAAACAATTCTTAAATTGTCTACAGCCAAGCAAAGAATGACCACTGCACAAGCCCCCTACGAGAGTTATCTACTCTTCCTTCTCTGATTTCCTGTGTCAGAGAAATGCCATTTCAAAGTGTCAAGAAAACCATTAGGCATTCTCTGCATGTGGAAGGGATGCTGACTTTTTAAGAAGTTTGAGGTGAATTTCTTCATGTCATGGAATATTTTGATTAAAAAAGGTATTTATTGATACAAGAGTTCAAGTTGCTTATGCCAAATGATTGGGAAATAGAGTCCTTGCTGTTTCCTGTAAAATCTATCTTCTAAGGCTTTTCCATAACTGCTGTAGCAAAGGCTCATCATTTTTACTAACTTTGTGTGACTCTGAGTTTCCATTAATCACCTCCTAGGAAAGCAACTGTTCTCAGTCCTGTGGACTGTTTGTCTCATCTTTTCCTGCTCAGTGTGCTAGGGTAGCCTTTATTTTATGTTTGCCACAGCATAATCACTTAGCAGCTCTCCAATAATGATGTTGTTCAGATCCAGATGATCAGATGTCATCAGCTAGGCATTTACACACAGTACCTTGGTTTTGGAATTTAGTGCAGGCTTTAACTGAAGAAGACTAGGAAAAAGTCTGCAAGAGAAAGTTAAGAAGCAGAAAGAATAATTTGAACCAAGTCAGATTTTGTAACTTACAGTAGATGCAGTAGGTGTGTTCAAAAACTTTCTTCTGGCTTCACACGTTTCAAAGAATTTCAAGATATCCCCTATTCTTATAAAGAGTAATACTGCTACTCCAAGCTATTCCTATCCAAGGGACTTCCCTAAGGGAGGCACACTACATGACCTGGTGTTAACAGCTGCTTTTCAGATGGGATAGGGATCTGCCCTAATCAGTGCTATCAGCTGATGTATCTCACCTGTACTGCAGAGTGTTGGGTGGAATCCTGCTTGTGCCACCCGTATAAAATAAGCTGGAGCGCTGATGGGGACAAGGGACATACAGGTGATTATGATCTATTGGTACCCCTAAATCTCCCACTTCACCTCTCAGGAGGGCTGGGTGATTAGTTTTGGTTGTTCACCAGTAGTTAGGGGCTGTATGGCCCCCATCACTTTATAGCTACTGCCAAAGAACATTTTTTCCCTCCCCTGGAAGCTGGTTAAACATACGAAAGCTAAAGCCGCTCTATTTCTAAATGAGCACTACCACAGAGAGACTCACTGTGTGTTGAGTTCATCCATTTACTAAATTCACCTTTGTTTTCCAGACCATCCTTGGGCAGACAAGCCATTAGTACCATATTTAACATATTTTTTTACTTTTTCCTTTTTAATCAACTGGTACAGAAGCCTACTGCTGTTTCATATTTCTGAAACATCTGATAAAATAGAATGTTTGACTTTAATCACAACTGCACTGCTCATGCCTTGGTAATCTTTTGCTTTATCTACTCCAACCTCTGCCATTTTGACCTTTCATCTCATCATGCTTCCCTCTGGGGTATACAAAATGCTGCTAAACCAAATTTACCCTCAAACAAATCAAGCCCTTGTCACTTCTCTTTTTCAAACACCTCCTGCAGATTCTGGTAAATCTGGTAACCTGTGAGCTTTTTATCAAAAACTTCTTCATATTTTCTGATTCCCTGACCAGTGTAATACCTGACCCATCCATAGTTAAATATCCCTTTTGTTTTCTTTCCTGGTGTTACTATTTTTCCTATAAAAACCACGCCTTTCTGCTTTTTATTTTGTGTCAGATGGTTGCATTTTCTCCATTTCAGCCACTCCTTCCAAGGCATCATTCACAGTAAGTCCTTCACTAGTGTTCAGCTGGAGTTTTCACTGTCTGATAGGCTTAGACTATATTATTGATGTTTTAAAGACAAACAATACATGGTAAATACCAGTAAACTATACTTACCAATACTGAGTGTGGAAAATAAACTAGAGAGAAGTCAGCCCAAACTACACCTTGGAAATTTATGATAGAAAAACCCATAAAGCAAACAAACAAATATTTCACCTCAGCAATCAGAAATGAAGAGAGAGAGTGATCATGTGTGCATGCATGTCTTTCTGGCTCAAAGTCTGATTTTTCCCCATTTCTGTGAATGGAAGTTTCACCATTGACCTCAATGTGCCCAAGGTCAACCCTGTAAAGGGGCTACAGCAAAGACAAACTGATAGATTATGAACAGCCTCGCTTTTAGGTTGTAAACTCAGTAAGATTTACTTGATTTTGACCAGCTTAGTTGTCTTCCTTTCAGGCTCATTTGTTAGGACCCATAGAAATGAATGAGTTTCTGATACTTACAGCAGAGGAGAGGGACCTAACGTGCATCACTGTGGATCGTACTTCAGGATGTCTCAGTGCCAAATCTGTTTCCAAGGGAGTTTGGGCTGTGAAGGAGTCATGAACCTTGCCTGCAACTACCCTCTGGACAAAGACTGATCAGGTCAAACACGCTGCTAAGAATATTTTAAAATGGGTCTAAATATTTCTATATAGGTTTTGTACATTACTGATGATGGTTTCTTGAATATTTTTGTAGGAGTTTTTGTAATGTTGACAGCGGCTCTTTGTGTGTTTTCATATCTGCTTTGAGTGCATTTGATGGGAACTACTGAGCATATAGAGATCTCATTTAAATATAACCCACTCCTTGGGAAGAGGATGATGTGGCCTACATTGGGATTAATGAACTGCATTGCAGAGAAGTTTGTATGACCAAGTTTTAACCCATTTATATTTTAGGGAAGTTTATGCCCCTGAAAGCCAACTATGGGGAAATTCCCACATCTCCCATTAAAACGTTCCCATCTTCTGCTTTACAACAGAAAGAATGCCAGAAAGATCTTCTAGGCCAAAGAATTCAGTCATGTTATTTCTACTATCCCAACTAGAAATGCCTCCTTGCACTATTGCAACTAGAAATATTGCCACATTATTTGCTGTTGAGCTTCTTCCAACAGAAATACCACAAAAATGCTTTTTCTTTGGGATATTTAGACTATGAAATTCTTACAAATTGTATATATCAACATAGTTCAAATGGGTACCAAGTATTTTTCTTTTTTAACATTATCAGTGTTTTGTGGCCAAACTTCGCTTTCCATTTTGAGGACACAACATCAGATTAGGGAGCCTGCTGGAAAGAAATTATCACCAGAATTCTTACTTGGTAAAAGATGAAGAAACTATAAATAATTAAGAAAAGTACAAAACTTAATCTTTTCTTTAAAAGTCAGAATTCTCTCTTTCCTTGAAAAGGAGATTGCCTGGTGTATTTAAGCAGGATGGACAGACAAAGGGATATCTTTCTGGTTGATTTATTTGTATACATGTTATGTTCTGGTCCACTCAGTGGGCTTAGGAGAAGGTTGCTTGACTCACTCTGGATGGTGCATGAGAGAAACAACAAAATTCTCAGGAGGTTCAAAAACAAACTTTTACTTGCAAACTTTAAAACATCGAGGTAGAATAAGGTACTTGGCAAATTTTCAAACAACATGCAGACAAAGTAAAGCACTTCACAAACTAACTTAGAACACTTAAACTTAGCCAGACACAACAAGGCTCTTACTAAGGCCCTGACTGGAATTTTTTAATCTGGCTTGCAATATACTTCAAGAAGAAGAAGTTGGGAGAAGAAAGAGAGAAAGAGAAAGAGAAAGAAAGGATAAGAGTAGAAACATCTCACCACCCATGGATCCAGTGACAAGACTTGGTTGCTGCAATTTAGATGTCTCTTGGTTAAAGTGTTGGTTGAAGTCTTGGTCCACAAAGGCAGGCCTACAAAACACAAGGTTCAGTGGGTTAACATACTCTCAGGCTGGGTAGGAACACCCAGGTACCTCTCCTGGGGGTGGAGTTTTACACTGTGATGTGACACTGTGGATCGTGTGCAGTCCTCTGGTGGAAGGCCCCAGAAATGAGTCTGGAGGCACGTCAGGGATCTTTGATGGTTTATCACGCCTTCTAAAACATGAGAGCTGCCTTCACATCAGCATAGTTGGGCCAAATATGTCCAGTCAGAAGGGATGAACACCTTCAGGCCTACATGTAAACATCCCAATATCTCTCTGGAGTGGTTGTGGGAGAAAGTTTTACAACTGAGCAAGTTGTGTCCCATCAGAAGGGATGAATAATGTGAATGTCCTGATACTTTTTCCAGAGGGGAACCTTACAGCTGGGCCAGTTGTAAAAGGAAGGACATTGGCATGATGATAAAAAGCACTATCCCACCTCAAAGGGCCTGCTTCTTACTGGCTTCTTCTCTTAAGTGGCTCAAACCCCAGCTTTCTGCTAAACAAAGGTCAATCTGTCATGGTCATCCTATGGTGCTCACTCCCTCTGAACGTGTAACCTTGAACATCGTCAGCAAAGCACCCCCTGCTTTTGCAAAAGGCTGACTGAGCCATTAACTTTTCAGTCTCTCACAACACATAGTTATACAGGTTTTTCAAATTCTGCTGCCAGAGCGAGCACTGGTAGGGAAATCACTTCCGTTTTCAATAGCTCAGTTTAGGACGTCTTCTAATTAGAAATAATTGGTTATGTGAATGAACAGATATGCCCTTCATGTCTTCTTTTCAGTTTACTGCATTGAAAGATCCAAAGACTGACTTGTAAGGAAGGTCAAAACAGGGAACGAAAACCTCTGAAATTCTGTTTCTTTGGTGACATAGTTGTTGGAGAACAAGTGAATCAAAAGGGAGGTGTCCTTTCTATATTCATCCCCACTTTCAAGTGGTTCTCTGCAAAAAAATGTCCTTGAAATCTCCAAAATCTGGAGAAGAGCTAGATAAGTTGAGAAAGCTTACAAACAAATGTATGGAGATCCATCCTGTGAGAATTCAGGCCCACAACAATTTCCTTGATTAAATTGCCTATCATAATTTTGTCATGTTGTGTGTATTGTCAGTGAACATTTTGGAGGCTCACTAGGAGGTGAAGCTTGCCAAAAGTCGCTTGGAGGAGCAATATTGATTGTGATGAAACTGGGTGCTGGATTCCCTCCACCTTGGAAAAGTTTAGGTTCAGTTGAGAAGCATCTACCTTACGCTGCTTAACATGAGGGATCAAACAGGACCACCATTCTAAACTGGTCCTCCAACTTCCCTGCACTGTGTTCACATTTAAAACCTGACTGACTGTTATCCCTTGAAGTCTCCTCTAGGTAGCAAAGGT
This sequence comes from Machaerirhynchus nigripectus, assembly GCA_013397975.1. NCBI lineage: Eukaryota > Metazoa > Chordata > Aves > Passeriformes > Dicruridae > Machaerirhynchus > Machaerirhynchus nigripectus. The sequence goes on along the minus strand of VZRQ01004165.1, from coordinate 587,666 downwards.
GATAACTGGCCTTGCTTTGACTTCTAGGAGTGAAAGAACTGACCCATAAAGATGAAGAAAAAATTGTATGGTTTATTAAATATATTTCTATTCTGTGTCCAACAATAAAAGAGCATATCTTTGCATTAGCACTATCTTTGGTTTCTCTTCATTTCCCTTAAGTTGCTCACTCAAATACTACAGTTCTGCAGCTTCCCAGGGGAGCAGCCCAGGAAGGCTGAAACTCGTGAAGGAACTCTCAGATCTGGTAACAGTACCACCAGTTTCCAGAGAGTGATGCTTCAACAGACTACAGGTGAACAGGGATGTCTGAACACAAATAATCTCGGTATTCAAAGGCAGTTCCCAGGCCAAGCACCAGAATGGGCTCTGGGTTAGTACTGAGAAACATAAATGTCACTCAGAGCCTCTCCTTCCTCTGACTCATGCTGCTTTTATCATAGTATGGCCGCACTCATCAGCCAGCACACCATCATGGATAGAGAGGACATCGGAAATGGGCCTGGAAAGTAACCACAGAAGCTAGCAAAATCTAGGTAAGTGCCTTTGCTCCAGCCTAAAATTTATTCCTTTTTTTCCCCAAAACTATTTGGCAGTCCCTGGAGTTGTTGAGTAACTGGGCTAGAATTTTTTGTTTGTTTTCTTTAAACAAAATGGAATTGTTATTGTGCAATAGCATTGTTCTGGGATGCAGACAGCTTTTGCAGGCTGTCTGCAGCTTTGTATTTTTAAAGTATCTGTGTTTCTAAAACAAAGGTCAGTGATCATGCTATCAGGTCATTACTGCATCTGTGTCACTGAGGGATAAGAGCCTGCTGATAAGTGGGCCACCAACTCCCCCATGCCTCCAGCAGCAGCTTGGGCGTAGCCATCTGCAGGGCTACTGCAGGGCTACTGCATCCTCCCACCCTGCCCAGCCATGCTGCAGATCAAGGTTGTCTTCCCCAGGTGTTCCCTGTCCAGACAGGCCACAGAACGTGATTTAGTACTGCTGGTAATCAGCACCTTGAGGTAAATTAAAAGCAAAGCTGTAAATCTTGACATGCTCTTTCATCCATGACTTTTTGGTTCTTAACATCAAAATAGACTGACATTCTTCTGCCACACGGCAGAGTTGGGTCTTGTTTTACTGAGAAATTGAAGACTGCAGCCACAGTGCTCCTGCTGTAACAATATAGCATGTGGGAAGAGGGTGAGTGATGTGTTGAATAGAGTACTGGCTTTGTTCCTCTGGGATCCACTTTTTCAGCTGCATCTCAAGTCCTCTGTTAAATGAATAGTCTCTGTTCCACTCCTGGGAGAACAGCGGTCTGCATTAGAAAACCATGGTGCATTAATTCATCAGGCTCAGTAGCTGAAAGCTAGGAGCCAGATTCTCAGAGAAGTTAATGTCTTCCTACTGGAAAGAGGAACACTTCTGCCCCTCCAAGTTCAGTTCACAATTTGACTGATGGGCATGTTGCCCATGGTGAAGCCAGGGACACTTCTGCTGGAGCTAGTCTCAACCACAAAATGTAGCAGTAATATAATTCTCCAGCTAGCGTCTGCTCACACGCCTCCCAGACAGCACTATTATTAGTCCAAAATGAAGTGAGGAAACTGTTAGTCCAAAAAAGCCTTAATACTGGTCCACAGTCTGATCTCACTGTTTAGCTATGAGGTATTCCACCAATGTCAGTAGAATTACTCAGCCTTTAAGGAGATCTGAATCTAGCCCAATGTCGTACAGATGTCAACATCTCAGCACATCATTCCCAACAGTGAGCCAGATCTCACAACACATGGTGTCTGATGATCAATGGGAAGCTGGTCTGTATCATTTGCTCTTCTGGGAAAAGGCTGTAATAAACACAGCTCAAGGGCTGTAGTAAAAATGCAGAGGTTCATGTTCATGTTGCAAGGCAGTGCTATGCAGAGGTCTGGAAACAGGGTAGACAAAGCATGGCAAGAATATACTCCGGAAGGATTGGCAGAGGAGATATGACACAGGAAAACAGCTTCCAGGTCTAAGTCAGTATCTCTGTGCTGCCCAATATAGATATTCCTGTTATCTGGAGGCTCCTTTAACAGGAATTCTTTACACAATGCTAGGCTGCCTCATAAGGACATACCTGAGAGACTCTGTTTCTGCGAGGGGAAGATAAATGACAGTAGTACTTTCATTAAAACAGCTGTGAGTAAGTCTGTGCAGCTTGGTAAGACCTGCATGGAGCCAAAACTGTTGTATGAAATTCTGTGGTGTGTCTTTCCTCTTTCCTTGCAACCAGTGAGACATTAGTTCACCTTTCACTTAACATCTCTGGCACCATCATATCCATTCTCTCTGTCTTTCCTTCATCATCTCTTTCCTGTCCCTTTCTCTGGAGTTTCACTGCAGCCCTCCAGGACTCACCATTCAGCAACACCAGCACCCCAGTCACCTGAAATGACTGTGCTCAAATAATTCATTATTATTCTTCATTGTACACATTAGAGAGAACTCTCCCAACTAATAATGCTTTAGATTCAAACTTATCTGAGCTTTCAGCCACTTAAGAGTTGTCAGGGATTGTACTTCCAGTCATAAGTAAGTCATAAGTAAGGCCAAGCTGGAGTGTGAACAATTGCTTTTTTCCTTCAGAACACTCATTCATTATTAATCTCTCAGCTACAAGTGTGGTGACTGGAGTGTTTCTTCAGGGAGACTGATAGCAGTGCTATGTCTTGGGGTAGGGGGTCAGTATCTTAGAGCTATTTGCTTTAGATAAGCAATTAGGCCAGCGTTATCAAGCTTGTGTGAAAAAAAAAGACATTTAATTCAGATCCTTACTCAGACACTTCAGTGGATTAGCAGGAACCTGAAGGCTAATGTAGTTGTTGGCTCCTACATGTACGTGATCGGGTTTGTAAATGTTTGACTTCATTTTCCATAAAAGAAACCAAACCAAAAATTACCTGATCCTAAATACGGAGGAAAGAAGACAAACTGTTTTGGAAATAGGGTGATGTAGCAGACCAAATGTATGTAGTCATCAGCTGCTGCTGAGGAAGGTGCACACCTGCAGCATCCTGGAAATCATATCAGCAGTCTTGAACAAAAGGCCAGACTGTCCTATGTTTAAGATAATAATTACAGGGAAAACTGGATGGGGAGCATGCTGTGGTCCTAATTGCATCTAAATACAAAGCTGAGTGTTTTAAAGGCAGTGTTTAAATCAAAGCACATTCCCCTTTCATTTCTGGACCTTCAAGGCAGAGTGAATTCATAGCAAATTCTAAGGCTTTAAAGTCCTTTCCCATACATTAAATCATCAAAGACTTTCCTGCATGTATTTTGGACTGGCTTATGGCCAATCAGGGGAGACTTGACCATTTTCACTGTTATCTGCTTAGTGTTCCCACAGCAAAAGAAAGCGTCGTGGGTAGGAACCAATCTACTTGCTGACTGTTAAATTCATGCTACCTGTGTTTGTCTGAACAGTGGAGAATACATATCCCCATTTTCTCAGGACTGAGATTCCTTTTAAGACTCAAAACACTACTAAGAGAACCAGAGGAAAGCTCTGTCCCTGCACTGAGCAATCTAAGGACAAACTCCCAGAATACCCATCTCTCACCAAAAAAAATAATTCCTTCAATCACTACATCTATCCCCCAAAGAAAAACACCTCAGAACTTCACCTTGAATCTCCTAGCATGAGAAAAGCGGGGTAACTCCACAGCCAACGGTCTCCTCATGGAGATGAACCAGAATGAGTGTGCCTCACCCTGATGTCCCCAATGGCAGACCTTGCAGATGATGTGGCACCAACATCTTACCTCAAGCAGGGGGACTTAAGCCACACTCTATCAGGTGTGAAAAGACAAAGCTCACAGTTCCCACAGGCAGGTGTGGAGAGGACAAAGCCCTTATATTGTGTACTGAACTGCCCTTAATGTGCCATTTGTCTGGCACCGAATGCCATCCAGAAAACCAGGTGAATGGAAAAAGCTGCTAGGCAGAAAAAAGGGCAAGCCTTGTAAAGAAAACGTAAAGCAACTGCCTACAAGGCAAAACCCATAAAAGTTTAACAAGTGATATAAGTTTTGTATCAGTTGTAGTTTTCTATAAACTTTAAGTGTATCCTGTGTATAGTGACCACAGTAGAAATTTACACAATGTACTAGGGAAATGTGCGTTGTGCCTGGGAGAAAATAATTTTTTCCCACCTTTCACATCCATACTGTTGGTGGACCAGTTTCCACTAGACCCTGATTCAGCTGCAATGAGTAAAGGAACGACAGAAAACTGGCAAGTATTTCACACAGGAAATACTGAAATCTGTGCCTATAAGGCTCAAATTGCAGCAACACAACACTGCAAGCACAGGTGAGACACCTGTTGCACATTGTCTTGCTCTCCTAATTTCTGAACCAAAATAGACCACTAAGGAATCCAAAGGTATTGAACACAGCTGACTAAAAGTGGGCAGGATTTTTTCTTCACCTCTGTATCTAGCCAAAGCCATCCTTTCACAGTGGAGAGAAAAACACGGGTCTTAAAAAAAAAGTTCCAGGACTTTTTTGGATTCAAAATGAATGGGAACTTTGTGATAGCTGAAAAATGAGAGAGGTAAAGGATATACTTTGAATTTAACTAACTCCTCCCTAAGGTAAGACACAGGTAGAGGATCTCAGATGTTCTTCCTTTGTATTAGGCAGATACAGTTAAAGCCTGCCCCATCCTCCTGAATTTCCCAGTCACCAAAACAAGAGCCAGATTCTCCTTATTCCTCGTGGTAAAAGGGTTTTGTTCAGACTGTACAATTATCCATAGGCTGAGTTCTGCAGTCCAAGCTTTTCATGGAGATAATTAATGAAGAGTTATTAGCAGACATATCCAGGATGTATCAGAAGGAATCTTGATGGGATAGACTTATCAATTTTTTTTCCTTATCTTTTTACCATCTCTATGCTAATGATGTAATAGGGCCCTACTGTATTCAGTGACAAAACTTACACTACTTTTTGTCACTTGAATGCAGACAGTCTTTGTGTTCACAGCTGAAGAAAAAAAGACCATACCCAGCTGCTCAGCAAGGGAACAGCATGCATGGAAGAGAAGGAAAAGCAAAAGGAAAAGCACCATGTGCCTGTTGGCCTCCCCCTCCTCCCACCTCGCCTCTTGTGCATCCCCCAAGGTCAGGCACAATCTGTCCCTTTGTATCCAGGAAAGAAATAGGACGCAAAGTGTTAGGAATTTCCTAAAACTGTCTTGAATCATGTGCTGTTTAAGTAACTGACATTTTGCTGCCTGGTTCATTGACACTTGGGTCTTAAATGGTGCTTGTGGAGGAGTAATATTTTCAGCTCTGAAGGGGTAAAGAAAACAGTTTTAGAAAACGAAAGCCTTTGAACAGTGATATGCCAAGGAGGAATATGTTGATATGCTTATTTCATGTAAAGCCTGCATTCTCTTTGCATGAAATCAACAAGACATTAAAATAAGTATTTCACCAAAGTGTGGCATTCAGGAGAGGTCTATTTTCATAGAAGAAAAAAGTTAGAACAGATGGTTGAAGGAAAAACTAGTTTAGAGACATCAGAAACAGCTGAATAAACTTTCAGTAGTCTGAGAGAAAAAGAGTCTCAATCTTCTGGTTTATTCTTATTTTCCTATTTACATTCTTTAAATGCACTGGAAATGGCATTCACCTTTCCTAGTAGCTTGGCCTTTTTAATTTATTAATTTTTTTGGGGTTGGGTATCATAATGTTTAAGGTCATGGGGAAGAACACTGTTAAAATAGCACTAGATTTAGTGTTACTCTCCATATGTTAATTTAAAATTCATAAACTAAGAGACATATGGGGCTTCAGAGTTAGTAGTAATCCACACCTCATGAGCACACCATAACAGAGGTGGGATTAAGAATCAGGTTCATGTATTAGAAAGAAAAAAGTCAGTCATGACTTTCCTTAGACAGTTTCTGCTCTACAGTGCAGTATAAAAATGCATGTCTGTTTGAGAGGTCACTGCCAGCCTCACCTGGTATGTTCAGTTCCAGTGGAAGAAATTTTGCTCAGTGATTAATTTCCGGATAGATTAGACAGTGGTCAGGTTTTTTTCTGGTGTAACACAACCTTTAGATTTAAATAGTGAAGAAGAAGAAAAGTGCTGGAAACAGCATTTTACATGTTAAAGAATAATTTCTGCTTCTAGGCATGTGAAAGACATTAGGCAACCTTTTTCAATACCAGATCCATGATACCAGATCCAATTTGTATCAGTACTGATCTGGATTAAGAATTAAATTGTAGTGAAATAAGACATAGTCTAAACATTTATTAGCAATTAGAAAGACCTAACATCAGATATTGTTATCAATTCTTCTCTGCGTAGGAGACTTCTTAAAATCTCAATTTACATGTGAATCCATAGTAATTATACCCATATAGTAAAATAGTATATGCTTTCCTGAGACATACAGGGAATTAGCTAAGTCTGGGACAGGAGGATGAAGAACATGAATTTTTGATAAATAATGTATATATATTTGATTTGATTGAATGTGAGGCAGCGGTTTGGTAATACTAGAGTAATTTTATGATTAGAGAGGTCTGAGTCCCAGAGGTAGTGGGAGTTTTCAGCAACAGCAATGAAACAGAATGGTCTTTGTTTTTAAAAAAAATTGTTACCTTCATTTAAAAATTATCCTCATGGTAAAATATATGTAACACATATTCAGAAACAAATCTTGTTTCTCTCATGTCAAATAGAAACATAATAATAAACAAAAATAGTTTAGTCTGGAAGTGTTAAGATTGTTGGCATAGGCAAAGAGTTTGAGTCTTGTTCCCACTCAGGAGCATCAATAAGTTATAAACAAAACAATATTTTTTCATCCTTAGATTTAAAGTGAGAAAATGTTTTCCTGGTAACAGAGCTCCAGAATAAAAACTGAAATAAAGTTGAATTTAGTAACCGATGACAGAGACATCATCTTCCTAATTTTTTTTATGATAAGCTGTCTTTTCCATCAAAACAAAGACACTAGATTTTATATTTTTAAAAATTAATATATAAATGGTTTTATAGATAACTAAAAATCAAAGCAAACCCAATGAAAATCAATAACCAATTGTAACCCTTGAGTAAACAATAAAATATAGATACAATTTTCTGTTCTTTCAGCAGAATGTCCAATTATTTCCAAGTGAAATTTGATAAAAATATTTTGTTCAGGATTTCTTAGGAAAGTTATTTATGTTTTTTATCCTACTTTTGATCTTTCATGAAAAAAAACTGAATATTTCTAGTAGCTTTATTTTTAGCCTATAGTGTACAAATACTTTGCTTATTTCCCTTCATAGTTCCAAGGCAAACATCTTATCTTGACTTCATTTTTAGTCTACTAATTTTTAGAGCAGTGTGGGACTTTTTTTCCGTACAATAGTAGAATGGAGCCAAAGCTGTGTTTATAACCTGTGTTTATTAAGAAAGATAAGTCATTCCATAATAAACTTGTTTTATTAATAATCTAATCTTGTTCCAGTGGCTGAATGAGAGTCATATCCTTCCAGGACAGCTTCCAGGACAGGACCCTCAAGGAAGATAATTTTAATTTACTGGTAGAGAAGCACAGATGGAGAGTTGAAAGACCAGAGAGGAAACCAACTGGTTTATGAATATGATCTGAAGTCCCTTTTACAGAAAAAATTGAAAATATTACTTTTATTAGAAAAATCAGAACTTTTATGTTTGATTTTAACAAATTCATTGATGTACACACATGAAAAACCATAATTCAGCTTCTGATGGATTTTTTTTTTGTACAATTTGGATGAAGTTCAGGTGAAGTCATTGCATCTATGCTTCCCCATGCCATCCTTCAGTTTACAATTATATCATGCTAGCACTTTGAACTGCCTGGTCCAGGCCCTATATCTCACGTGAAATGTTCCAACCACCTGAGTATTGCTACTATAAGGTAGCAGTAAAACAACTAGTAGGCCACATCTATGTCTTTATCATATTGACGTTTTAAAAGACATAGTTCATCAGTTTCTTCTTAATGACTGTTTAAAGAAATTCTCAAGTTTCAAATATTCAGACTGGTGAAATGAGACATTAGATGATACCGTTTCCCTTCTATTTGTCACAGGTAGACTTTATTGAAATTTTTGATGATTTTGATGGGTTTGAGCAAAGTGCTTTGTGAAAAATGTCTCCCTTTTATGGCACATATGTTAATGTCAGAAAACTGCTTTCTGCATGTGCTATTAAATTAAAATTGTTTTCTACCATCAGGATAAAACTGCAACTTAAACCTGAGCCACAACTGGGAGACAGCTTAGGTGAACATGGATTCACTGTCCAGTTCAGTTAATACAGCCTTTGAAGTTATGGGGAGGTCACCCACAATTTCTGTTGATGTTGTAGTAAATATCTAAGATTTGGTTTAACAAAACTTTAAATATGTCTATCGCTGGACTCCATATGTAGTTGTGCTTCCCTTCTGACTGGATACGTTCCCATGCTGTGTGAAGAGTCCACCTCTAGCCTTGGTGAACCTCTGGAAGAGCTCATGGAAAATCAAGGCACTGTAGCTCAGATCTCTGCCTTGCCCTCATTCCTGAGATTTGGGACCACCATCCAACAGCCAGTCTTTGGATGTCCATACCGTCTTTTTGCAGGCATTCACAGTTAACATAAACGCTCTCCCAGAAGCCAAACAGATCCTTCCCTGTTTAACCCCTGTGTGGTGTATAATATACTCACCTTCAAGATTTTCAGAGTTCCTAAAGACAATATAGCTCTTAACAGGCAAAGTAAAAGAGAGATAAAAAGCCAACAAGCAAACAAGATGCATAGAAATTCTCTGTAATTCATTCTTTCACTGAGGGACCATCTGTATAGGACATCACAATCAGGAAAGCACCTGATATCCTGAGTTCCTACCCTGGGTCTGCTTATCTCGAGCAAACAGCTCTCCATAAATATCCCTCTTTTGTCACTAGTTTTGAATCAGCCCATGGAGGTGATCAAGGTCTGGTCTCAGGTGTATGACTGACAGGTAATTTTCTCTTCAATTAATTCTTTTACTTGAGAGAAAGACCTTATATTTTTAAGAAAATGAAGTTTGAGGGCAAAGCATGCAAATTAGCAAATCTTGTTAACTTGTTATTCTGTGACACAAATGTGGAGAATCTTACTGCAAACACAGATAAAACTGAGTAACAAATTTAAAAATGATAAAAAGGAGTTCCTGTCTCACAATCACATATGTAGCAAGTTCACAATTTCCTATAGGATTCATGTCATACACAGATTCTTCATGTCAACATCACATTTTGCAAAAGTACTGATGGACTGGGGTTCACGGGCAATTGGTGAGCAGCTGGGACTGATTCTTCCATACATTTTAATGCTGACCATGTAACTAAATTTCATTTCTGAAAAGAAGTCAGCTATGTTTTGATACTGTGCTCTGAGATTCTGCTACAAAAATTAAATGGTCAAAGGCAGGAACAGAATTGCCAACACTTGTGATTTTATTAGGAGAGAGATCACTTTTCTTAAAACCTGAGCTCCTGAAGTCATATGATTACAGGAAACTGTCATGTTTCATTCATTCAGAAGAAATAGTTTCTACCTTTTGCGGTTTTGAAGAAAAGTTGAAAATATAAATCCAAGAGCCAGGGCCACCAGATGACAAAAAGTCATCAGTATTTTAAGGAATGTGATGGTTTATGAAGGCATGAAGTTGAGAACACTGAAATAATGTTATTCAAACAAAGAAGGCAGTGAATAATGATGTGAAAGTAAAATCCAAAGAGTCAGAGTGCTTCCTCTATCCTACTAAAGAGAGGAAATAGCGTGTATAGTGAAACTCCACAGCTTCAAAGCTCATCCACATTTTTATCCTAGAGAAGTTGTTTAAAAAATATATCTTTATTCCTGGAGAATGGAGCACGTACTATGTCATATGAGAACTGCTAATACACTAATGGAAAGATAAAGCAATGGTTTAGGTCTACATGTTGGAACTGTACTTTTCCTGTTTCTCCAGATAAAAAACAACAGAGATATGTCAAATAATATGAAGCCAAGTTATTGCAGAATGTGCAGAAACTACTTCCTGTGAAGAATTAAGGTTTAATTAGCTAAAAAGGAAGTGTACAGAGGGATGATAACTGAGAGTTGGTCACCCTTTCTCTGATGAGATTATCCTCTGTACCTCTGAACTTTATTATCCAAACAACAAGTCCATGGCGTGATTTGGTGCCTCCAATAATTTGTGCTAATTTTTACTCATGCAGTCTGTCAAGAGGCCCTGAGTTGTTTGTAGAACAGCTCTAGATATAAACAATTAACTGCATTAAATGTGTGCACAGGAACATTATTTTAGGCATCAAAAAAAGACACTTTTTTTTGGTCATGATCTAAAGTCTATTGAAATCAACAAATAACTGAAGTATTTGAATCAAAATCTTTGGCCAGTTTTGCTTAATATATTTTTGTACCTTTATTTTAAAATTTATTCACCTGACCATCCCAGGAAGTACAATCCTGGTTCTGCTAAAACTGCTGAGAGTGTGAAAACAGGATCAGATTGAACCGACCACTAATGCGCCGCATGCAAAGGCCAGCCACGCTTCTCCTTGCAACACATGCATCACCAAGATGCAGAGAGTGCAGAGGACAGGCAACAGGTTGCCAGTCTGGGTCCAGTGCTAGAATCCTCCTTTGCTTACTCCTGGACTCATCTGCTTTCTGGCTGTGAACCGACCTTGCTCTCTGTCTGAAGCAGATCAAGGCTGGATGGCACTGGGCTTTGAGCAGCCTGGTCTAATGGAGGGTGTCCTTGCCCATGGCAGGTGGGTTGGAACTGAATGATCTTTTAAAGTCCCTTTAAACCTAAACCATTCTATGATTCTATGATAAAACATGAGCAGTGCAGCTTTCTGCTGGAGTTCAGACATTGATTTATAACTATCCATGTGTGAAAAGACTGGCTCCACTGTCTGTTACAAGGAGTGAGACTGGCTGTGTTCCCCCTACTGCTTGGTGAGCCAGTTTCCGTGCAAAATGGGGTGATATATGCCACTGTCAATGTCTCAGGGTGCTACACAACCATGCAGTGCTGCTTATTGCAAATAGAAGTCGATCCTGCCTGAAGCAAAGCATGAGAACCCACTGGAAAACCTCACTCTATAAAAGAGTTAAAAAAGCCAAGCATTAACACTTTTCACTGCCACAATCTATGGCAGGTACTTATTTGGGCTCCCAGTAAACCGACACTGCATTTTTTAGTTTTAGTTAGCATCTATTTAGTGTGAAAATGTGCCAATATTAGTTCAGGTATTCTGAGGGATTCAGAGCTGTGGGTAAGGAAAGCATATAAAAACCTCTGTAAGGTGGTGTGGACAAAAGGAAAGAACAAAATGAGACAGCAAAGGAATTACAGGAAGAAATGGGATGAGATTTAGAAGCCATTGAAAAATTTGGATCAAAAGCAGCTGTCACTCTTATGTGTCCTTTAGCAATAGTTTAATAACATCTCTGACTGAGGGACCCCACTGTACTAAAAGTATTGCACCATCTCACTGTAATTTTTACAGGCATGCTCTGCCCTGTGCCGTTTCTAATCTCAGTTGGTGAGCAAGGGCACAAAGGCACAGAGAAAGGAAGCAGCTTGCCCAAAGTAGGTTAGTAGCAGAAATAAAGATAGGATCCAGATCTCCTGCAGCCAACTGGATGCATCCCATGGAGAAAAGTGTAATCTGCCTCCCAAGCCCACAGGGAAGCTTCCAGGCAGAAAAATCTGTTCAAATAAAAAAACAAGGAAAAGGAGAAAGTGTGGGCTTGAGGATCCTAATTGGCATACGTAGGAACATGCCAACTATCTGTGACTTTCTCCCAGTGGAAAGCTCCAAGGAAATAAACAAGTACAGATGATTTAAACAAAAACCAAGACTCGGTAGGTACAGCACTCAGAGCCTCTGCTAACACTGCAGCCCATTCTCTTTTCAGAGGAAGAAAAAGCATGGCAAAGACAGCACAGACCTCTCACAAGTGTATTATACAGAGAGGACAAGAAAAGGATAAGTATGTTATTCTAAGCATTAGTGGTTTGGGGCAAATTCTGAACTAGAACATTTCTTTTTAGCTAAAAAGTACAAATTCATTTAAGTCTGGGTTTCTTGACATTTTGTTTCAGCTTCTGTTCCAAGCTGTTTCTGATCATCATCTTTTAGCTGTTTAAGATTTGAGAGACTGCAAAATGGCTCCTGTCTACTGAAATTTCAACATGGCTGTGAAAAAAACCCTTATTTTAAAAAGGTGGCCTAACTATTATTGGGCCAATATGCAATACTAATAATCAAATCTCTATCTTGTTGCACACTACCATTAAGAGGAGCAAGATAACTTGCTTTAACCTCCACAAAGAAATTGTTAGCAATAATGTAAGCACGGCATGAAATAAAAACCTTCCAAAGGAAAGCATGATTGTTGGTGCACCTGAGATTTTGTTATTATCAAAAGTTTCAAAGCCAAGGAGCAGAATTTAAAAGGGAAACTCTAAGACAGAGGGGAAACATTATTCAGCTTAATATTAGTATTTTAATGCAATGATCCATTAATTGTACAGGGAGAACATTACTTTTTCTCCTCCAGGGATGTGACGGTATTCTGCCTAAAAGAGATACAGTATCTCTGCCAATGAAATATTGTAGCATTCCTCCATCAGCCCTAAAGGAAGGCAAGATGAAGCACAGGAATGCTAAAGATTAGGCTCTTCTGCTTGCTCCTCTGATGTGAGCAAAAGGAAATAATCATATTCTTCTCTGGAAGCCGGGTTCTGAGTAAAAATGCTCAAAATGCAGACACCATACTTTTTAAGGGGTTGCTTCTTACAATTTGATCTTCCTATTGCACATGATATATTAGTGTCAGAGGGGGTCACAACACAGACATAGGGACCTTTTCTTCCTGTGCTAGCCACTCAGGTAGGACATTTTGCCTGCAGGCAAGCACTGCTTGGTTTCTCCCACATTAATCCCATTTCTTATTTCCTTTGCACACAGATATTCATCACATGCGTGTTTCACTATCAGCTCAGAGGGAAACTTTCTTTACTTCATGTTTAAATATGTTGGATTTTGGATATTTTATGATAGTTACTGTCTTCCTTAATGAGAAAAACAATGCCAAAATTCTAAAATAATGAATGATACTGTAAAACCAATTAAGACAGGGAAGTTGCATGTGCTTTGGTTTCCAGCACTAGTAGGATCGTCTTTAAACTGATGTGTTCCCAGCAGCTGCTGGCTCATTATCAGCAGAGCTCTCGAAGGTAACTTTCAGTGATGAATTCCTTAGCTTCCAAATGGCTCTGAAAGTTTAACTTTTTCAGGCACATGTGAAAGGGATCATTAAGTTGATCATGAAATCATAGGAGAGTCTGGCAGCACAGATTCTTGTCTCCACTCCGCTACTGAGCTGCTTTGCTGAATGTCAGCTACTATCAATATTTCCACCTGTCTGCTCAGATTAGGAAATTAGACTCTGTTTTCAAAACCAGGTGAGGGGAACTCCACAAAGAGAGGTAAACCAGGAAAGAGAGCAAAAATGAGACACTGTGTGTTCAAAAACACCGGGCTTGCCCTTTGCTGTGCTTGGCATAGAAGGCACTTCCCACTGCCCATGCATACACACAACATGTTGGCAGAAGTCACCACAGCTGTGCAAAGAGATCAGCTATCCCAAACACAGTTCCCTGCATTCCTCCTGTCTTCCTTGTGTTGATCTGAGCCTTGGTACAGCTCTGAGGTACGTACAGCTTCAATACTCAAGCAAACTTCACAAGGCAGGATAAAGCTGTGGTGATCTGCTTAAGGAAATGTCTATGGATAAGCACAACCTTTTATCTTTCTGGTAATCATAGTTCTAATGCAGTTCAATTCACTGATCTGGATCACCAAACAGCATCACAGATGTTTGCACCAGCACTGGGAGACGGTACAGAGGTGTGAACAACATGTTAGAGGTGGATGACAGTGGTAGCAGTGCTGGTTTGTGAGGATCTAAAGTACACATGAAACTAGCAGCTTTATTTTTTTTTCCTTTCTGCTTATGGAAGAGTTTAGAAGAACAGCATTCTGCAAGTCAATATGAAGGAAAGATGACAGGATGATGCTGATGCTGGTAATATTGGAAATTTTAAATTGCTTCACTTTCACTTTGCAACACAGTCTCTTTAGGGATTTAACGCTGAAGTGTTTAAGCACAAAATCCTGTTGCTGGGACCTATGCTCAAAAATCCACATTCAAAAGCAAACTCTTTGTATTGCAGAATTAATTTATCAATTTATAAAATATGACTGACATTTATCCGCAGGGAATTTATCTCTAGTCTTGCTGCTCAGTTGCCTGGAAAAAGCAGAGAGGAGGCTGCCTGCTGATAACACATCGCATATTTTTTACATTAGGACCTATGTGTCTGGGATAGGGTTTCTGGAGTTCACAACTCAGGCTTACTCTGAGGCTGACCTGAACATACTCCACTGGATCACCCCCTGAAAATGCTGGCTGGGTATGAATGCAACAGATTTTTTAACTGATGCAAGATCAGACTTGTATTAACAAAGTTCAAGGATCAATTAATTCAGGGGCATCCCTGCCTCTGTTTTTTTGATTATACCCACAGGCCTCACAAGGGCCTGCAATCAACAGGAAAAAAATTTAAAAGGAAAAAAAAAGAGGAATAGAGGTGTTGTGAGGGGTGAATATTACTTCCCTTGCAAAGTCTGGAACTGAGACTGAATTTCCTATGGCTTCAGTCTCCAATACCATTAGGTTACAGTCACCACATCTTTTGGGAGGGGGACTTTTGCAGGGAATGATATCACCCCCTCCTAGGTGTCCTATGGGGTGCACAGCTCTCGGGGGAAAGCCAGCACAGTGCTCAGAAGAAGGGAGGCTACTGCTCATGTCTTCCTGGGAGCTGCTGATGGTGGCTCTCTACAGTGGACACTTGCCCTCTGAAATTCCAGCTGTAGTCACAGCATCCTGAATGCCTCCTTAGCTCCAGAGTTTCTGGGTCAAAAATCTCCACTCATCTCAGTGGCAGAAACAGTCACACCACTTAAAAGAAGCCTGCAGGGGCTGTTCTCCCCTCTGCCCCCAGCAGGCTGCCAAAGGAAGGGCCTGAAAATTCCCCTCACACAAGTGTTAGTTACTGCTAGCCTTCACATTGAGGGACATGGTGAGGACAAGATCCATCCCTGTTACAGATCAGAAGGAATTCCAGGGAAGGTACAGTCTCCAATGCAAGTGTGTGTGCTACTTGCTCCTGCAGAATGTTTTCTGTCAGCACTGTCCCCAAGCAACGTGCCAGAAGATGTCCCCTCAGCATATTCTGGGGTGGATTTATGTTATACCTTTAGTTGCTTGTTTTGGTGGAGCATATCCACACCCTGTCTCAGAAGGCAGTTCAGTCACCACAAGATGCTTCCCACCCTTCTACTTCCCTTCTGATGCAGCTATATCCAATCCTGGTGGACCCACCTACAGGGGATTTTGCTGAAGAACTTTTGTCTTCCCCTCAGTATAGGGATTTTCTTTCTTTTTCAGTCTAAGTGAGGCTAATCCACAGAACGTTCACAGCAACCGTGCTAGACATAGGTTACACTAAAGGTTGCACTAAGCTGGAGTAACCTAAGGTTTGAATTAACCCTTACAGGATGGGGTTTGTGAATAAGGTAGAAGCTGTATTAACCTTTTTTTTTTTCTTTCATTTAAGTCCGGAGTGGTCAGTTTTGATTACATGATGAATGTAACCAAAATGAAACAGGGTTAGCTACAGTGGGAAAGCTTCTGAGCTCACCCCTCAACATTTCTCAGGTTCAACAGGCAACATTGTTTATATCCAAGAGTAAGGTCAAATACGACCTCTGTGTAAAGGATACCAAACCAGCATCCCTCACTGCCTTCTGGACTGGAAGTGGTGGCAGAGAGTTTTCTGGACTCCTCATGAGCTTGTTTGCTAAAAGAGTGTGCAGGGTACTGAAGCATGAGGGAGACGGAGAGTGTGAAGCAAAGTGGTGGCACATGCTTGTGAGCATGTGGCTTGCATCTCGCCCTGACTGCACAGTGCAGCTGTACATGAGCTGTCTGTGAACCTGCAAAGCACAGGAATGCTCACACTAACAAAGCCACTGAGCAAAAGTCATGCTTGAAGCTGCCACTGCCTCCTCAGTGACACGGTTACCTGGTATGTCAAACATCCTGGCACACAACTGAGATATAAGTCACTCACAACAGAGATGTTTTGCACATCTACAGTGCTAAAGGAGCGTGTCTTTAGCTAGAGAAGAAGATGCAGCAAAAAAAAAAAAAATCAGTTTATTACCAGCCTGCATTGTACTTACAGGAGGCATGAGGACTTACAAGTGACAAGCACCACATGACGATGTGCACCAAGTGCCAGCTCTGGGCCACCATCCAAAGTGGTTTTTCTCAAGGAAAATTCACTGCATCCAGTATCACCTCACTGGCTACGTTTGTTCACGTCTTCTCACAATGTTTCAGAGCTCTTTGGGGCCGCAGCTGTGAAGAAGTCTTGCCTTTTTGGCAAGTGTGCAGGATGGCCGAGCATATCAAATGAGCTTTCTAAGCTTAATTGATAATGACAACAAGTCTAAGGCAATCACATATAAAATTCTCTCTTCTCTCAGATGTTGCTGGATGAGTGCTGGCACAGCCGCCTTCCTTCACAAACATTTCAGATACTGTTTCTTACTTTTTGGCTTGAGCTTTCAGTAAGACTTGGAAAAAACCCAGGATTTATCATGGGTCCGGGTTGCCTTTTTAAATTTTTTTTCTACTTTATTATCCTTATTCTTCTCAGACAAAACACTGCTTGATTCACTTAAAAAAATCATCCTCTAACTCTGTTCTCGCTTTCAGTTCTCACTGAGGGTTTGGGGTGAGGTCAGGAATGCTCTGAAGCGGCACCTTTGCAGACAGAACGTTAATGACACAGAGGTCAGATTCATTTCACTTACACCTTGGCTAATGGACTTTTTACAGAGTACACACACACACACACACACACACACACACACAGAGCTTTCTGTGTCTCCACAAATAAAATCTCCTCTGAGCACATGATTGTACCTTTATGGGACTTTTATGAAGTGGCACTGTTCAGTGAACTTCACATAAGTACGTGTCAACATTATGTCTGGGCCGGTGTGCTCCAGCTGGGAGCTGGAAGTGAAGGTTTCCAAACCTCAGGAGTGCTCATCAGTGGGGTTCTGAATCAGGCACTTTGCAGACAGTGGAAGCACACAGGGAAAGGGGATGTTGAAATACGATCTTGACCCAAACCCAAATACTTTTAAATCTGAATGGCTGTTGGGATCCAATTTTTTTCAGCAAACTACTGAAATATGAAAGCTATCCATGGAAGAGAGACCTGACAGTAAACTTCCCTTGCATGCATGGTGTGTTCTAAACTGTGTATTGGTTCAGGTTCATGCCTCGGTGAAACATGTCTGCTTCATGGTCACCTACATTTTGTGGTTCAAACAGCTCTCCCCTCCAGCCTCCTCCCAGTGTGGTTTGAAGTGCTGCAATCTCTGTTTCTTCTCTTCCAGCCATAACAGTCTGCCTAAGAATGTCACCAAACATGCCCCTTGTATCTCTCCTGAACCCCAAGTGGAAATTCTTCTATGAAGGCTCGGGTGGGTAATAATCATATGCTTCCCAAGCACGATCACCTTCCAACAAGGAGATGCCCACACTTGCTGCAGCCCAGCCTGCCAAACCATCACCAGTGAGGAGCCCATGGCTGTATGGGCATCACCCTGAGCTATTCAACAACCAGGACCCTCAGTGTTTGGCTAGTAAAAGGCCCGTCACTCTAGTTCCATCCATTAAGTCTATTTGCCTCAGTGCAGGAAAGACAAGAAATAACACATTTTGAAAGATGGTCCTAAAGAAGACTTCTGGCCACATTTCTAGCTATTTACCTTACACAGGGTAATAAACACACCACACAAAGGGAAGAAAACAGAAATGGGATTTAGGTTGTTCATTTGCAATGAAATTGGAAACCTAATCTCAGCTCTCTCTTCCTCTCATTTGCTCGCCCAAGTATGGCCATTTTATCTGCGAGAGCAGATTGCTGAAAACCCCCATGTATCATCCATGTCTGTGCCTCTTCAGGTCAGAGATGAATAAGAATAAAATGTTGATGACCCTCTCTTCTCATCAATTCCCTGGCTCACTCATTTCCTGGCTCACTAAAAAGAGGTTGTATTATTTTCTCCACTGAAACCTGTACAAAAGACCCAAAGCCTTGACAAATCTGCAGCAGAAGAGCTATGGCTTTTTATTACCATGACCTGAACTGACCATATTAATTTACTCTTCTTCCTGGCTCCATGTCAAATCCCACTTGCATGATCCACACAATGAGTCCAAGTTGTCCAAAACAGACAAGAGGGATTTCAGTTTGCTGCTGTGTAATCAGGCTCAGTAAATGACAGTGCTCCTCAGCAGAAATCCTAGTGCTGTTGGGGTTGAAGCAGGAGTGAGGAGCTGTGGGAAGAGGAGAGAAAAGGAGAGAAGAAAGACACACAGAAACTGCCTCCATAAAGAGTGCAGAACTTTCCCCCCCTGGACTGAGAGCAGGAAATGAAGCAGGGACATTTCTGATCAGCGTTACTCAAGTTCACCTGTACTTTTCCCCCTGCTTTACTGGCTGATGCATTTTAGTGCATGAGCACAGACGTCACAGCTGGCTGCAGGCCAGGAGAATGTCCCAGGTGGCCTTGGCTGTTGTCTCAGCCATGGAGGCTGGGAGGCAGGACCCAGGGGGACTGTGAAAGCGTGGGGGCAGCAAAGAAGCATGGCTGACCCCATGGGCAGGCATAAGCATTTTGACCGGGTAGAGCAGCAGGTTCCTCCAGTCTCCTGGGTCAAATACAGATGTCCTTTCCCTGCAGTAGACTGTATATCCATTCCTCAGCCCCAAGGCAAGGAGAAGATAGAATCACTTCCTCAGGTAGCAGGGTGGGATTGTGCACTTGACAAATCTCTGAAAATCATGATTTTAAATACAGTGACCTGGGGGCTGCACACTGAACTTGAAGGGGACAGGCATTGCATTTAAGTGCCTACTTGTGTTCTTTTTTCTCTCAAGTTGACTGGGGCAAAAGTCATGTGCAGAACACAACCTCTGGTTGGTTACCAAGAAGGGTCCACCAATATTTTCAGTCAGGAAAAGGCTGAGGAGGATTAGCCCTTGGAGTCAACTCTTTGGCCTGCCTGGCTGGCATAGAATTAAAAAAAAAAAAGAACTAAAAAAACCAGACCAGAGAGTAGAAAATATAAATGTATTTAAAGGTACTGTTATAAAAAATGGAAACACAGTAATTTTATTTTACATGCATTTTTAAATGAAGCTCATTTGTAATAAATTAAGCACATGAAACTTGCCCTTAGATCCCACAGATCCTAGAAAAAGGGCAGGGGACAATCCTATGGGGCAGTAAAGTAGCAAGGTGAGGTCCCCAGGCTTGTGTGGTTCACTCCTGAAGCTCATCAGTGGAAGTCATCCTTCCTTTCTTTTTCTTTCTTTCTTTCTTTCTTTCTTTCTTTCTCTTTTTCTCTCTTTCTTTCTCTCTTTCCCTTCCTTCCTTCCTTCCTCCCTTCCTTCCTTTACACAACTATTTTCCCCTCTCATGTCTGCTCTCTTTTTTCAACTTCCTCCCTACTTATGTAACACCTGTGCTAGAAAAAAATAATGTTCCAGCCATGCCACAGTTCCAAAAGCAATTATTTAATGAAAATATTGTAAAAATGGTTAATGTAAACAGGAAGAGAAGTTTTTAATTAGACATAGGAGAAAAAGCAGATTAGCTCCAGGATCTCTTGTGTGGAGATCATCGGGCCATTACGGCAGCTATTTTCCTGATGTCTGCGTGGACTGAAGCCAACTACTTTTTGCTCCTGCTGAAGAATCAGGTTAATCAAAACGATGACAGCCAAATGGACAGAGAGCAGGATTCATCCAGGCCTCTTTGTCTAAACTCCAGATGGAATTAGAAAGTTAAAGCACAGACAGCATGTCCAGGATGGCCAGGCCCTCATGTGACAAGCCCTGTCTAAAAATCGTTCCCATTAATTTGCAACTGTCAATCACCTCAGCATTCTGCTCCGAAACAATGGCTGGCCCCGGATCACAGCTTCTCCCCATCTCCTCACACTAGCACAGCTGAGAATTAGGGAATTTTTTTCTTGATTAGTAAAGACTTTTTGGTGCAG
The DNA here is from genome assembly GCA_013397975.1 of Machaerirhynchus nigripectus. Taxonomy (NCBI): domain Eukaryota; kingdom Metazoa; phylum Chordata; class Aves; order Passeriformes; family Dicruridae; genus Machaerirhynchus; species Machaerirhynchus nigripectus. The sequence continues at coordinate 567,368 of VZRQ01004165.1, read as the reverse complement.
TGCAACATGCTTGGTTTAAGAAAAAAAGCTGCTTAGAAGCCAAAAGACTCTTTACACAGACCCACACCCCCACCCTCTAATAAAGAACTAAAACAGTTTAATGGATTAGATTTAGCAGCTGAGTTTGGTCTGTGTGAACAACAAAGTTTTCAGTTTGGCACCCGCATAAAAAAAGAAAGGGTGGAAGTTGGTTTGAAGTGAAATTAAAAGCAGGGCAAACAAAACCCAAAATTCGCCACCCCACTGGAGAAGAAGGAGACGGTGGCATCTCTGTTTCACCCAATAGCTCATGGGTGGCTGCTCTCGCCCAGGATGACCTTACCCACAGAAGGGCTGAACGTGGGTTCCAGTCGCTGCTTCAGTGACTACAAGGAGAAGTGTCACCAGGAGACAGTGAGAACATCTTTCCTCAGCTGCCTATAACCCACAGCTTTCTGCACTTTCTTGAGTGGCTGTGGGGCTGGTAGCTGGGTTCAAAGTCAAACAAGTAAAAACAGGATTAAGTATGGTCTCAATTTTGGCTTTGGAACTGAAGATATGGGACAGATGGGAGATAACGGCAAGTCCTTCTGCAGTTTTGTATCTTGATCATCTGTATTCCCAGTGAGAAAACAGCACAGACCCACGTTCCTAAATGGCTTTAGGATGACTAAATATATATATATGTATATTTGAAGGTATATTTACTATTAATAATAAAAACAATGCCTTGTTTTACTGCTTATATAAGTTTAATTACAATCAAATTCTTAATAACTTCCTATGCAGACAATTCATGTTTCTTTTTTTGCAGCCCACGTTAGCTGTATATTGAATCTAATGCAAGACTCGAGCATATTTTTGAGATCAAATCACATTCATTTAAGGTATGCAGAACCCCAAAGAAAAGGATGCAGGATTAATTTTGAAAAGTCAGAAGGAATTTTCAGAAGTCTGAGATATTATTTAAAATGGTAGCTTTTTTTTTAAGATACATCAAATAGTATTCTAAAAGAAAAAAAAAGGTCAAACCAAACACTTAAAATTTACTTCAAAGGAGGGTTTAGGGTTTTTTTTCAAAAAGTTCTAATATTTTTTATTTAAATTCCACCTGAACTGAAAATCTTTCTCTAGTTGTTTAGTCCAGCAACCAAATTGAAAACCCTTGCTCTTCCTAGCACTTAATATAAACCAAAATAATTTGTAGCCCGAGATTTCTTTCCTGAGTATATTACTCCACTATCTGGATGACCCAGCTGAAGACAGAAAGCCAGAGCCAGTTGCCGTTTCGTTTCCCAGACTTAGGCTGAGTCATTGCTCGGCACATCCTTTGCTTCTTCTGTTTGCCTGTCTAAAGACACATACGCACAACATCTAACACATGCATGATCCAGGAATGACATCATATGCTATTTTAAAGAATAAGGTTATCTATCGTATTCCACATGAAAATTACAGGTCCATATTTTTGCCTATTATTTAGACTTTACCCGTGAAATCTGTTGACATGTGAAGGGGAGAGAACTGTTAGCTCCAAAAAATGTTATATAAAACAACAGTCTCTCACAAACAATCTTTTCTTAACAGTGCAAAAGAAAAGAAGTGAAATAAAATAGATGAAAAAGAAGGACAAGGGTGTTGAAAAATTACAATTACTTCGCTCCTGGGGAATGGAGCTTTTGAAAATTAATGTAGTCATTAACCATCTGGCTTACTAAATAGTTAGCAAAAAGTTCCTCTGAAAGAGTTGGCTTGACATTCATAACAGCAGTTTATTGGTCCATTGGCACCAGCATGCCTAAACACAGGGGAAAGTCAATACTGTATCATAGCACTGCCTAGCTAACACCTGGAATATATTCTCTGGAGTGAAAGCAGCAGGGAACTGACCAGAAATAACCTCTCTCGTATTATTCCTTCAATTAGACCAAAACAAGTTTCCCTTTGAAAACTTAATAATAAACACTGCAGGTCATTCACTTGTTTGGAGCCCCTTTGGGAAAGCTGAGCAGATGGGTCCCCTTATCTAGCCCCCTCGCTGTCACAGAGACAACAGCCGCAAATCAGGACAGATATTGATTTTAATTGGAACCAACAGCATCTACATACCGTCTTAATATCCACATCTTCCTGGAAAAAAATACATCTTTTTAAAAGATTGATTTGTTTTGTCCTGTCAGGTTGATTAGACAGAATGAGGTAATTCTTTGCAAGATGAACAATTATGCCATTTTTCAGGTTCACTGCTTAAGTAAATACACACAGAAAATCCCTAGGCAAACCCGAGGTCCATTTCAGAGCCTTTGTACATACAAGCAGCATAGATTAAAACATTGTTCATCCAAACTGAAGCAGTTATATTCTCATTATCAGAGAGATTTGAGGTGTCGTCAGGGTCTCTTCAGTGGTTTTCACTCAGGCATAAGTATTCCTTAGCCTTGGAGAGAACTAACAACACAAAGTGAACATCTACTTAAAATCAAATTATCTGGGACATTTTCACCACCCCCAGGGTAAAAGCAGTTCTCCTCAAAATTCTTGCAAATTCATCAAGCCTGCTATTCCCCGAAGAACCTCAGATGCATTGCTATTTGCCTTTAACAGACACAAGGGAGTCTCTCCCCCTGCCCCCACCCCCGTGCAAATCTCTTTCCCATACGGCATGTTAAATCCCGCAAGGGAGGTGAGATGAACAGGTGCCATGGTTCTTGACTTAATTGCTGCGAAAAGTAGAGCACTAATAACGAGCTGTTCGCTAGAGACAGTTTCCATCCTGGCAAAGGAGCCCTGCCAATCTGGGGGGTGTCAGCCAGGCAGCGGCACCATCGGCCGGCCGGCTGCCGAGGCTGCGGTGGCGGGCAGATTGCTGTCCTGGCAGCAGGCCAGCCCGAGTAGACCTCACAGGGTAGTCCTTGTCACCAGCATTAGCGCTGTCCTTCCAAAGCAGAGAACAACTTCACCTTCCTTCCCTCTGGGAACCATAAGAAATATTTTTATCACTAGGAGGGTTGTCTCAGGGGACCTCTACAGACCCCGCAATAAAACAAGCGGTAGCATGAAAAGGACTGGAACCCTGCCCACGCATATCCCTATGGATTAATTAGACTGGGGAACAATTAGGCATTGAATTAGGAGTCTGGGGTGCAAATGGAAGGATCACGCAGGGCTTTCATTACTCCCTTCTCCGTGGGCAAAAGACCATCACAACACAGGCTGGTGGCAATGAAAAGTCTGTTCCTACCCTGTCTTTGCATCCTCCATGCACTGATGGTCACATCTGGACCTTTTTGGGTAACACCCTGAGGAAAAACACTTGCAGGGAGCCTACATGCTGACACCTCTCCTCCCCAGCTCATGGAGCCATACTGCGGAAGAAGAAAGGTGTATGCTTCACCTCCCTAAATGAGAGTTCTTCCTCCCATGTGCTGGGCAGCTCCAGGAGAAATTCGTCTTCCATGAGAAGCATCCTCACTTGGCATAATAGCCTCTCAAGAGAAATGGTATAACCCATGGCTTGAATAACTTGAAACTGGATTGTAGCGAGTGCAAGCAGATGTAGGGGAGATAACAAACATGGGGAGCACACAGAAGACCGCTGTCCATCTCTGACATTTGTGCCCCAGTAACAGCTGCTCTTTTGCCTAATGCTCAACAAATATAAGGGTTATTAGAGCTTTTTTTTCAGGGCTGAAGGGGAAAACAGAGATGCAGGGGGTCTTTTGCATGTTGAAAACTGTGTAGCACACTCAGATCACTTCTACCCTTCACTACCTGATATGCCTTTCAATTTCCTCTCATGCCACTCATCTCCAGTCCCCCTGACAGACTGCCCTGTGAGCTTGGCAAGCTTTGTTTCTTCAAGTGCATGCTTATCCTACACACAGGTTTTCCCAAGCTCTCACTGCTTCTATTAAAATCCCCCCTGGAGATAAACTACAAGACTAACACTAATTACCATAATAATTTGTTAGAGCACTGCTTTGATCCTTTCTCACCTACCAAGTCAATCCTGTTTTACTCCATCCCCAAAGGTGTTAGATGTGATTACATAACTAATTAACACAAGAGACTGGATTTTAAAGCATGTATGATAGTAATTCAGATAAAAGTTTTGATCTTTTGATAAACAAGGAAGTGGGCAAACTTATCACTTCCCAGGAGACTCACAGCAGGTCAGTTATTGCCAGAAATCTAATGTGTAACATGAATGGCTTAGAACAGCACTGCTAAGCCAGCAAGTTATACTGTTACTCCACCAGTTTCTGTAGAAAACACCATTTACTTTTTTTTTAAACTTGCAAACTTGAAATAGTCATATTTTATTCGTATATGTGGAACATGAATTCTGTTTGATCAGGAAAACCCCAAACATTTTCAGAGGCTTTATCTCCTTTCAGGATCAATTTCAGTTTGATTTCTACCTCAGAATAAGACAGCTCTGAGTGTTTTCAGATTCCTTGGTGTGTCATCACTATTTCATTTCTTAGGATGCCTGGCAAGTTACACAGATGAACCCTCAATGTATTTCTTTGAATAAATAAGAAGGAGAAGAGAGGGAGAGAGAGAGATCACCTATCATGCTCTATAACTAGGTCAGCTTACACAACTCTTTTAAAAACATGTTAACTGGAATTTAGGAAACAGAATCAGAGCCCACTGGATATTTACACTGTCTTTCGAGATTTCGACATCGAGTCATAGGTAAAAATGGAACAGGAAACCAGATGAGTGTCTGGGAGCATCCGGAACAACATAACTGCTATTATTAAAGCAGTAAGAGTCTCTTCATGACTGCTTAACATTGTCAAGGACGATGCTATTAGTAAAAGATTTTTTTTAGTGTTTAGACACATTGTTTTGCAGCCATGGTTCCTGCTAAGTTGTGGAGAATTTCTCAGGGCAGATATAACTGGCATTCGATGGTTAGGAAAACAGTGCTAAGAAAGAGTTATGACCACTACATTAAACTCATTGTGTTCTACTGTGACTCTTGAAGCGCAACATTAAAACAAACAGCTCCTGAAACAGCAGTGTGCTCCATACAGCCAAAGATGATGGTGCCCATGCACAGGGGGTACCCTGCAGGTCTGTTCTCATATTGGTCCCAGCGCATTTTTTTCACTGCTTTGTGTGAAGGAGTGGTGTGCTTTGTCATTGTTGCCTGAAAGGTACAGTTTCCACAGAGGTTAATATGCTCAAAAGCATATTAATTTTGATTTGACATGATTCACATGCCCAACTGAAGCATGCTTGGAATCAGTTTTCAGTAGGAACTAGGGCTCTCAAATACTGTAGGGGGTAGGAAGGGGGGCTGTGGGGGTGGTGAGTTAGAAAGCATGTGCCTCCAGGAACTGTTTGAAGCTGTCTTCTGGTTTTATTTCCTGCCCTCTCTTTTTCTATCTCCACCTCCTTACCTTCTTTTCCATTCCTTCCTCTCCCTTCACAAAAGTTGTGTGTGTGTGTGTGTGTGTGTGTGTGTGTTTGGATCAGGCTCAAACTAATTGGTTTGGATCAAACTAATAGGTTTGATTTTGATGACAGCCCTGGACTATGAAATGAAAGAATTCTCACAGAAAATTTCTCAATAGAATTAAAATATGTCTGCTACAATTCCTTTCCTTTTTCACTAAAAAAAAATAGAAAGGGGGGAAGAAGAAAAAAGCAGTTTTTTAACAGAGGTAATATTTTGTGTTTCTGTCATCAGCGATACATAAATAAGACATGAAAATTTTTGTATGTTTCTCTCCCCATCCTTGGTATCAGCCTTTAGCACAACATGATAGATAGTTAGGAGATGCTTGTATGACAATTTGCAGGCAAGCAGAGCAGTAAGTTATCAGATCTGACTCATGACCAGTACATTCACTCAAATGGCCAACTCTACAGATCATTTCAGGACTCACTAATGTTGCAGCATTCAGCATGCAGAGTCTGATTTATTAATCTGAGGTTTGGTCAAATAAATACACTTTAAAATAAATAGACTTCCACGTGCAGATGGATCTCTTCGCATGTGGGCTGTACTTTATGGTAACATGCACAACTGAGAAAGAATTCTTACCCATTTGGCAACTCAGCTGATGTATTTTCTTCTGTTGCTTTTTTCCCAATGAAAGTATCGGTATAAAACTACTGCCTACTTAAGCCACACAGATTTACATTCACAGAGGCGTAATATTTCTGCATACACATTTGCAGATGTATGGCCAGGTCATTTTCTAGTACCTCAGCTAGTGAACAGTTAAAATTTGATTAAATATCACTGATATAAAAAAGCTTATACTTATTAGCAATATACTTGAGTTTGGATAGAGCCCTGAGACAAAGAGGGCAACTTCATTATCACTGCTTGCACCAAATTTGAATTTGACCTCCTGATCTCTGCAGGGTTATAATGCAATTTAATTCAGTCACTTCAGGTTTCATTTGAGGTACCTTTCACTGAGAAAGGAATTTAGTTTCATGTGTGCTTGAGTAAAGCTGCCAAGAGAAGTCAGGCATGTTCCTCTCATTTATTCCAGTTCTGCTTTAACAGAACCCATCGACACAAGCAAGAGGAGAATTTTGTTCATTGTCTGACCATACAGCTATGTGTATCTCATTCTTAATGACTGGAATCAGAAGGAAACTGAGCAAAAGTATAGAAAATTGGTCCCTTGGGTCATTTTTAATGATCTACAAAAATAAAGGCTCTGTTAGCTCTTTCTCATTCTAACCTGATTGATTGCTGATGCTTTTGGAGGAAGAAAGGTGAACCTAATCTATTGCACTCTCTGAGGTGAACACCGAGATAATAATCATACATGCTCCCTGTTAGAGGGTCCTTTTTCTCAGTAATATTTTTTCCTCATTGGCTTCACTACAAGTGTCAAAACATGGCTATCATTTGAGAAGTGAGTGAAAAAAGTCCTCCTCATCCTACAAATATTTTTCCCTTTGCCTACTTTGGGACATTAGGGAGTTCATTTGCAGGCAGGGCCAAATCCCAATTTCCCTGTGAAGGAGAAAGTTAGCATTGATGAATGTTTAGTGAGAGAAATGACTGCAGACTTGATCTTCTTGTAAAGCCTGCAGCATTAAAGAGCAGCAGTCCCTGTAAAATCACTCTGCATTACCTTACCAGCTAAGTGCAAGCTCCAAAGCTTATTTTTGGATGCTGTGACCCATGCAGTCGAGTTCACCTGAGCTTGTCTCTGTTTCTGTTCTTTCCAAAGGGTCCCTGCATGATCAAGAAAGAGAAACGTGGAGATTTAGATCCCTCTGTGAATTTAGGAATTGGTCAGCATTTAAGTCCTGCTGCTAGCTTCGATCTACTGTCATTGGTGGGACAAAGGGAGATTCAGCAGGTAGCTCAGGGTATCTGTGCCCTCCTCCTCCTCTAGAAGCACTTACTTTCAGTTTGTGTATGCTGAAGTAACAGATATTAATCAGTCTGACAAGTTAGTTAGACTTACACACCTGTTGGTAAGCAGTCTGCTGGACTACATAGAGGGTCCTGATCTCAGGTCTGTTCTTCCCTTTGCAGTATGATACCAGTGATTACAAACCTTCCAGAGGCTTCCTGCTCTATCAGTTGTATTCTATTGGTTATCTTTGGAGAGCCTAAGGACAATTTTCTGAGCATTTTGTGCTTTTTCTTGCCTTTACAAATTCTGCCTCTGATGGTTAGTGACATTTCTGAGTGGAATGCAAATCTTCCCCCATGTACTCTGGCATGTATTTGAACGTGCAGAAGAAACAAGCTCTTTCATATTTCAGTCCCTGAAGCCTGAGATTTAATTAATCATCTAATTCTTAGTTTGAGATTTAATTAATCATCCGATTCTTAGTTCAGATGAGTAAAAATGCCATGAGTGTTCATTTCATCTTGTCACCTTCTGGCATATTTCCTTCTTCTACTATTCTTCTATCCTTTGAGCGGAATGCAGATGCAGAAAATAATTCTCTGCATTTTCATTACAGAGAATTATTTACTTGATCAGAGACTTTAAAATTTGCTTCCTGCTAAAACACACTTTTATGATTTTTAAAAATAAATACTGAGACTTTTCAATTTAATTATTTTATCCTGAAGGGGAAATATATATGAAAGTAGGATATTGTGTAGGTCTCTGTGTGTGTGTGATTTTGGGTAATTCATTAAAAACACATTCTTCATCCTGCCTGCCCCTAGAAATGTGAAAGGTTAGCCTTTTTAGACTTGCCACCTGTGAGATGAGGGATCACTAGTTCCTTCTTCCTCCCAAGGACCCGCAGAGCTCATTCTTGCTATAATGAAGAAGTTGATTGATGGATGTCGCCCTCTATGCTGCTGACATCCTTATCTCCCCCTGCTTTATGCAACAGGCATGACCTCCTTCAGCCAGATGGTTTTGAGCACTGCATCCACTGCTCACTTCCACCAGCCCCTGGGCGTGCTCACCTTCAGCACACATGCCAGTTGGCAGCAACCTATATGTCTGTCTGTCAGTGGCTCTGTAATGAGACCAATTTATTAGGTTACATAATCCTATGTCTTTAGGGAAGGGGGGAATAATTGCACAGTGCGCTGGAAGAAATCTATCCTGGCTTCTAATTCTCAGGACCCTGTGAGGTGACTTCTTTTTAGTTAAAAAAAAAAAAAAAATTACTTACAGTTAAGCCTTACTGTTTTACTACTTTCAGAAGGGGGTCGGAATCAAAATGCCAGATGTGGCCTCCTCTGGGCTTTGTAGAAGGTCAGGCCCAGCCCAACTGCGTCATTGTTTTCCTGACACAATTGTTTTGCAAGCCATTTTATCAGCCACTGTTGTTTTCTTTAGAAAGCATGCTATTTTGTTATGTTGATGAACTCTGTTGCTTCATTTTATATTTCTTTACTGGGGATACTCGAGAAGAAACCTGGGGAAATCTTCATTGTGATGCTTATTTTACACACAGCATTGCAACCTACAAGATGTCACTGCAACCTGGCAATGAAATGCTAGAAGTTTGGATGTGATACATGAACAGCAAATGAGGACCACAGGCTGGTCTCTGCATAGGGTAGGCACTTTATATCAGGTAGCAGCCCTGCACAGCTAGGTCCAGCTCCAACAACTTTCATTGTAAGAAGACAAGATTACCAAAGAAAACCAAAAAACAAACAAAAGAGCCAAGAAATTTCAACTAAATATTTCCAAGAAAACCAGCTATTAAGAACTTGTGTGCCAGAAATGCCTACAAATTACAGCAAAGTTCAAGATCTTACTGTGCTAACCGCACCAGTGAAAGGCAATAACAACATTAAATTCAAATCCAGCCTGTGTAATGTCAGCATCTAAATTTGAAGCATAGTTTCCCTGAGTTCCCCCATCAGAGAGAGAAGAGCACATTCAGGAGATAATTCAGAGGTTAGATCAGCTGAAATGTCTTTCAGAGGTGCCTAATGCTAATGTGGACCAATCTCAACTTAAAGGACCATTATTCTTCTACAAGAAAAAATAACAATATACATTATATATGAAAACAATAGTCAAACTACCATTTAGAAGCACAACTAAGTTTTGGGCTCATTTATTTTTGAAAGGAAAATAAATTATAATTGTTGTAACTCTTCAAATATATCTGAAAATATATTAAAAACCGCTGACGTTTGTGAGTCAGAAAAGAAACCTTTCTAGCAATAGCTAATTGGAAACTCTCAAAAGGCAAAAAAATACTGTGTGTTTTATGTAATAGATATTAAGTCCCCAATGCTCCACTCAAGAACTACTTTTCCTTGCTAAATAAAAAGGGCTAGGGATTGTTCTTTCCAGCTGTGATAGCAAAGTGCTTTGCATCCAAACTTCCTATTGGTAGCCGTCTCTTGCTCATTCCTGCTGACTCCCGAACTGTGTCTGGGAACTGTTTGGAAGAGTGTTTTTTGGCACAGGCCAAAACTGGGCTAAAAAGCAGAATAGCAAATTAAGTGTAGAAGTGATCACGTGGCAGTATTCTGGCACTGTTCAATCTACTAGCACAGAGATAGCCAAGCTGGCTACAACTGATTTACCTACAGCTGGCTCAAGAGTCAAGCTTTTAAGCAAGTCATCCAGCTATAGCACTGGCACATGACAGCATAGGGAACAGGCCCCAGGATTCCCAAAAACAGTCGTAACGCAGAGCACCTTATGTAGCAGCTAAGCAAATTTGCCTCTACCTAACTCCAGGGTTTCTTTATACACATAATCCACACCAAAACACTGAATGAATTCATTAAGTCCTTTTTTTGGTCCAAACACTGAATACAAAGCAGCAGGCCTGGATGCAACAAGAAATGCAAAGATGCATCTGCTGGTGTTACTGCTCAAACCCAGGCTGCCAGCTCCCCCAGTGGAAAGATTTCTGCATTGAACTTGAGTCAAGACTTTGTCTATACAAATGCCTGGATCGTAAGCTTACAGAGACACAAAAATAACCAGAACACTCCCTAACCCCAGAGGGCATTGATGCTGCATTACCATCCATTCCTTGTCAGACTTAACATATTTATTATACAGACCATCTTTGGGAAAGGACCAGACATCATAGTGATTGGTGAACAAAAGCGGAAAAGAATAAACACCGTACAATGGATATCACTCATGCAGAGTAATTCATCTAACATACAGAAACAAGGGAAATATCCCCAATCAAAACTATCTGCTCCTTAAGCCTAAACATTCAATAACTTCCCAGCTTTGGAATGTATGTGCATCTACTCCCTGGATTTCCCGTGGTTTACATTATCATTTGCAAGGTATATTATGACAAGTTATTTACTTTGGGCCATAGTCCTGAGGCATTTGAGTGTCTTTCCTTCCACAGAATGTCATAAATAAACATGAATAATCTGCATAAAGGGAGATGACTTTATCTTATAACAAGTCAGAAGAGCAGACTGTGCTCCTCCACACGCAATTCCCTACATATATTTTCTTTTGTCTGGCCATGAAAGCTTTTGTTTGCCTGTTAAATAAATAAACAAACCTTTCCTGTTATATTGTACAGAACTGCATTCACATTAAAACAGCGACATGTTCACTTAAGACAAATAATTTCTACCAAGAAAAGCTACTATTTTACTGTCAACATTATTTTTTCTATGCTATGCTAACAGATGAATAATTGTGCAGCCAATAAACAAGCAATTCAGTTTAAAACCAGTAGCACTTGTCAAACAACTGTTCCTTAACACTGCTCTCTGACATCCCCCAGCATTACCTCATGAGGCTGGAGATGGGGACAAGGAAGGCTTTCAGGATAAACAACAGAGACTCACCATAGCCTGGCTCCCAAAATAGCAAAGAGAAAGGCAAAAATAGTTAGACATGCTGATTGTATTGTTATAACTTAAATTGTATTCAGATGCGAACTCTGACGTGCCAAAAGCTGTAAGAGCTGAGCATGAAAGATCAGAAAAGTGACATCTGGTATTGGATGCCCCTCCAGACATGACTAATATCATTGGTATTGTGTAGGCTTTGCCCTTCCTAATTTAATAGTCAAATGTAAAGATTAGGCCCCCACAGCTCCTACAGTATCACGAGAGACTGTTTTATTGTATGTCTATATAAAATTCTCTGCTATCCTTCTCCATGGGTCTCCACAGATGGTCTTCCTTTGAATAGGCATGTATATCTCTCATATTGCTATGGACAGTTCATCTCATTACTTCCAGCTGGTGGATTTACAACTGAACCATATGACTCCATCCACTATTAGTGGGAAACGAGGGAAATTTGACCACTAAATATTGATTTTATGCAAGAGTAAGTTTTTACTGCATGCTATGCGACATATATATGCAGCTAGATCCACACTTCATTCTAATTTTCATTTGAGTTGGAGTTATCTGTGTAGATTTCCATTGCATTAATAACAGCACCGTCCAAGTATTTTTAAGTATTTGACATTCCTGTTGTGAACATTATAAAGTAGACATTATTAAGACTTTAAAAGTTATCCCTTCCCTGAGGTTTGTCTCTGATGTCAGGAACATAGATCTCATTTTTCTCTAAACAGGATGATTCTTTCTAAGTTTAAATACTTGTTGCTGCCGCATCAGACTATATAGCAGTATTTTTTAACTTACCATGTAGTAAAGCATAACAACAACAACAACAATAATAATAATAATAACAATAATAATAATAATAATATGCACCTTTCTTAGAGCTCTTGCAGAGACAGGCTTCAAAATATTTTGACCTAGGGAGTGTACTTGCATATCCTTCACAAATGGAGAAATTGTGTCATGCAAAACCAGCAGGCCTGTTGCAAGTCACAGAGCAAACTGACACAAAGCTAACAGAAGAAGAGCATCTTGTCACATATCCTAGTCCCTGTGTGACCCAGGGGTGCCACAAAACATTAGATAACACGGTCTTCAAAACAGTTAACCATGATTTTGGTATGTGTTAAAGCATGTGATGGAAGCCCTGAAGGGATGACAGGGAGACATGGATGACAACACTTAAGGATCATGGAAATGCTGGTCCACAAGAGAAGCAGAGCTGGAAATGAGAAGGTCAGTGTGACATCTCTTATGAAGTAAACTTTATCTTTACTTTCATATTTATTTATTTACTTATTTTATAATTACTTAATTATTTTCATAACAAAAATGTGGGTGCAGCTAATCAGACAAGCTTGGGCACAAAATTAGACTGAGCTGAAATACCATGGTAATTCTCTGCAAGTGCTTGCTCCACAGCAAGTGGGTGGTAGGTTAAAAATGACCCCAGAGCACAAAGGCTCAAGCTTTGTCACTACATTGGTGTGGAGTAGTACACCAGCTCTAACCTATAAGGGACAACTCATGAGCCTCGCTCATGGTCTGCTAACATTACCCTTCTCTTTCATGTAGCAGAATAGTGTAATTATTCCTTCTAATTCTTGCTGTAGGAACAGCTCACATTCCCTTGGGTATGAATTAGCTCTGTATATGACTGTGAGCCACTAGATTTTACACCAAATCATTTAAAGCTGGTATCAGAAAGCCTGTTTGCAAACCATAAAATGTATACACAGAGGACCCAAAATATTATCTGTGAAACAAATAGAAACTCCAAGTTGCATCAGGCAGGCTTAACCTGCATATTATCAACACTGAAGGACAGAAGAGAGAACAAACCTTACGATTCAGAGTTTCACTCTGGTTTGGCTAAGGACCCAATATTTGAATGTTGATTTGGGTTTCATACAGACTGCCTGACCATCTTTGATATACAGAACTAGCCTGGAAGTCTTGCAAAAACAGAGTATTCTTGTGAAATTTCCAGTAATTTCTCATTCTGGTTGGGCTTGAAGTACCGTAAAAGTAGTTTCTTTTTGTGGTATTTCACAGAGTGGTTTAACTCCAAGCACAGTGTCAGTGCTCAATAAATAATACCCAAGTATAGTCTTTCAACACTTCCGTTTCCAATCCTGATCAGACATGTGAAGTGAAGAAGGGTGAAAAAAACCCAAAAGAAACAGTCCATTCAAACCTCACAATGCCTTTAACATTTGTGCTTTTGTGGTTTTGAAGACAGAAAAGGAGGCCCCATGGCTTCTCTGCAATAACACAGTCACTGCTATCACTGGAGAAAAAAGAGATGGGTTTGCTGGCTATAGTCAGAAGAGTCACTTGGCTGTGTACCACATGGGAGAGCCCTTCCAAAATCCATGCTAATAATGGGGTTGAGGTTTTAAGCTAGTGCTCTGGATGACAAAACATATCCCTTATCTTTTAGCATCCAAAAGTTCTCAAGCTTAAAAACCAAGCAGAACATTTGAGTCCTTTAGGTTCTTGAAGTTTTCTCCTTTATTCTCAATGCCTTCCATCACATTTGTTTTAAACCTTAGCGCAAATCTCAGACTCCTTATAAACAAAAAGGCAGCTGAGATGACACTTTTTCCTGTCCTTAATATTGATAGGGGTAGGAGAAGGGGGGAGATCTGTGTGACAGCTGGTCACCACAGCAAACCCAGTTTCTAAAGAAAAAAACATCTTGAGGTCTCAGACAACAGACATCATATTTAGAAATAGGGGTGTGCAAACTGCCCAGGGAAATATCAGCAATTTGCATATAACTGACACGAGAAATGCTGCAGCTATTATTAAAACTCGAAGGCACGTGACGATTGCATAGAACAAACTGGTATTTCTCTAACTTGAAAATTAAGCACTTTTTCTATTATAGATCCTTATCCTAGAAACTAAGCAACAAATGTATCCATTTTTCTTTTGGAACAGAAAATAATGAGCCTAATAACTAGTTCTTCTCTGATAATAACTCAAAAAAGAGAGGAAAATAGGAAAACCTGATTTTTTGTACTTATCTTTCAAGTTACGTTGTTTTTCTGCCTGCTGAAAAAATCTACATCCAAGGAAAATGAAAAACATATGGTTTAAAATAGTTTAAGCCATTAATATGAGTCAGTGCTGCTAAATTTTATAATATATTCCATCTAATTAATGTGACAGAATATACTGAAGATAGGTATTTATACATAGAATATGGAAGATAATAATCTACTCCATAGATAGGATTCACATTTGCAGATACACACACACACACCCCCACACCCACGCCTGTACAAATGCAGGTAAATATTACACCTATTCTGTAGGTTACCAAAATATACTCACATTGCACTGGAAACAAAAATACCTCATAATGGAATTTTCCTTCTACACAGAGGGTAAAACAAAGATAAATATCAAAAAAAAAACCTATTTAATTTTCCCTTTTTTGGAAGAAATTTTTGGACAAGCCTTCTACAGTAACAGGGTCTGTGTTAGTGAGTATTATGTATTTTATACACTTCTATCTTGACTCTCAAGGTTGAGTTTTCCGATGCAGCATGCTCATACTTGTAGCTGAATATTAACTTGACTCAACACCTTGGAATAAGCTTTGGTGATTAAAACTGTCTAGCACAGTAGACCCTCTACTCCCATGAATGAGCACTGAATTGATAGTTTTCTTTCTCAAGATCTCAAGATCTCTCAAGATCTCATTCCTGAATAGAAACAGTCAACTTGAAGGTTATCTTTCTATAAATAAAGTTAGGGTAATTAGTTTTCTGATTCACTTTTTGTTTACCTATATTGAATCTTTTGCTGCCATTCATTTGTCCATCACACAGCATATAAATAATATATAAATACATAAAAATAAGTATACAAAGAAATAAACCCTCTTTAGTTTATTGCAGACAGCTTTAATACATTAAGTAACTGAAAATCATCAGTGAACTTTGTCGCCTCTCTGTTCACCTCTTCTCTAAATTATCTATGAAGTCCATCCCAAGGGCCCATGGTGCTCAGACGCGAGCATGTATGACTGTGTCGCTACTCTATAAACTTGTTTGTATAAAAATTCACCTTCTGTTTCCATCCATTGCTTCCTAACTTTGAACCAAGTTTGGGGTTTTTTTAATCTGTGTGAAGATCTTTCCTTCTTATCTTATGGGAACTGTGTTCTTACAGAAGCTTTTGGCAAAACACATCATTACAATTGAAGCATGCCAATTAAATAATCCACTGTAAATAAAAGAAATCTGTTTAAACATATCTTAACCAAATTAAATTAAGCTTCAGAAAAGCCTCTTTCTGAATTCCATGTTATGGCCAACACCAGACATTCAGAGCACGTTACCACGTAAAGGGTAATGTACATGAACACCCATTTTTGTCATCAAGTATAGACAAAAACTTTTCTTAAGAAGACATGCCATGCTAGACTACCAGTCCCAGCAACCCCATTATTAACCTGGGGTATGTCCTATAAGCCAGTGTGTGCTCACTCTGGACACTTGTGCTTCTGTCATTCCCAGTGAATGGCACAGTTCTGGTTCAGAGTTTTCACCTGCCAGGCCGAGCAGCAAGTGGTGCAGGCTTGTCCTTACCATCACCAGCTGATTATGTAATAGGAAACACATGAAGCTGTTTTAGCTTAGTATTATTTCTTCACTTGCCAACATGACTTTGGTGCAACTAATAAAATAGGCAATATTTCTCTACGTTCTTTTTTATGAACTAAAATTTTTAAAAAACTGTTTTTAATGTAAAATGAAGAAGTTTTTGTTCCTTGGCTAAACTGGCATATACCAATTTGTCTTCCCACTTCTGGCTCTAATAGAATGGAAAAGGGACACTGCTTTCATATGCTTTGATTACCTTGTGGGCCAGGTCCTTCCTTCAATTTGTGTAGTAACTGCCCTGTAAATGATTGCAGTGTTTATTTAGGCAGATGCATTTAAGTTGATTGACATCAGAAGTCATGTCAAATCAGGCTACTAATGAAAATCCATTACTGAGAAATGACAAAGTGAAAACACAAACATCTATGAGTGTACAAATGAGCTACTCTAAGGAGCATCTTACTTAGGTCTTTTAAATACCTCTGTCAGACTCTCCCCAGCACCCCCCACAAAAAACAAAAAGAAGAACAAAAACAAATAATCCCCAAAACAAATAAAAACCTCTAAACAAAAAACACAACAACAAAACCCAAACTATAAATTATTTAGCTCCAGAAAGTTTATGTTCTTTAAATTGGTTTTATAAACCTCTAGTCACTTGGTGTCAGTGAAAATTCATAGGCCTTAATTAAAACTATCTTCTTATGACCCCAACAACCTGTAAATTTTCATGGCTTTTTCTGTGGTTAAAGGCAAAGTAGCTCATGAGTTTCATGTTGCTCTGTTATAGTTTCCAAGAAATTGTGATTAACTTGCTGTGATACATAGCTCAATTTTTTTTGTAACTTTGCCCTACACAGTAGTCTACAGTGCTGAACCATAACCCGAGTGTTCCTTCTTGTTGTGCTGATTTTGTATTTGGAAGAACAAAAGACCACGGGTTTCTACATAAAACCTTGTGATTCTTATAGTTGTAAAGCCCCACATTATTTCAGACAATGGAGAAGGTATTTAAATAATGCACAGGGGCTGGATTTGCCTTTGTTTGAGATCCATGTTCAGAAGCTTCTCAGGCAATGTTTATGTTTTTAGTGCAATCTGAAAAGAGTTATTGGGTCTGCTACTTCAGGTGAAGGAAATCATTATATCATCCTCATAAGAAGCCTGCATTTAGACAAATGCTTTTCGTTGGAGACATAAAATTCTGGGTGTCCAGTGGGCCATATGGCCACAAAACCCTCACTATTGACAAAGATAGAAAATAGATCTAGTCCTCTCACTGCAATAATTATGATCTGATGAAAGAATTATACGGATTTTCGCATGAACTGGGACAGAATTATTTTTAAAAAGGAGCTTCAAAGATACTGGAGAGGCCTTCAAACCCTCCATAGACCACTGGCAATCCACATAGAGTCAGCTGTTATTCTCATTTCCAGCTAAGAGAAACAAAACAGATGGGAGGAGATGAAGAACAAAAGCAGAAAATGCAAGTGTTTTGTTTTTCAGAAAGTGAAAACATTTATCACACTCAATACAGTACAAATGCATAAATACTTTCCTAGTATTAATTTTCTGTGCAAGCAACCACTGTCATTGCCACAGGGGTATTACGTGAGTGCACATAACAGAGGAGGCAGCCCACACAGTTCTGAAGGGGAGGGGACCTAGGAGTGAATACCAGCTCTTTGAAACAGACATACGCTGTATTAGAAAGTGTTTTAGTGCCCCTCCCAATGGAATTTAATGAGATTTTTTAATATCAGTACTTCCCAGACAAAATCCTAGTTGTTTACTCTGCCCAGTTCGGGCTAGTGAAAATTTAATTTCCTTAAGTTCTTCCATACTTCATTTTCCTTCCTCCATACTGAAAAAAACTGAAACACCCTAAATAATGTTTTATGTGAAAAACAATGTGAAAGCATTCTGTCACGTTAGCTGTGAGAGCTGTAAAGACCAAATATCAAAAAGCAAATGCTATTTAGCAATGGGGAAACCAGTCTAAACAAGTTAACAGAATCTGTTTGCAGTCTCTGTGTGATCAATGGTGAGGATGTGGCATATAAAATTATTTGTTAAAAAATGCAGCTTGCTGGGATTTTGTGTGGGACAGCAAGTAAGCTGCAAATATCAAGTGTAACCTCTTGTCTTAGGCTACAGGGCACAGGTCCCATTGGGACTTCTGTGTTCAGCTGCCAACCACTCTGACTTTCATATTATAATGCTATCCTGTGTCTAAGGCATAGTCCATTTACGAGTCTCTAACATTCTTCAATTTATTCCAATTGCACTTAAAAGCTGCACAAAGCCACTGCGGCACAAACCAAAGAGAAAAACACAGATCCTGCAGAGTATAAAAACTAATGCCTTCTGGTTTTTCCAAAAACACTGGTAATTCCGAATTACTTTGTTTCCATAAGAGTCTATGTTTGGACACTCAAAAGTAGCTTGGGTTATAAGACTCTTCTGAACATCAACTGAAGCTTTTTTCTCCAAGCTTCTCAAGACAAACTTCTGATTTGATTTTTCAAGAGTTCTCACTTTTGGTGGTCTATGAAACTTTTGATGTCAAGGGCTTTTGTCAGGCTTTTGATGTCAGGTTTTTTGTTTGTTTGGTTGGTTGGTTGGTTTCTTTTGTTTTCATTTTGGAAACTGAGATGAAGAGCACTTAAGAAGTGAACTCACCAGGGCTACTAGAGGATGTCAACCAAAGTTATCTTTTCTGTTTCTCAGTTACACGCTGCTGCTGGACACTAAAGTCTCATGTTCTGGAGCCCAGCTGGTTCATGTGTCTGTCCACTGTGCGAGAAAGCATGAAACCACTGAT
The DNA here is from genome assembly GCA_013397975.1 of Machaerirhynchus nigripectus. Lineage (NCBI taxonomy): Eukaryota > Metazoa > Chordata > Aves > Passeriformes > Dicruridae > Machaerirhynchus > Machaerirhynchus nigripectus. The sequence goes on along the minus strand of VZRQ01004165.1, from coordinate 548,671 downwards.
CGTGATGGCTTGGGATCTCCAGCAGCACACTACAACTTCATCTACTCTAGTGAAGTAAATAGTTGCAGGAGTTGTTCCTGGCCATCGAGAATTAATTGTCCACAAAACTGCAGAACAATCCTGGGATCATTTTTGCCAGAGACTGCTGCTATTTTCCCAGATAATTCCACTGTATGATCTGGAAACAGGCATTCCTTACATAATGTTTCTAATAGGTAAACTGGAGGTGGCTATCATGCAATAGAGAGTCAAGAGATTTTCAATACGGATATGGGATCTTCCATACCAGTTGGCTTTAGTGCCAGAGAATGGCCCAAAAACATTTAGTTTACCAGAAAAGATTTGTCCAAGGAAACCACTGTTCCTGCTCTTCTGGAACCCTGTCCATAGTTCAGTTACGGTTCCTCACAAAAACTGGGGTGTTTTTAGAAAAGATTTGTTTTCACAAAGCTTTAGTGAATCAGTATTTTCTCATCATGCTATTTCATAAAGACTCCCAAACAACTTCAATATTTTTTATTTCTTTACGACACCCCAGAAAATCCTTGAGTCATTTAAACCCAAGAACTTAGATGCAGAAGTGTCCATAGAGAGAAAATAGTCAAAGTCAGAGGTTGAATGAGTATATTTTGTCTGAATTCAGTTAATACTCAGCCTCTTAATCTTGTTATAGTATTCTTCCTGTTAAAAATCTCTACCTTGTCCCAGTAGTAGTGCAGTGCAAACAAATTTCTAAGTGAAAATAGGTGAAACTTCTCAGGCCATTTTTTGTTAAGGAGTATTTCTAGGGTTCTCATAATTCTTATTGCTCTACTCTGACTCCCTTTAGTGTGTCAGCTTCTTTCCAGCATTGCTGTGATGAAAGTCTGAGCACAATGGTCAGGCAGTAATTCAGCTAATACAGTCTACATAGGTAACCCAATTTCTTATTCAATTGTAATGTCCTCTGGTCAGCACATTGTCCTAGGCTGCAATACAGATGTATTTAAGTATTCTATTACCACCAGCTGTGGGCCATTAGAGCTGTTATCCCCTGCTATGACCCACCCCTGATAACAGACACTGGGCCATCAAGAAACCACTGCATGACTCATGGATTTATCTCATCCTATTGTGAGATGCTCCGCCCAGGAGGGAGGAGCCAAGCATTCCCACCTGGATATAACCTGGCCTTGGAACTGCCTAAGGGAGCCTTTTCCACTGGATTCCCAGAGGAAGACCAGAGCTTTCTACAGCACCACTGGACCTTCAGAGGAAGACCAGGCCCTTCTATAGGATCACTGCTTCAACAGAATCATTACTCCGGGAGGATTGCAGCCACCATTTAATCGGACTGCTACCAACCCCCTGACCATCTGGGGGTCAGGTTTGTACTCTGACTCTGTCAGTGGGTTGGTTTTTTTTGTACTATTGCCTTTATTTTGTTTTTCCTATTAAATTGTATTTCTGACTTGGAGCCTCTCACTAGTTTGCTTTCAAACTAGCACACGCATACAGGCCATTGCAAGGGTAACCTCTTGTCAACTCTTTTCTGTATTTTTTCCAGAACACAGTCTCTCCTTTTACAGGATTTTCTTTATCCCTAGTAAGGCTTTCTGTTTAACTGTGTAAACAAGCCAGGTGTTTAAATGAACAGACTTTAAACGACACAGGAAGGCCTCCTTTTTCACAGTACCACTGTGCTGTAAGGTGATATCACTTGAATCAACTAATTAGAGCCTTACATCAAGTAGTATAATGTCTGCTAGAGACATTTTTAAAGAAATGGTTACCAGCCTTACTAGCAGCATGTGTAGTAGCATCTAGCATCTGTAGGATATGCACCAATATTCAACTGATCATCTTTAAAGGAAAAAGGAAATTATAGGTTTTATGTGTGGTGACATGGCCTCACTCACTTCAGTTTGTGTTTGTGCTTGAAAGGAAACGACACTGAATTAACACACATTTTTTCACACAAATTGAGAAGAGATCTCTTCAAAAGGATTCTGAAGGAATACAGGTTAATGTAGCAGCTTCTCTTATCCTTGGTCAGGATGGAGGTTTCTGAACCTGAACATAGCTGAAGAGAACAAAAGCCATGTGAAGTCCTACTGCAACTCTGCTGGAAGTGTCATTAAGTGCTTTTGGTTTTCCTCAATTACACCTAACTTTGAGAACAAACTAAGTCATCTTCCATAAAAGAGGGCTATTTTCAAGACGCAAAACATTGAAAACATAATTTTCAATCACAGCTATGAAAAGTAAATTGTTCTTTCAAGCAGGAAAGTTTCCACAGTTGCTTCCGTCATCTATTTTCCAGCTCAGATGAAATCTCTTATAAAGTTTAATTTAATTCTGGTCTCTATTGCTTCCATAGAGGCATTCTTCAAATGCCCTGATTTTACGACAACTATTCCCCATCTATTATATTCTTCTGGCATCTACAAATGAAGTTTTCTTTTGTACTACCACTGGTATAGAGTGGGCCACAGTAACACTCTGAAGCCTGGCTGTTCAATAACAACTAACCACTTGCTTCTGGCAACCTGGATTCCCTGGCACAAAACATCCTGTCAGCACTGAATAAACCATAATTGACTGCAGTCTTCAAAGGATTAATATTGTAGGCAGTCATCAAACAAGTACAGCATTGGCATCCTCAATTATTAAAGTTTCCACTGATATAAAACCTTCAGTACTTCAAGTACCTGCCACTGGGGCTCCCAAACTGCCCTTCCAAAATACAGGTTTTTATTTCTTTGCTTTGTTTATTGGCATTAGTCCAGTAATAACTTTTTTGCTTTTCAGTAGTTCTGCAGAGTAAAAACACTTCTAGTAATATTTTTGTATCTGCAAAAACTACATGATGAAGACAGCAAAAAACAATAGAAGGCTAATTTTGCTTATATGGCTTATTTTCTATATTTTTTTTTCCCCAGGATGGGCAGAACAATATCTAGATGCAAAAGGAAACTGTGGAAAGAGAAGGATAAAGGTGGAAACTGTGGAAAGAGAAGGATAAAGGTGCAGCATTGCTTTTCTGGAATGGGACACAATAAAAAATGTAAGGGGAATTTGGAGGAGGTGCTGAAAGCAGCGTTGGTGCTGTAAAAAAGTAAATGGTCTCTGAATTGTTTGCCTTGCCTTTCTTTAGAGAAGCAGAGCTTTTTACATTTCAACATGCAAATAAGAAGATAGCCACTGAAATAATTGATTCATATTACCTTTTTCTTCTCTAACTAGATGACTAGAAGATTAAGAGTTCTTTTAGAGCTGGTTGAGGCAAAAGGATGTTTTACAGAGGTCCTGTGTCAAACTTACAGCTTTGTAACTAGCCCTCTTGTCATGACCACCTCACTCTTAGTTGAAGGGAAACCAAATTTTTTTATTGGAATTTCAGGACCCATCCCTTAATCTTCGGTTTCTACCCATCATCATGGTACATAAAGGCAGGACTTCCTTTGCCACACCGCCTTTGGACTGTAATGTCTCACACAGTTTGAAGTACACAAACTTCCTTCTTTCAGGTGTTCTTCATCCCACTCGTGCATTCACTTTACATGAGCTCGGCTGCATTAAGAGTCTGCGCATCTGGAATGTAAACAAGGAGGGCTTGGAGGGTGAGGCAGACAAAGATACAGAAGCCAGCTCCAGAGATTGTGCTGGGTAATATGTAACAGGCCTGATATGATTTTAATTAGAGCTCATGCCACAGGATCATTTACTCACAAAAAGTATCCAAGGACTTGTGGGCTAGAAACCTCTGTTTAGCAGAAACTTCTCTGCCCTAGGCTGCTTCAAGATGTCACTGTATTAGCTAGTTTTAAATATGTGTGGTTCATTCCAGATTCAGTGCCCCCAAGTCTTTCTGGCATGATAGTCACTTTCTACTCAACTCCTGTCACTAATCAACACAGAAGCTGCTGCAGAGCTTGGGGATATTTAGGAAGAACAGATTAAATAAAGTAGAATCAGAGCAGCTTGGTTTCAAGTTCAATTTCTTCTGCTAGCTCTTTATGCTACAGCTTGCTGCCTGCTTTTGACCTTCTAAAAGCAAATTCCTTCTATAAATTAGGTTAACACTGCTTATTTCAAGAAGCACACTGAGCTGATGAGCTGAGATGTTAAATAACCCTTCATAAGGGATATGGAAGGACTTCAAGTTTCTTACTTCCCTGCATAAATTATTATTATTTGCGTCACACATAAGCCCCAGTCAAGAGTTGTCCCATTACTTCTGGCATATCAGAACCATGGGACGAGGCATTTTTTTTTTCTCTGAAGATGTTATTGAGATGAGAAAAGTGACTAGCAGACTTCTGTTAGAGATAAAATAACTCAGGATCAAATGACTTGGCCAAGATCAAAGAAGAAACCTGTGGCAGTCCTAAGAACTGAGTCCACTTTCCCCCTCCTACAGCACCATAGACGTGAAATCATCTCACTTCTCTAAGACAGCAGCAACTCAAATGAACTTAGTGAGAGGAAGCAGTGTAAAGGGAATCATCCTGTCATGTGCCAGGGTTAAGAAAATAACAGCTCTGAAAACAGCAGGTTGGGAAAATGTTTTATTTTTCAATCCTTTAACTAACTCAATACTCCTGAGAAACTTCCAAATAATTTTTTTTTTAATCTCACAAATGAAGGCCTAGGATTTGGGAGGTGAAGCACTTCTGAAGGAGCAAGTGTTTACTAACAGAAATCCTAGACAGAGGAACAACTAACTGTGAGTACAGAGAAATTGTGGAGTAGATCTCATCTTCTAAGCTTGTAAGCTAATTAAAAGATTCTTTAAAAGACAGGTTAGCATACAATCTTTAAAACAATTATTTTAACAAGGTAGTATAATTATTAAGGATGTGACTGCTGCAGAGCACACTCAGAACTGTAAAAACAGGATGCACACTGATGATATGTGGCTATGCCCCTGGGTTCCTCATATATCCATATAAACAGAAAGCAGCTCTTTGGAGTTCACTGAGGTTATGCTGTGGTGAAAGTATTTTTATTGGATTTGTTTGGCCAAGTTTTGGTAGTGGAGGGACTGCAGGGGTAACTTTTGTGAGAAGCCACCATAAGCTTCCGCTGTGTCTGATAGAGCCAATGCCAACGAGCTCCAAGACAGAACCTCCACTGGGCAAGGCTGAGTCTGTCAACAACATCCTCTGGGATAATTCATTTAAGAAGGAAAAAACCACCCTGCACAATGTCAACTTCAGCTGCGAGAGAGGTATGACAATAATTGAGAGCAGCAACTCTGCAGCCTCCAAGACCAATGAAGAAGGAGGAGGAGGTGCTTCAGACATGGGAGCAGAGATTCCCCTGCAGCCCCTGGTGCAGACCATGGTGAGGCAGCTGTGCCCCTGCAGCCCTTGGAGGTCCATGGGGGAGCAGAGATCCACCTGCAGCTCCTGGAGGACCCTACACCAGAACAGTGCCCAAGGGAGACTGTGACCTTCTGGGAAGCCTGTGCTGGAAGAGACTCCTGGCAGGATCTATGCACTTGCAGGGAGAGAAGCCCACATCAGAGGAGGTTTGCTGGCAGGACTTGTGACCCTGTGGGGGACACCCACAGGAGCAGTCTGTTCCTGAAGGACTGCGCCCCATGGAATGGACCCACACTGGCACAGCTTCTGAAGAACTGCAGGCTGCGGGAAGCACTCACGTTGGAGAAGTTGGTGGGGGACTGTCTCCCGTGGGAGGGGCCACACTGTGGAGTGCAGGAAGAGTGTGAGGAGTTCTCCCCCTAAGGAGGAAGGAGTGGCAGAGGCAATGTGTGATGAACTGACTGCAGCTCCCATTTCCTGTCCCCCTGTACCAGTGGGTGGGAGGAGGTAGAGAAAACAAGGAGTTAAATTAAGCCCAGGCAGAGGAGAGAGGTGGGGGGAAGTAGTTTTCAAAGATTTGATTTTATTTCTCCTTACCCTACTCTGATTTGATTGGTAATAAATTAAGCTTATTTCCCCAAGTCAGATTTGCTTTGCTGGTGATGGCAGGTGGTGAGTGATGTCTCCCTGTCCTGATCTTGACCCACAAGATTTCAGTTACATTTTCTTCTGCTCAGCTGAGGAGGGGAGTGGTGGAGTGGCTTTGGTGGTCACCTGGTGTCCAGCGAGGGTCAACATATGACACTCATAAGAGTGGGAAACGAACTCACTATGGTTCTATGCAAAACAAACAGTAGCATTTCAAAATAATAACAGTGAAGTAAAAAATACAAAGATTCTGTTGTTAAAAGATATAGCTCAGTGATGAAATGTGTTCTCTAGCTATGGTCTAAGTGTTACAGCATTGCTCTTTGAAAAAAAAAAGGAACTGGAAGAAACTGAAAAAGTGACACATGCTGCTTGCCTCGCTGAATGTTATTTTAATACTAATGGGGAAATTTTGCTTTGTGCACAAACACTTTTCTTTAGGGTGGATAAAAAAAAACGCTCCAAGAATCCTGTATCTATTTTACTGGTGATGACAAGTATGTTAATTGCTTGCAGATAACATCTGCTCTAGTGAAATCAAGATGCAGACTCTCGCTGGACTGCTAGTGCTACACTTTGCGCTTTGTCTAGGAGGTCTGCTGCTCTTTGGTGAAGTTTGAAGGGAGCTGAAGTGCCTTTGAATTTTTTGAGAATCTTCCAATAACTGAAACCAAATCTGCCAGGAGTCGTGGGTCATCGCAATGTCTCTCTTTGAGCACAGAGCTTACCTTTGAAGCTCCGAGGCTTTCACTGACCATGACGATGAAGTGTGCTCTGGCTGAAACAAGTTCATGGTGATCTGCCAACAGCCCTGCATGTGAGAGCCTCTGATTTCTTTCTGTTTACAGTAGAAGGTGAAGGGCCTCTCCTGCTAGAAAAGTGTGAGCCTGGTAAACATAATGTCAGATCTAAGGAGCCCTTATCCTCCACAGACCGCATTTACAATTTTACAGTGTGCTTACGCAGGCCCTGCCATGAAGTTGCTTACCAGATGTGCCTATTGAATCTGTCAATCACGGTGTTGAAGAAGCAGCTCCAGACTGTTGCCATTTCCTACTTCCCACCATGTATTTGCATATGTGCTCTGTAGCAAACTTGCTTTAGCTTCTCTAAAATACTTGAATCTAATTAAAGGGAAAATTCTTGTCAATCTGTTATTGCAATAGCATTTATGAAGGAACAGGGGACAAAAAACTCCCACTCATCCTGAAGAGCAGACCATTACTAAAATCCTAATTACACAATGAATAGCAAGTAGAGGTCAATATGCAATTGCATGCTTAATAGAGCTTGTTCTGTGCCAGCCAGGTTCCCACCAGAAATAAAGTTCAACCATATACTGAGAGATCTTGCCAAGACTTCTACTGTTGGTGAAGAAAAAAAGTAGTATCTTGGTTTTACTGATATTTCTTCCAAGCTCTTCCCCTGTGTAAGGATAAACAACTGCACAAATGTAGGATGGAAAAAAATGACAAAGCTGCTGAATTGCTGAACAGAAGCTTGTAGTGGATTGCATATGCAATCTCTATCTATCTATGGACAAAAATCTATATCAGATTTATCACAGATCATTAAATGAGCACAGCTCAATGGTCTTTTCCTGTTGTGGCAAAGCATAATTTTATTACTGAGCTGTAAAAACAAAGGTAATGCCTATAATGCTTTGTCTTTGGTTCTTCTGCTTTCTACATTGTTCACAAAGCTGCAGTGGGAGTTAAATGCATTTATCTTTCTGACCCTAAAAGGTTGTGGACTGACTAAAGAGAGCGTCGAGAAGAGAAGCAAGAATGATCAGAGGTTTTTAAACATACAGAAATAATGAAGGAATTTGGGCTATATTTTATGGAGGAGAAACAACTTGGAGAAACATGATAAAAAGTAAAATACAGACAGCTACACATTACAGCTATGAAGAGAGAGGTAATATACTGTTCTCCATGCTCAGTAAAGATGAGAAAAGGGGCTGCAAGTTAAACTCACAGCAAGGAGGATTTCAGCCTGAAACCAGAGAAAACTTTCTAACAAGAGCCACTGTGAAGTCCTGGAACAAATTGATGTGAAAGATTATGAAGGCTGAGCCTGCCCTTTTTGGTAACGCAGCTGCTCCTGCAGTGGGTTAAAGAGATAGTCAAAAAGGGTTCACAAAAATATTGGCAGACTTTTTTAGTATAACATAACAAAACAAGAGCCACCTAAGGGAAATGGTCTTTCTTTTTGTAAGGTATTCCTAAAAATTCTAACCAGTATCAGTCTAAAGAGAAGCTGAATGGTAGGGTGTATCATTAAATACCTGTAGCAATGACAACATAATTTTTCTTTTTGACCTTGGGTCAGCTAAGTTTTGAGGTGGTTCTGGCTACATATTTTAGTCAGAATAGGCATACAAAGGGGATTTTTAAACTCCATAACTACATCAGATTTGACTATGAACTGAAAAAAAGTCACTTCTGGAACAGTAAAAATTTCAGTCTGCTGGAAATGAAAAAATAAAGGAAATCTCTCCTTTTCCCCTTACCTAATGAGCCAGTGAAAGAGGGACAATCCTTTTCCCCAGTCTTCTTTCAGCTCAGGAATGTTTAGCAGCTTCCTGGGATGCAATATATTACACACATAACCCTAGGTAAGGTCAGCCTCGTTCCATCACGCCTGAGGCAAGGCTGTGGGTCTGCCCTCTGCTCCTCTGGGGACTGGGAGAGCTGATGCCACTGGCCTGCAGCCCTGCCTGTGCTCCTCACTCCAGCCCCGCACAGCCAGACGTCTGCCCCGGCATGGCTTGGATTGGCTTGTTCTGAGGGAACAAACCAGTCCTCCCATCTGCCACGGCTCCTGTCTGAACCCCGGCAGTCACCGCCAGGAACAGGGAACAGGCATCATTCCTCCTTTCTCTCAGGTGCAGCCCTCTCAAGGAGCACAGTCCTTCACATGTAGTGAATGAATGAAACAGCTCCCATCCCTCAGAGCAAGATAACCCTCCTGGCATCACATCCACTCTCAGCAAAAAAAGGCTTTCTGCTATATCTTACCTTGCTTTGTTTTGACACCATTTTTTTCTTTTGTGTTTTCTCTAAAGGAAAACTGGATAGTTTCCCTGCACTCCTCTTCTCTCAGAAGGGGCAGAGATAATGTTTCATGTAATCCAAACTGTGATGACAAAATTTGGCAAACATTTTCTCTGAGGCACACAAAGAAAAGAAAAATGCACAATTCCCAGTTCATTTGTGCTTTCAACCTTTCCTTCTTGTCAAAAGGAAGAACCCTAGTCACTTGTTTCAGAAGGACGGAGGTAAGATTTATCTTAGGTGCCACTGAAGGTTAGAACAGAGTATTATGAGAAATCAAAGGCTACCATGAAGCAGAAGAAGAAAAACTGAGGCCAGCTGAAAAGACGGAAGACCAAAAAAGACACACTAAAAAGTAAAGAGGGAAACTTGCTTCCTACATCTGTTGTCAGGAAGAGAAAAACTCCCACTAACAAAACCTCAGCTGTTTTACAGTTGGTGTCCCAGTGACCCCCATGAAAAGATCTTGAGAGACTTGGAAGAAGATTTGGTGTTTCTCTGAGCAGAGGCACAGAATCCATCCCCTGTTAAAAGTAACCATTGGCAGAAAAGGGAAAACATTTGGATATTTCACAATAGATGGGGATCTTTCATCAGTGCTGAATGGGATTCAGTACTGAAGTACAACTGCATGTAAACGACGTGCTTCTAAAATGGCTTCATAGTATTGCTAAGTCTCACCCAAGTCATCCTTTAGGTATGAGTTGTCTGTGTAAAAAATGATGTGATATACCAAATCCCCAAGGGAATAGAGGCTTTGCAGGATGGAGTGCACACAAAATGGGAGGCAGCACTGACTGATGAATACTGCCTTCTTAATGGAACAGTAGGCAAATCTCTGCCCTGTGTGTTTGCAGTAGGTAGTATGTGCTAGGCTACTACTGGCAAGTTCCAGGAGAAAGCATAGATAAGATAGGAAGAGAACATTTCCTCCTCTGCTTACTGTGTTAACTGAAATATAAAGTGGATAAAAAGATGTATTTTGTGAAGCTGGTTCAGAAAGCTTCACCTCCCCCAGCACCTGGGTCCTGATAAATGTCACCCGTACGACACACTGCTCTGTTCTTCTCATATGTCTTTACCCTCGCTGCAGTCCTACTCCTCAATCCATCCCTCATCCTGTAGCAGAACTGCACTCTTTGCATAACAAGTATGAGGAAGTTAAGCAGCAGGAGCAAGATGAGGTTTAGGGCAAAAGATATAATTTCAAACAGAATACAAGATGCAGAATAGCTCCACTGTTATTGTTAAATAAAGTTCCTTATTCAGTGTTAAATGAAAGGTACCAACCATTTCTCATTACAGAGTTACAAGTCAATTCTGAACATCTACAGACTCCACTTATATTAAATAAATTACTATATAAATCCAGCTCATTGTTTAAACTCCATTTTTAAATTTTCTTCCTTAAATGTTAGTTCAATTTCTGTTTGTTACAGGTAGGAGGCTGTTTGGACCACTAACTTTTCCCACAGCAAATATGTAATAATTTTAAAGGGGTTTTGTGAAGTCCACGAGAAAAAGAAACAAGGAAAAATTTAAAAGACTATTTCTGATATATTACTAGATATTAAAGTCCATGTCTACCCATGGATAAGTCATATCAACACTCACAGAGAATCAAACACCTGTTTTGAGAGTAAAGAAGTGTGAACGATACCTAAATTTTTTTTAAAGTCTAAGCCATTAATTTCTGCAATGATGTTTTAAAGCAAAATTTTAAAATTTGGGGTTTTATACCCAATACTTGATAGTGTGATCCGGGAAGCTGTAAAGCATTGATTAAAATTCTTTGGGAAGGTTTGGATATTTTCTTGATGTGTTTCCTCTTATCTCTGTTTCAAGTTTATCAAGATCCAGATGAGGGAGTCTCATGTTGCACAAGTCTAATATTCTTACATATTGTTGGAGTCGAGTCCACAATTTGGCAAAAAAATTGCCACAGTTTGAGAGATGTTGATCTCGGTTTCATAGTTTTTTGCTTTGTAATTTCTTGTTTATTAATTTATTTCCCTGCAAAGACCATTCAGAAGATTTAGGAGGCCAGTGTATGGTATGGAAAAATGTTAAATTGGATGTAAAATTAATGCCTAAAGTTAGATAACAACTAAGTTATTCCTTCAACATGAACTGCACACATTCCCATCTTATAGGGATACAGTAGGGCTGGAAGGGAAGACCTAAGTTATTGTTTTCTCTAACAATAACTTTCTCTCTAAGTTACTGGTTTCCCTAACATGTAATTCGGAAAGTCACAACATTTCTTCAGAAATTGATTCATAGGTTGCTTCTTTTCACACAGTCAGAAAGAACAATGCAAAAAAACAAAGTGTGCATGGGCTCATTCCCCATGAGTCACAGGGGAAGCAATTTCCTAAAATTCAGCTCAGGATTAGAAGTGCTCCATAAAAAAGATTAACATTCAAAAGAGAGAAATAACCAGGAAAGCAGTTAAGACATCAAAGAACTGAAAATCACCTGAACCTGTTATCATCCGTGGGTTTGGTGTAGTTATTTGTGGGTCTGCACAAGGGATTACCACAGCCCCATTGCAGGGTTCTACAAGGAGACACCAGTGAATGGATGACACATAGGAAAAGAAACCAGATTTTTAAGTCCTGGCCAACCAAACGTTGGTCTCCTGCTGTGTGGAGATCACTAATATTTATGATGCCAAACATAACCTCTGACCATTTAGTCAACCAAAAGTGATGAAAATGAATACAAGAAATGCAATAGATCAACGTTTGATTCACAAGCTCACTGTGGAGACTGCTAAATGTATGAAAAGAATCTGTAGAGTAATGTGGACAGATTAAAAAAGACCTTTGATTCAGTCGTGGTAATGAAAACGTCAGGATTGCAAACAGCTTCTGTAAATGCCTGCATCCTCTCCTGGGTTTGAACTGACTGTGTCATGAGGGTGTTATGAGGGCCAGTGGTTCCTTGGGGTCAGACACTGAGCCACGGAACTCCTCCACTGGGAGGTGGATGGGCAGTACCCTGGTGGCAAGGGCAGCTGGGGGCAGCAGGACCAGCCCCAGCCCTGGACATTGAGCACTTCCCTGGGAATGGGCTGAGGATAGGCTGGGACACAGGCTTGCAGGTCAGCCTGACTCAGTGGATGAACAGCTGGGCAAGGCAGGGCTGTGAGGAGCTAGAAACCGGCCCTGCTGTGGCAGTTCTGGGGCAGGGGCTGATGACCTTGGGGGGCTGAAGCGAGGCCCTGGGCTGTGGGCAGGGTTTGGGAGCGCCTGGGAGAGCTGCCCAGGGTCAGAAAGGCCTGTGGATACCTCCATGTCCCTTGCTATAATTTTTAGTTTTATCCGACTTCATAAATCTCAATTTATTTTTATTTTTCAAACTGGTTATTTTTGTAGTGAATTACATCACAATAAAAGAAATTATTTGTCTTTATCTTAGTGGTCTTCCAGTCACAAAAGTGATTTCGAGGTACCTCAGAAACTCCAACTACCTATTTCCCAAAGGACTGACAGTCTGTGGTGGCAATCTGCTGTTGGTCTGCTGTTGTACTGCCCAGGTCTCACTGTACAACCACGGTTATTAAGGATGATGCAGGATATTCTTCCACTAACCTGAACTTTACAGTCAAAATGAGGGGTAACAGATTGCAGTACATGAAAGGAAAGGGGCACGTAAGCTAGTGAGTACTGGTGAGTACTCTTCTTGAGTCCTGAAGAGCACTGAAGAGCATTTGGATCTAGGGAGAGCTGTGCTCTCTCAAAATGTTCTCCTGATGTTGAACAAAACCCTGCAGTGACCTTATAAGAAGGGGGCAAAGACAGAATTTTGGAAACAAGCCATAAAGAAATGAATTATATGAATAAATAAGAATTCACTAGTCTTTCTGCATTAATCTCAAATCATTCAACAACAAGCAGGAGTAGCCTTGCCCTCTTTGACAAACAGGTGAAAATCTACACCAAACTGATCTCATTCAGGAATACCTAATCCCCAGTGGCAATGCTAGAAACCATGCTGTTCTTTGCACACTACATTGTACTGTTTTGCCCTTAAAGCTTCTCCTCTTCTACAAAGGGCTCTGTAACTTGCAGATAAATGCCATTCAGCACTGAATTTTTATGAATACGATACTCTCTTGTGATAGTTCAAAGATCCAAGAATACGCTATATGAACATGTAGACAGTAGTGATCTATTTCTGAAAGGCAAAACTACATGGAGCCAAAATATTAAGAGTCTGAAGACCCTTCATAGTTTTTCAGGGCCACCCAGAAGCAGAATTAATGAGTGTTTTAAGTACACCTTCTTATGTCCATCTACAGCAGTGGCTCTTCCATGAATGAATAGAAAATAAATCTCAGGCCTTCTGTAGAAAGTTAACTTCACAGAGAGATGAATTTCATGTATATTTTGAGATATACTATTTAAAAAGGAATTATCTTAATTTTAAACAATTTAGACATCAAAGGTTTGGGTGCTCATTTTGGAGAGCAACTGTCGCAGTGCAAATCCTGTTTCATTAATTTAAACAATTATAGACAACTACAGACTATAAATAAATAAAATATATTTATCCAGGAGCTACTCTCCTTTCCTGGCACGTTCTACCTGACTGAAGGTGTCATAAAATACTGTCAAAAATGCTTTGGCACTTGTTGTTGTGCTGTACTATTTTCTCTCCAGCATTACCTTTCCTATTGTTACTTTTGGAAATTTTTTTTCTGTGCTGTAGTAGTTTTAGCAGCTGACCTGTTGAAGCATGAATTTTTCTTCTGAGTTTCATATGTCTTAACTATTGTACAACAAAAGTCTGCTTCACGCAGCACTGAGCAACCTTCCCTCATAGAGGCCATGGCAAGAGGTATGGGCTGACAGACTCGTCTCTGTGTCTCCTGATATTATTCATTGTGCAGTCCTGGGCCAACCCTAGTCTCCATGGTCTTTTCAGTTTACATTCCTTGTTCTGGAAGATGCCAAGAAACAGCAAGAAAGCATTTATTAAATTAGACAGGGAGACATTACAAAACAGGAAGGGAGCTGGATGGATGAGTATTTATCTTCAGAAGGTCCCAGCAAAAGATTTGTTCAAATTGCTGGAGGTTTTATTTGGTTTGGTAAGCTATAGGCTTCTACCACACTTCAGTTGGCTGAGCTCCTCTTTTAAAATCTCATGTGCACTTGTGGCCTTTATGGAGATACAAAGTATATTACTTTGAGTGGGACTATACAGGTGTAATGGGGTGAACTTACTGTTTATCACTGGGAAACTGTTCCCAGTAAAATGAAGGTCACAGAGAGGGTGCCAGGTTTTTTGTCATTTAAGATCTTCCTTTATTAAACAGGTAAAAAGATACAGCATGTATAAGTCCAATCTTGAGCTCACCTGAAATAGACTATTTTTTACATTCTAAACTCGGAATGAAAGATTACTTTCTATAGGCTCTATTCAGCAAAAAGTCCAATTTTTGTGGTTTTGGCAATAGTTTCCTTGTGGGCTTCAACGTTTTAATTTTCACTGAGCTGAAGTCTCAATCAAGAGCCAGAAGTTTCTCCACACCTCTCCCTTGAGAATCAGCCTGGAGGTTCTGGCAGCAGTTCTTTTCTAATATTGAAAAGATGTTATGATCCCAAAGCACATAGTTTGGCCTTATATTTACTCATCTCTGCAGTCTACCTTAACTCTGTCTTGACATTGGTTAAGTGCTAATGTAAGCACATATATGTTTGAACAGAAAGCAAGAACTAATCAGCTGCTTTCTCTTTTGAAGATACATGGGTAGAAGCAAATATCAGTAACATAGAGCGAGAAATAAAAATGTAATCCTATAGATGGTGCAATTATCTTAAACTAGCTTTCTAAACTCAGAAAATACAGAGTTAAGGTTAAACTTAAGAATCCCAAATACATTAGCATGTGAAAATACAGGGGAGTTAACTGTAAATTTACTTATCTTACAGGTTTCTACTATACTTCTTTTGGCTATAAATTCTCTGTAGATTGAGTATCTGCATACATTGTAATATAAAATAAACTGTGATGAAGGTATTGCAGTGTGATACCAGAGTAAAAAACCAAGAATTTTTTAAGAGACCTTCACTTTTCCCAGTGTTGTTTATTTGCAAGAAGAAAGAACAAAAACCCACAAAACAGCAACAACAACAACAAAAGAAGAAAAAAGGAAAAATTTTTAGTTCTCTCTTTGTAACCTATTATAATAATTATTATAATAATTCTGCTATCTTATCTCAATTTTTGAAGTTCGAGGTGATGAGAACTGCATGATGTCCAGGAGCTAATTCATTCTGCATAGGATATGCAGGCTTCAACTGTGAGTTGTAACAATTGTCTGGAGCCATACTCTGAGTAGCAAATATTTAAGTAAAACCAATTTACCCTAATTTTTGTACTTGTGACTTTGCAATCTGAAAAACATTCAGCATATTTCTATATGAACTGTATAAACACAGACATTGTATAAATCCACACATTTTAATGCACAGTGGAATATAAGGTGAATTTTAATATGCGATGGGAAGGATTAGATACAGGTAAGTGCATTTACAGTGCCCCTAGCCCAATGGCATGATTAAAACACATTTTCTCACAGGGTACATGGGTAAACAGATGCAGAGGGAGTTCCAAAATCTCTTAACTTCCACTGAAATGAATATAGATGATGTGCCTCAGGATATTATGCATACAGAGTATTTGTGTGCAATTGTAAATGTCCAAATGGCCTTTAAAATGTAGCTGTAAAAACTGATCCTTAATTTTTGTTCCCACTCAGATAAATTCTGAGTGAGAAAGCAGCAAGAGAGCATCTCCCAGCCACCAGGTCCATGTCCTTCCTCTGTTCAGTAGCAATGAACAGGTAGGCTAAAATGTGCCCAGTTCTTTGGGTATTTTGAAATAGATTACAGAGAGTACAAAAGTTATCTATTTTGCAGGTATGCCTAAATTCATTCCCACAGGAAGACAAATGAAGTCTATGTGGAAGTCTGAAGGAGAAATGCTTTTTGTAAAAGAAACAGTTCTGGCATCTGAAGCAACTGAATATTTTTCCGTTTGCATCTAGAAAGCAGTGGTATCTTAAAAACTCAAGAACACAAACAAATCGCCATGGACGAAGCTCAGATCAGTTGCCTTGCAAGAGCTGTTCACAAGCATGCACTGTGTTTCATCCCACATTTATCCCCAGGTGCAAGAACATGGATAAACAGCTATTGGGAAGAATAGCTTTTTTCTGCAAATTCCCATCTAACCTTACCATATTTGTTGATGTGTCAGTGACTTGTGGTCAGATGGAAAGAGGTGAACAGATTAAGAGAATCTATAATACTTATTATTTGCCTGGGAAGTGATGATGTAAATTTACCCTGTTAAGTCCCTTAGGGAATATAAGGAGTAACAAAGATTGCTGAGTTTCAAATTTACCCTTCCCAAAAAAGGCAAATTTTTTACAGTTGCTTCAGATAGAAGAGAGAAGCCCATCATTGCAACTTAAAGGACAAGGTTAAAATACTTACCCTGATGTGCTGTAGATAGACAGAAGGGGTTACAGGTGCATATTGCAACAGTTCTCCTTAGAAGTACAGGAATATGAAAGAAATGTTGGAAAAAATGCTTACAGACAAGTCAAAGGACATTGAAGAGACAAACAGAATGGAAGTAGAAGCTAGGAGAGCCTCCCATGATTGGTAGGTGGATGTATATCAGTACTAACCACTATGAATCTTTGGCTATGGAACTAGATTGGTTGATTCAGGGGAATTAAATATCTGCCACAGTTTCAGTGATAGCCCATAAGAACTGCACATGAAAGGAAGGATTTGGGACACTATATCCATATGGCTGTAGACACAGATTCTATGAGGCATGTAAGGTGGCAGAAATTAGTATACTTCAACACTGAAGAAGGTAGAAACTCATTTGGCAGAAGGAGATTTGACTGGGGAAGCTGCAGTATAGAACAGGATACACAGAGTGGTCACCATATGAGAAGGAGTTAACACCTCAGTTACTGGGGAATTCCCACCCACACCACCCACACATGCAGAAGCTGTAGCAGGCACTGCTCTATTTTAAGTGTTCTCACCACAACTGCAGCTTTTTCTGAAGTTCAATATCTTTCCAACAAATACGATAAAAACCAAACCAACTATGTAACTTTCTGTAATTTCAGAATACCGCATTACTCCAGCCATGTTACCATTAGAGTGTAGATGGAGGACAAAACAGTGGAATGGATCCAGCAAAAGCTAAACAGAAGCTTATCACATTACAATCTAAACTTCATATGCAGCAGAAAGCAAAGTAATGAAACAACTGTCTCCCAACAGGAATATATACTGCACTACTGAATGGTCAAATTCTGATAGAAATGAGAAAACAAAATGCCTTGAGTACAAGATGCTAAGGTAAAAACAGCAATTAGTCACATCCCCTGCCAAAATACAGGCCCTTCCCTTCCCTTCCCTTCCCTTCCCTTCCCTTCCCTTCCCCTGGGTTTGGAATCAAGAGCAGAGACCAGCCTAGGCTGTTCGTGATGGGTATTTTCAGAAAGTGGTTCAGTAGTCGGCACAAATCTCCATCACCCAGCTCAGCTGAACAGGATGGGGAGGGAACCTACTCGCTGGCACACTGGGAGTGTGACAGTTTGTCTGAACAAAACCATGCACTAAAACTCCTGTCTCAGTGCGGTTGGAAACTTTATCCTATATCAGGAGAAATCCAGACAAAAGGGCAGTTTCAAGAGAGACACTACAGTGGCAGCCTAATGCAGTGTGACAGACTGAGTGAAATACCATCTGTAGTAGTAATTTGCTGTATTGCCGAAATCTTGCCAGGTAGCTGATGGTTCTATTAGAAATGGACATTAAGGATAGCCACGAGTAGTGTGCCACAGAGCATCAGTTAACACCTGCTCATCTTTAGTTTTTATAGCCTCTTTCTACAACTAAAATTGTAAACAAAGTTCTAGTTTTCCCTGCTAGTAAATGAAACAGGTGCTGTGCCCATTTTCAAACAAATATTTTATTATACTAATTGACTCAAGAGCAGCAAAATTCATCCATCCCAAGAATCTTCACTGCTCTTCTTTGAGATTTTACAAGACTTATAAAAAAGTCATTACTGCTCATAGCATAAAAATATTTTCCCATTAAAACAGTGGCCTGCTTTTAATAAATTCCAAGGTTATTGTTGGCTCTGGATTTCCAAATGAAACCAAATGAATATTTTTTTGTGTGTAAGTCCTGAAACTTAATATACTCTGTAAAACTGCTCAAATCCTTCAACAACTCATTTAGTCCTTGCAGATGTCAAGAGAGACAAAGCTGTATTTTAAACTATTATATAGTCATGATTGACTTTCATTCATTACTATTACCTTCATAAGCAGGAAAGGTTGTATTGGCAACATTTCTACTGGATTGCTGTGGAAAGAGAAATTTGCCTTCAGTGCTATCAAGAGGATAACCTACTTCAGAGCTTTACCTGCATATACGGTGCAGTTTTTCAGACTGATAATAATGGTATATGGGGGCAGATTTATTCTTTCTTTGGCAGGTGAGTGAGGTAAGTTGTTGGTTATCTAGCTAGTTTCCTTGAGACAAAATTTCATCCATTAAAGTCAAACGAAATGTAGTCATTGCACTTACTGCTACTGTGATTTCACCCCCTGTTTTTAAACACAAAAGGTATTCCATAAAGGTCTATTTAAGTCAGTCTTTTCTGCATCTGGAGGATGAACAGGTTTGACTGTTCTCTCAGCTTCATTCCATGTGGAAGGCTCTGCACTAAATCATGGTAAAACATTTAATTGATTTTCTTTTCATGACCAAAATATTTAGTATTTACAGTATGAATTATCTTTCATGTAATTTTGTTATGGCTCCCTCTCAAGAAAGCACCCTTATTCTGGAACAATATACAAACCACAGCTATCTTGTGCTGCATGCCCCTCCATTCCTGATTGTTTCAGCAAATCGCTGGTACTCAGCACTTCCCTGGAAACTCGTATTGTGCTGGCTTTAACCTGTATTAAGTGATTAATTATAGTGAGGGATTTACCTATGCCTAAGTGACATAAATGCACAGAGAATCCCTTCAGTCAGTCTCCAGCTTGGGTGTGACAATGATTTGGTGTCCTGAGATTATTTATCTATTTATACTCTTCTTTATACTCTTATTTTAGATATTTATATAAATATCTCTATATAATATATAGATATTTATACTCTTACTATCAACATTTATTTGGGCTTTTATAGATTAAAACAGCCATATTTGTTGTGTTTAATGCTGGACTCAGTACCATCAGATATATGACCAAAGATTTGACAGCCAGATAAAAATTAGGCTCCTCTTAAAATGCATCTCTGTATCCTCACAATTTTGATAGGACCTAGCAATCTTTATTTTCTCAGAGCTGTGAGCTTCTGTACCTTCAAAGGCATTTAGTTTATAGCACCCTGCGAACACAATGCCAGAGAAGAGACAAACAACTGAACTTCACAGCATCTGAGTTGAGGCTTTCATAGGATTATAGGTATGTATTTTAGAAAAGCATCCAAAGGCTTTAGATGATACAGAGCATACCAGAATTGGGAGAGAGAGTGACAGAAAAAAGTCTTGCCAAGGGTTTTTCTTGGTAAAGGTGGAAAGATGGGCTGCTTGAAAGGGTGTTCACAACAGAAACTTACCTGTAACTTTGCAGTGCATCTAGAACCACCAGCAGAGATGTCTGTCTATAACATGGAACGTCTTCTCTTGAGTTTGGTTGGCTTGAGTACATCTGCTCCACTTGAGGTGGCTGCTCGATGCCTTTGCTCACATAATGTTCACAGAGACAAAGGCTGACCAGTTCCTGGATTCAAAAAGAAAGGCATAATTATAGCTCACATAACTTAAAAATTACATTTTGAAGATCAGTTCTCCATTTGTATGTTTCTAAAGTCCTTCTTACCACCCATGAATATCAGCAAAACCCAGGAGGACTGCAAGCACTCAGCACCGCAGGACCTGCTGTATAATGGCTCAGGGTGACCTTGTTTTTCTCAGATGGAAAGGTTTGGTGACTAAAGGCTCAATCTATGGCCTGTCTCTTGACAGTTATAAAAGTTGCCTGCCCATAGAGTCAATTTTCTGAAAATGAACCCAGCACAGCACTGGTGCCCAAACCAGCTTCAGTCACAAAGCAGCCCCGGTGAGCTTTCCTCACCAACAGAGGTGGCAGGGTTACTGGTAGAGCCAATACCCAAGGAGAGGCTGCAATGGCTGTCCTTGTCATTCCTCAGGAAATTCCTCAGCTGGCATCCATTTCAGCAGAGGGAGGCTTTCTCCCCCTTTTTTTGAAACCTGTTCCAAGGGTTTCCTTTAACCCTGACTGCAGCTTCCCTCTGCGTGCTAAAAGCAGTGAGCAAAGGAAGCAATCTCCACTTTGCTGGCAGAAGTTGGAGTGCAGAAATGGGGAAAAACCTGCCAGGGGAAGCAGTGAGGTGTGTGGGTGCACAGGGGACCGTGCAAGGGGCAGGGAACCAACTCTAGAAATGTTGGCAGCACTCCAAACTGACACCAAACCTGCTGATTGCTGCTTTCTTCAAAGAAGCCTAAAAGAGTAAATAAATATCTGATAAAGGAGTCAAAAGCACTGCATGTCAAATAATATGAAATTAGACATTGCAACCTTCTGCTACAAATCCTTCTCTAGTGTTCTCCTTTGAAGTGGCAATACAGACATTTTTAGAAGAAGCTCTTCAGCAAAAAGAAGCTCTGGAGCGCGACTAAAGCTGTGTTGTGTTTAATGCCTTTTTTTTTTTTTTTTTTTAAAAAATTTCCCT